>JAFISE010000031.1:82938-248525 GCA_022560025.1 Stagonosporopsis chrysanthemi
TCTTATACAAATATTCTCGAGCTTCCACGTCTGAGTTATCACAAAAGAAGAGGCGTGAACTGAGGGAGAGGGGGGGGGGAGTTCCAGGGGGCGTTTGAGGGTGCAGACAGGATTGAAGGGTGAGGGGTCTGAGGTGGAGGGGGGGGGTCCTGCAAGGGGGGTCTACAGGGAGCGTTACTCGGCGGACGAGTGCGTCACGGGTTATAACACCGCACAGCCAGCCAGCCAGCCAGCCAGCATAATGGTCAGCGAAGAAAAGAAAAGAGAAGGAGATTCGTGCATTCTAGAGAGTTCATTCAAGTCGTAAAAGTCATCCATCCGTGTCGTTTGTTCATGTTCACCACCGCAACCGCAACCGCACTATCCGTGACGTCAAAGCACCGGAACAAAGGGAAACTCCGACCCCGTCGTGAGACTAGCCGTGTGGTATAAAACCGTACAATTGCCACCGAAAAAATAACCACCCGGAAGCCTCCATGTTCGTCCGTTCAGTCGTGTGTGTGGAAAGGAAAGAAGGAAACATCAGTACCGCGCGCCCATGGGCGGCGGCGGCATGCTGCCGTAGGGATTCGCATCCGCATAGCTGGTAGCGGGGTACGACTGCGCAGCTACAGGGTAGGCATAGGGGTTAGCTTGGTTCTGGTATTGGTTGTTCATGCCGTAGAGGGCGTTTTCGCGGGCCTCGCGCTCGCGGCGCTCGCGCTGCTTTCTGCGCTTGCGGCGGCGGCTCTCAAGCTCCTTGACGCTGTGGCGCTGCTCGTTCATCTCCTTCCACTCGCTGTAGGCAGACTTGATGCCGAGGGCGGCGATGCCGACGGCTGCTGCGTCTTGGAGCATGTTTTTGGATTTGCGCTTGCGTGCTTCTTCGGGCGTCATTTCGCCTTCGCCAACGAGCTTGCGCCGCTTTTCGGACGCGACCATGGACGAGTAGACGCCGTGTGCGGCGTGGATGGTGGCCACGGTTGCGAGGCCCGCGGTCAGGAGTTCCTTACCTCGAAGCTTTTTGCGCTGCTCCTCCATGTCCGTTGTGCTAGACGAATCGCTGGAGGCATCTCGGCCACCACCGCGCTGAGACGCAACACTTCTGCTTCCTCCCTGCGTGGCCAGCGCGCCGGCTCCTGCGCCTGCGCCTGCTGCCGCTAATCTGCGATCTGGGTTAGCCCGAGAAGGGTCATTCGACTGGTAGCCATTATCCATACTGCGGCCGCGGCTGTACGAGCGACGATTTCGGCGAGAGGGAACGTAGCTGTCTGCACTGGACGAACGCGAGCGGTCACGCCTGTTGCGCGAGCGGGATCGGGAGCGGGAGCGTCCACCAGGACCACGAGACTTGGAGCGCACACGATCGTAGAGAGCCTTTCCTGCCGCAATGACAGCTCCAGTACCGGCGATCTTGGCAATAGGGTTTCCGTCCCTGTCACGGGATTGCGAGCGAGAGCGGCCACGAGAGCGCGAGCGACCGAAGATGGACCTGGAGCGCGAGCGGGAACGACCACCGGGCGACTCGTCACGAGGGGCGCGGGAACGCGAGCGAGAGCCATTGACAGCGCGGTTGGCGAGCAAGCCACCGAGAGCAGATTCAGCGACATGGCGCTTCTCATGCTTCTCGGGATCGCGGTCGATGAGACCGTCGATACCAGCAGCACCGAGGGCAGCCGTAGCGACGCGCTGGCCTTTGGCACCAGTCCAGGCACCCGGAACCTTGCGGCTGCGGAAGGCCTCGACGGCGCCGGCTACGAGAGCGGCTTTGGCGGCCTGTTCCCACTTCTCCGACTTGCGGCTCTTGCCGTCGCGGCTGCGCGATCTCGAGTCGTAACGGCTGCTGCGGCGGTCGTAGTCGTCATAGCGGCGGTCGCTGTCGTAGCCACGGTCGTCGCGACGCCGGGTTCTTGAGCGCGAACGCGAACGTGAACGTGAGCGGCCAGTGACTGCAGCAATTACGCCACCCAAGCCGGCGGCCTCGCCGAAATCCTTGGCTCTGTCGACAATGGACTTGCGGCGCTGCGGCTTGGGACGGTCGCCGGCGTACGAGTCTGCGTACGAGGTGCGGTCGTCGTAGCGATCGCGGCGACGGCGGTCCTCGTAGTAGCTGTCGTCGTCGTAGCCGCGGTTCACGGAGCGGGTGCGGCGCGGGGCATACTCTTCGCGGTACTTGGTCTGGCGGTACTCGGTGCCTGGCGGGAAGTCGCGGGGGATGTCTTCGATGCTGTCCTCGCGCGCGGGGCGGTAGACGAGGTCGCGGACGGGCGCGGGTGCAGCCCCACGGCCGCCGCGCTCAATGTACGTCGTCTCGGTGACGTACTCGGGCTCGCGGTGTCGCCGCGGCGCATAGCTGTACTCGCTCATGGTGGGGATTCTCTCCGGCGCTCCCTATGCAGGCGGCGGTTCAGGGTCCTTGGGGTGTGCGGGCTAGGCAAAGCTTGGTCAGCGGACATGCGAACGAGGGGACTGCAGGCATAGCGTACCGGCGCGCGTCGTCTTCAGGCGGGTATGGTGAGGCAGTCGCAATCAAGAATACAAGGGGCCAGCGAAGGACGGGACAAGGTGGGGAGGGGAGTGATCAGTCGAGTGCGGGGCTGGGGCTCTCGTCCGTATTTATCACGCCGGGCTGGACAGGCAGGACAGGCAGGACAGGCAAGGCCCAAGGCGTGGATGACTGCGTGATGGTCCGGTGGTCTTGGCTGGACAGCTTCTCAGGGTTAACGTTGTAGGATGGGAGGCTACGAGTGGCGCGAATGCCATAAGAATTACTTCACTTGCGCGCTGGGGGTGCAGCGGCACGCGGGTTACCGTCGTTTGGCAGCTGCCCTACGTCATCGCCCTGCAGCAACGCGCAGCAGGGCCGAAGCACAGCGCCCAACTCACAGCAAGTTTGCGCCCTGGCAGCCTCTGTGAACCACGGCGGCGGCGGGTGCCATGGGGAGCTGAGCCCGTCAGCCTGCGCCGCCAGAGTCATCTGCTACCCTCGTTGATGCCATCTCGTTTCCTTCACCGCGCGCGCCCTCGCCGCCTGCATAGCCTCCCGGCGGCTGCCGCTGACCGGTCCCAAGCTTAGGCGTGGACGTGGTGCTTGACCTTTGCTCAGGTCCCCAGCTCGCAGAGCCGCATCGAGCGAGTCGAAGCGACCGCCAGCAGCATCCTGAACCGTGTTCGACCAGTTTGCTTTTCGCGCCCCTCTGCTGCCAGATTGCCGACTCGATGACGATGCCAGTGCAACCTGACAGGGGAGGAGTGAGACCGCGTGCGATGTTTGTGTGATTGGCCGTTCAAGCTCTCTAGGTCTACCCTGCAAGCGTTCGCACTTGACGTCTGGTGTCAGGCACCCGTGGCTCGGTCGATTTATCAGCGTGCCCAACGACGGCCCTTCTTGGGATTCCTATACATACACGTGGTGCAATGCTAATCTTTTTCGGCTTATAGCTATGTTTGTTTGCGCAATCTTTCATGGTGGAGAAGTGTAGAGGTACCGCCTAACTGCAACACGACTGCCTGCAAACGCCTGGCTTGCTACGCAGACACCAAGTACTGTACATATCATGACACTTATCATACTTTTCCTTCAACCTTCGCAGACGAGGCGCTCTCAACCCCCTGCCACCCTTGTTCCGCCCTGCGAATTAACTCCTCGTACACCGTCCACGCAAGTGCACTGCTGACCGCCTTTCTCGCTATCCTGATACCCAGCCCGTCGAAGAGACTCCTTGGTCCCTCTTCGGCGATCATCTTCTTCCCCGCTTGTATTAGATTCGTATATGTCTCCGGCATGAGCTGGATCCTCGTCTTGATCGCATCAAACGGATTTGTGATGGTAGTACCAAGTCCAGCAGCAGCCACTCCAGAGACAAAGTTGATGCCCGCACTCGTACTCGTAGATAGTTTCACACTCGCAGAGGAGTCGGCAGACTCGATTTTGGTTGCGAGGGCGGAGAGCCGGCGCTTCGACTGTTCGTAGAACAGCACATAGAGCCCTGCGTATGGCGCATCGCGCACAGCTGTCGCGCCGAAACCAGCAAAGAATCCCTTTAGACCGGCCGTGCGGTAGACGTCCTTTGATGCGCCCACCAAACTTGTGTATGCGTACAGACTGCTCTCATATCGCACTTTCAGCACCGTGATTGGCATCATCATGAAGCCTGCCCATGTTCGCGCCACTGCTCCAGTCGCTAGGTTTGCCGTGTTGCTCAGTTTTGGAAGGGATGACGAATGATCTCCTGTGATGACTGCGGCATCAGCCCGACCGGCTGCAAGCAAGGCTGCGCGGCGTCGCAGCGCGTTGAGCGACGAAAAGTATATCGCTGACCCGCATCCTGTCCGAAGTGTCGAAGGAAGCGTACCGCGCCAGAATTGGCGTATGGGGTTGGGCCCGTTGGCAATGGAGCGGATTGTGCCGAGGAGAGTGCTCGACCGTGACTGTTGCACACGGGTTTTGAGCAGGTCGGCCGGCTGGAGGAGGACGGCGGAGAGGATGCCCGAGCTCAGGCCGGCGAAGAAATGGACTTCTCAATGGATCAGCAATCGTACACAAGACCATTGCGCAGTGTGATATAGAGTCTGAGCTGGGAGCTGGGAGCTTCAAGTGCAAACTCACATGAAGACGACGAGCGCGACTTCCCACCATCTGACATTGCCGCGCGGTCGATATGTGTATTACTCTATTGTTGATATAGATGGTATGCGAAGCATCATGAGCGTGTATAAATAACGGAACAGAGGAGCGCAGGCTTGTGTTGCAATGCTGTGCAAGCGGTTTTGTCTTTGGATTTGTATGACGTTCTCGACCATGAGTCCAAAATCCGCGTCTGTCCGAGAGAACGGTGGATCGGCGCAGCCGCGGTACGAACCGCCGATCTATGAACGGCCAGCTGCTCCTCTTAATCCAACCTCAATCCAATTGTTCGTGACGGGCTGTAGCATTACACATTGAAGTAGGAAATCATTGAGCTAGTCTCGTTTCGCGCGTCGCGAGCAAGGTTGTTCACAAATGGACTTGCTGGACGCAGGAGATACACCGCCAGCGGTAGATTGAATTCACGGTCCAACAGATTCATTTGCGAGGACAAAGTATGGTGCGCATGGGCAATGGTAGAGAAGAGAGTCTATTTAAAGTAGGAAGGGGCTTCAGAAATGAGAATAGTCAACACGGAGGGAGAGGGCAACACCCCCATCTCAGAGCCGCAGGAGAGCAGCGCCAACGGGATCACAGTACTGATGCAAGGCTCTTCATGCTCCAAGTTTATGATTGCGTGCTGTAGAACCAGCTGAGTTCTTGGGCCCTAAGTACGCTATCAGTCTTCTACGACTTATCTTGCTTGAGAGTAGATGATAACTGTAACTTGTGGCTGCCAGTGGCTGAAGGGTCAGACTTCTCTACGCTCGTGCATTGAGGGCGCATGGGCCATGATGCTAATAACAACGTTATGTTAGACTTCGAGTACTCTGGGCATGCAAAATGTGCCGTGAACATTAATAATCACCACAAGTTACGAGGTGTGTGCAGTCGTAAACAGAGGATAAGTAGGTCCCGCGTTTTGCTCTTGGTCTGGACTATGTTGGACCTCAGGACTGCACGTCCATGGACTATGTGCGCCATGCAGCAGACCGATCACAGCGAGGCCGTCTCGCTGCGGTTCTACTCAGTTGTGGCTTCCATCAAGGTGATACGTCGGTCCTTAAAACGCCTGACCCCTGTCCTGTCCACTGCTATCAAAGTAGTAGGTTTTGCCACCAGGTGGTTGGCAGTCCGCGTAGTGCTTTGTCGGACGTGCAAGTTACCAAATTGGCGGAGACGGTTGGACTACGTGCATGCTGCAGGACTCTAGGATGTTGATCTGCAGATGGGTCTTGTTGTTGGACAGAGGAGAATCTTGCGCACAGCAAAGGCTGTAACACCAGGAGGGCGATGTAGCATCGCCCAGCTAGACCGCGGGTTATGTCCCTCTTGTTGAGAAGTAATTGCTCCGGTCAAGTGAAGTAGCACGTGCCACGCAGGCCGTGTGGCTTTGCCCATGTCGTGGCTGCAGCTGCCCGATCGAGATCAGTGATGACGTATGGTGGGTCGCATACTGGTCGTCACCTCAAACCACATCACAACACGATTCCAGCTGCTCCTGGTGCTTCCTCCAGGACGAGATAATTCAAATCCCGCAAAGCAAATGTGCTATTTCCAATTTCGACGCCATCTTGCGAGATGCACTATCCTGGACGCTACTGAGAGCTGTCGAATTGCGGGGACTGGGGACTTCCATCACTGTGCAGCAAGGACTTCAATCACTGCGCAGCGAAATAATCTGTTGCCTGTTTTTGTCCCTAGACTCGCCCACAATAGGCTTGAGCAATTACAGCATGCATGCTAGAAGTCCTCCCATCCGATGGCGCAGAAAACTGATAATGTGCGACCACACGATTGCACCAATCCTCCCCGCTTGTCGTTCGCCAGCAATTTGTTGAGCGTGTCCGCCTTCCCAGCATGGTAGCTGCTATCCTTCCGTGAGGGGTCACCTTAGAATAGCGGTCTGCAAAGCAACGTGCAGGCAGTTGTCCCACATCGCAATGGTACTTGGCGCCAGTACTGGCGGGGCTGGAGAGGTAGAGTCTGAGAGCTTTGCCGCATTGAGGCTCTGGTCAGCACTCGATCTGACACACTCGCACCAAATACACCGCCAAAAGAACAGAACCTGAGTTTGAAGGATACTCGGTGTGAGATTCTCCAACTTGCTTCACGCTGAGAGAATTATATCAGCTTTGTCTTCCCAGGTGGAGAGTTGAAAGAACTCTGGGCATCAATATGCGAAACGATGCTTCAATCGCGACTTCGTCTCTCGCTTATCTGGCCAAGGTCGCAATTGGTTGATCTCTGCCCAGGCCTGCCCACCCATCACACAAACCTTCTCCAGGACTTCGAAGGTACTGCTGAGCAGTCGCTCTGCCACAGAAACAACAAATCAAGAGTAAGCTATGCATTTGCACCACTCGTAATGCGGTCCATGCCAGGCGAGCGCCACGTTCTTCCGACTCGTCCGTCCGGCCAGACGTTGTCTTCACCGGTGCTCAGCCTGGCCACCTGTTCACAACCTAGCACAGAGACGCTCGCACCTGCCCGCTGAGGTTGAGTGTTTGTTGTAACCATGGACGAATGCCTTCCTTGTTGATCCGCAGGACTTCGGCCTGAGGTGATCTCGCTGGTCGGGCCATCCGCAGCTCCAAGCTCCATTTTGAGCGATGGCACGACGCGCCAACAGTCTCCCGGCCAATATGGGCTTCACTTTCGGTCCTGTTATGCAGACCAACCATAGAGGGGACTCTGTCTGCAGCCACCTTCCTGCTTTGCCTGGAAATGGTACGGTAGGTTGCGCAAACTGACATGCACATTTGCCTTCTCACAACCCGGCCAAAGTAGCTCAGAAAACCTCCGCGAATGAACCCTCAGTTCGTCACCGCGAGCTCAGAAGTCCCTCTTGGCAAGACTGGAAACGCGTTGGTAGTGCACGCTCGCTCGAAAGCTTTCAGACGCGGTCCTGTTCCAAAAGCTTTGTCCCTCTAGGACTTCTGCAGATTGCATTCTCTGTAATTCCACATCGTTTCAATGGCACCTGAAGTCGTCACAAGTCCCGCAGTGCTGCATCGACCTGGAACCCTTATACACGAACTGCCCTCCTACTTGGGCGAACAAGCAGCCAGTTCCCTTTTCAAGAAAGACAACAAGTGCGCCGTAAGTCAGTCTATGCTTGCCATCAACCTTCACACTTTGGTCATGAGCTGACTTTACCAAGACCCACGGCATTCCTTTGCTGCAGTTGCATCGAGGTCGCTGCGAGTTCAACTCGGCCATATTCTTACATCCGAGATGGGACGTGACGGTTACAACTGAGCAAACAAAAATACCCCCACTTCTCATCGGGGCTGGAAGCGTCCAATAGTAATTTCGAAAACCACAAAGCTCCCGCCGACACTGCAGCATTGACGCCATAGCTGCAGCAGAGTAATTATTGGGCGCCTAACCCCTTGCAATATCCGCAGTCGTGCAAGGAGTCCAGACGATTCAGAGAAACAACACTGTTATTGCTAGAGGTCGAAAGTGCGGTCATCATCGATACCAATAGCATCTGAGCATCTCCGATATGGCTTCCGGGTACAATTTAAGTTGGACTGGGTTCCTCCAAAACCAATGTGCGTCCGAGGACGACTGCATGAATTCTGCGCAGCCTGCGTCGTATCTTTCTCCAGAACAGGCTGCACAACAGAGTCAGTACCAGGCCAGGCAAATGTGGAATAATGATTTCGCCTGGCTACCCAATCAACAAATGCCAATGCCCACAACTCAATTGATGCTGATACCTCATGATCCAATGAGCATGACAGGGGAGGGCTCTGCATATGGTGAACCGGACTTAACGTCCCATGGCACTTCGCGGAGGTCCTCAGTAAATCCTCCGGTCACACCCACCATGCCAAGGCGAAAATTTGTGCCATCAAACGCTGCCGGGTACTTCAATAGTCACCTCGCTGGTCCTAATGATCAAGACGAGGATCAACCACGATTTGATCCGAATCCAAAAGTAGACCATTCATTCATGGGCTTTCATCTCTTGACCCCTGTCTATCCTGTTCACCAGACCGACACTTCGACGTCGGATAACTCTTGGGTCAGAACGACCCCGGCGCAGCCTTGGAAGGATGCTTTTCCAATATTGCCGCAACCGAGCTTGCAACAACCGACAACAATTTCGCCAACCTCTGACAGGCCACCGGATCACCGCACAGAGGCACTGACAGGTACATGGCAGATGGATGAGAGCTCGACTTGGTCCCGGTGTAACGAAGGCGCATCCTCTAGGGATGCTAGCGATGCTGCTAGTACCCGCTACCACTACGACCATCATCTTTCCACACATGCCCCTGCTGGGTCGAAATATGCCGCATCTCGCGTGAGCCACGAACCCACAACAGATGAAGAGTTCCCTCCGGTCCCATGCCAAAAGTGTGGGGAATTGTACACCGGGCGATGGGGAAACAGCAACATGCACCGGCATGTGAGGTTAAAGCACACCACCGAGAACCCGAAGAAGTATATTTGTGTGGTCTGCCAAAATTCGTACAATCGAATTGACGCTCTGCGCAATCACGAACGGCTGAAGCACCACGCACGTCAGTTTGCGTCTGCTGCAAGGAGGTAGTCGTTGTGGTGTTGATTAACCCAGATGCGCTGGTCGCGTCTTGTCTGATTCTGTTGACGGTCTTCTTCTTGACCATAATTCAAGCGCCAGACGAGTCTCTGATTCTCAGAGTGCTGCGGAAACACAGCATAGCATTGTAGTTTGGCCCATCATTCGGCGCACGTGTCTTTTTTCTTTTCTGGCAGTCTGCATGAAGCGGCACGGTAGATACTTCACCAATGCAGCTCACTTGACATTGACACCCTCGCACCTGAGTGGACATCCCGTGCTACCACAGCCCAAACATTGCAGCGAGAACACCGGACCAGCTTCCGACCAGTGGATGTAGGGCGGCTCCACACGCGCAAGAGCAGCCTGGGACTGCATATGCAGGCGTTCCTGAACGGTCGGGGCGAGCCCGGTGGCAATCTAGGTCGCATTAGCGTCCGCATAACCTAGCGCCCATGGGCGGCAGAGGCGCTACCTGCTTGCAGCGGGGCGGAGGGCGTGGTGCGTGGACTGTGAGCAACATGCAGCTCCTACTCATGGGTTCCGAGATCGATACAAAATCAAACCAATAAGATCTGGTGGCAAATAACGTGACTCCTGGCCTTTGTGTTAACGTGAGTAGGTGTTATCGCAACGGCAGGAGAGAGGTACGCGGCGGGACTTCTGCGTAGGTGACCTGATTAGCTTAATTTGCAGATATCGGCGTCCAGGATGGGTATTGTGAGGCGGCTGGCGTCCTCGATTTGACGGAGGACAAATTCGGTATCCTGTGCTGAACATGGGGCTGACGTGGGACTGGCCTCGTGAATTTTTGAAGTTAGACACTTGCTCGTGAAATGTATCAAGCTTGGTGTTTTTTTGAAGGAAACCAGAGGTTACGCCAGCTGGACTTGATGGCATCTCCAAAGCGATGAGTTCTGATTGCCTGCTAGCGCCGTAAAATTGGTATGGCTGAACGTGGGTGTGTGGTGGTTTCTGATCAGAAACCAAAATGGTAACAATATTGGCGTTCACTTCAGACTTCAACTGCGGAGATAGAGTGTGGAGAGAGCTGGAACGATGACTTATTCGTCCCGAGCAACAACGAAATCTATCTGTAGCGAATCACATGTTGGTTTCGACGGGCGGCGTTGCTGAGCTCAACGGCGGCGTAGACTCTGGCCATCGATTCGTCGTCTTTGTGCTGAATCGCACCAGGACCAGCCGCCTCACTATCTCCCAAGGATATTGTCTTACGTGTATCGTGTTCGTTGTCCGCCGTATTGTATGATGGACGGCCGCTCGCGAGAAGGGCATACGCAACCCACCAAAGCTTGCTGCTCTTCAGACCAAGATAATGATGGTGCAACGTCATATTGGCGTGCATGCTGGCGTGGTGTTGAGTCCCTGGTAGATTGAAATGAGGGCTCATGTTCCAAAGACAGTGGGACTGCGAGTATTGTTCCCAATTGTCCTCGAGGAACAGTAGTCCCTCAGCTAACAAAAGCCGCCTGCGGCCCAGCCTAGCCCCATGGACTAATCTTCACATCTGCTACTGAACCTCTCCTGCATTTGGATTCTTTTTGTGGTTGTGGCTCAGCCTCCTCTACACTGCCACCGTTGATTCTTCGTAACCTTGCAAAATAACTGTTGACTAAAACGTCTCGTCAATCGAACCAAACTGGTGCACGTGGTGTCAACTCCAGCCGTGATGGACGCCGCAGAAGGGAAGGGGGTTCAGCCTCGAACTCGAACCCAAGTCAGGTAGGTATCTGTTGTCAGTAGCGTAAATGTTGTGCTCACCTGTATATCCAAGTACGCTTCAACCCAATCTTCGTACCAGATCGGCCAGGCTACACAAGGCACTAGCCCGCAGTACGACCAGCCTGGCTACGAGACGGGTCGCCCATGGGAACACCCCAACCCTGAGGCTTTCCGAGTGGTTAATGACC
The DNA here is from genome assembly GCA_022560025.1 of Stagonosporopsis chrysanthemi. NCBI lineage: Eukaryota > Fungi > Ascomycota > Dothideomycetes > Pleosporales > Didymellaceae > Stagonosporopsis > Stagonosporopsis chrysanthemi. The sequence goes on from JAFISE010000031.1 coordinate 94,031, forward strand.
CACATTTGGGCTATACTCACCAGCCTGCTGCTCCTACTCAAGCCCAAACCTACGATCATCCCTCCTTCGAAGCCGCTGCCCCATACGCCGGACAGTATCCTCATCAGATGAACACATACGGCTCGGAATTACACCAGAACTTCAACGGTGGTCTGACCGAAGCCCAGCTCCAGAACCTAAACAGCAGCGAACAACCAGTGGACAAGCTCAATGTCTGGCAAGCCGAACACCAGCGTAATGGTTCATGGTATGGTCATGTCGGGCAATAGGTTTTGGTGTGGGTGAATGATGCAACGCAAGGTTGCGCGCTGTGTTCTTCGAGAAAGAGGACTGTTGTCTTTTTTATGTGCAATTGTGGTGTCCATGTTTTGAGGCGCAGATCAGAAGGTTATGTCAGGTCTGCATGACTTCGGGGTCTTACTTTCCGTTCGACGGGATACCACTGGTTCTCGACGTACAGCCTGGAGCCAGGCGGTTGAGGCTTCGGCGACCGTTCATCCCTGTTAGTGTTTCTTGTAATCTCAGCCTGACCTTTTATTTCCAATACCAACTCTTTGGTCCTGAAATCTTTCAAAGAATAACAGTCGCCTCCTTGAAAAGCCTGGTTTATCGTCGCCACAATGGCCAGCGCTCTCGCAATTGAATCCGACGTTGAGCTTTCTCAGAGTGCCAGATTGTTTATCGCTGCAAGTGTCCACGTGATTACGCGTTGTTGATTACATAACCACTTGGCAATATTGATTTTGAATGACGTATCTTCAACCGTACTTTTTCTACATGTTGCATAGCTGGAGTTTTGCCCGGTCGTCGAGTGCTGACCTCCTGGTCCTGTGCGTAAGGCACCGACAACGACGAGGCAGACTCGGTCAGGCCGCAAGCTGGGGCGAGGTGTTGCGTTTCAGATAAGCCTCTGACGTCAAGTGGTACTCAGAGCTCGCGAGATTGCAAGGGACCTTCGCTTTGTGATCAGACATTGCGCCGAGCTAAAGGACCATTTTTCGGAAGTCTGTGGTCTCGGCTGATTGATAGAGTATGCACATGCAGCATGAGCATGGAGGGCGCTGCGTAGGGCGGTCATATTGGCTGGCAGGGCCTGCATGCAGTCGCTTAGCTGCAGAGCTCTCGTCGTGTTGTTGTTGCGACACGGCACGACATGCTCTGCTTCCTTTCGGTGCGGCGACGCAGGGCCAACTCAGGGCTGCGTACAAGCCCCCCAGGACGTTGCAACGGGTCCTGCATCTTGCCTGCGTGGTGCAGTAAGCCGTACCTGTGAATGCGGCTCTGCCATTGTCGAGCTCAAGACGTGCATCAAAGCACGCTTGAAAGGAATTTCGGTGGTGTCGCTGTGGGCAGGCACAATCAAAGTGTCCCATCTAGAACACCGTCGAAGGCAATCGCGTGCCGCCTCACAATTGCGACTGGATGAGACACTTTCGTCTGTTTTAGGTGAATGGCGCGAGGTTGTGGGGACCTCCAAACGTGTGGGTTAGTGGCATCTAAGCGGCGGGGTGTGAATCGTTGTGTGGTGTCTGGACCTTCGACGTGCTAAAGATAGTTCAGGAGTCCTTCCGAATTTGCGGTCTGCATGCTGGCTGAAAGCAATCTAATCGCAGGTGTTGAATGGTGGATTCGGCTTGACGGGGAAGCATGAAGTCCTTCGCAACTGCCCTTGTGACGTGTTGGCTTCACTGTTAGCGACCTAATCGCAGTCCAAATATAGCCAGATTTCGAACGGAATACCCGTAGACTATTGTGGTACACGTCATATTTGGTGCTCCGCGAAGAGAGGCCTGCAGCTGATTGTGGCGGGTATGTGGTATTACTTGCGCCGTGATGGGGCTCTGCATTTGGGCTCGGGCATGATCTTTGAGACAATGAAGCGCCTCGGGTGGCATGTTAAGGTCCGTTGCAAAATTCTGCCTTGCCGTTGGCCCCTTAGTCGCCGATGGAGGCTGAGCACCTATGAGCAGGAGCTGTTCCCTTGGTGGGGTCTAAAATGTAGACGCATTAAACCGGACAAGCCGCCCAGCTGCTGTCGAAAAGTTTTTTTGCCTGGAACGTTGTTCGTTCTGTATCTAGGGAGCTCAGGAGCTTCAACATCAGTGCTTATACAGTCCAATGTACTCAATCAGGCCTCGCTGGCCACTGGTGGTTTTCGATCACAGACCCGCGTATTTCCGACAACTCGCTTCAAAACGCAGTCCCACCAAGGAATATAGCAGAGCGGTCCAGGAATAAGTTCGTCATAGGTCGGTTTGGAGCGGTGCCTCTCCGCTGCTCCCGTGTCGAATGGATTGGACGCTTGCCTCACTTCACTCCTGGCGGCCAGTCCCGGTAGCCCGCTCCTCAATTTCTAGGCGGTTTGCATACCGTCCTTGTCGTACAAGGGACCTCGAAGCACAACAGCTGAGCAACGACGCTGAGTTTTATGTCCGTGATTGGGACGCCGGGTTGGCGAGCAGGACCTCGACATGCGATTCGAAACGGCCAGCCCAAAAAGGTAAGCGGTAAACAACACCGCATCTCCTTTCGGTAACAGCAACGTCGAGGAGAGTCGTTGGCAAATCCGACCTGGACTCACAGGCCCCGTGCTTAGTGCATGACACAAGCGGGGCTTCTCAACAGGGCCATACGATTTTCTTGCTTTTTTGTCTACTCAGACCGGGCATCGGTTGAGGTAGCGGTCGCACCGAAGTGTGCTAGATGCACTGCTCCTGCACCAAGGACTGCTAAATTAGTTGTTGCCTTCTTTCACTGTGGAGACAACCGCAATTCAGGCCAATGCAAGCCCTGTTGCAGTCCCTAAGTGCCAGAGGTCCCTCCGACGCGGCCAATATGTGAGAAGGGCGTTGGAAGCTCCCACGAGCCATCACATGTCACGACTCGCTCCAGGACTCTTGCAGGTTACACCTTTGTCGGCGCCGGGTCGTTGTCACAGCGGTCGCGCTGGTTAAGAGTCCCTCGCTGCCGCGACCGTCTGACGCTGATATACTGAGATAGATTCTCCATAAGTAGTGACGACAATGGCACTCACTCTGGAAATGAATGTTCAGTGAGTTCGTACTCCCTTGGTTTCCCCGGGCCTGTGGAGTTCTTGCTGACGTTCATCAGACTTAGAGCTGCTTTGAGTCAGGAGCCACAGCATACATTGCCGCACGACGGCCTTCCTCCCCTGAGTTGGCAGGTTGACTTCCGACCCCTCGTCAATCCTTTGTATCGTGCAGACCTCCAAGCTATAATAACCCCAACAAAACCGCCACGCCGAGGCCTCCGAGCGCAGTTGCGTGAGTTCTTCTTTGGCTGGGCCGGGCATACAAGGAACAAACCTCAGCTACATCTCGACACCCGAGGGTTCTCTGAGCTCAGTGGGTCAGATCCGCCAAGCTCAAGTTGTAGCCACAACATGGCTGACGACAAATATTCACCTTGGCTCAGCGAGATGTCGCCTACTAGTTTGCCGAGCGAGCTATACAGCCCTCCTTCGGTTAGCCCGAGCGACTGCGGAGGTGCATTGAGTTCTTCGACATCCAGCAGACTTCCACGGTACGACTCACAGCAGAGGCAAGCATGTGTTGAATCAAAACATGTCACCCCTCCGATGGTTGAATTGTCGAGCGGTTGGGGCAAGGCCCATGCCCCGATGGCGGCTCCCCCTCTTACATCGAGTTACCATGCTTCTGGCACGCCGATCGCTGAGTTGCCGTGTGATTGGGATCGAATCCATGCCCCAAAGATGCAGCATCAAATATGTGCTCAGCAGCACACCATGCGTACGCAGGAACTTGATGGTAACGCCTACTATCCATCAGGTGCTACTCATTTCGAGTCGCGTCGAGTGCGTTCTCTTGATGTGGCAATACTCGATCATACGCAAGCTCTTCCTGCCCTTTCGCCACAAACATTATCTCATAAATCTTCGCCCATTGCACCGACCACTCCCGTCTCAGCCGGTGATGACATCTCCACGTGGTCTGGAGAAACTCACATTGCGTTTGCGAATGCGATATCACCTCATGACAACTTTGATCCTCAAAAGCATCATGCTTGGGCCGGGCAACCTTACGTTCGACCTTCGCCAAACGATTATGTGTCTTCGAACTTTGCCGGTTCAACCCTTGTTGATTTTAGCTTCGAGGGCCTCTCGACCCCGAGTGCACAATTGCCCGTGGGCAAACAAGTCAGCATTGATGCACATGTTGGTTGGCCGCAGACGAACCATGCGGCTTCTCAACCCAATTCACAACATGATAGAGCCGGTCATGAGGGGCCGTTCGCACCCCGGGGTTGGGTATCGTCCTACCACACTGTGCCACACCCAGCTCTGGACTTGTCTTCCAGAGCCCCACATCCTGGTTTGCAGCGATCATACACGTCGCCATCTCACCTGGTAGGATCTGAACAGCTTTTACCCTCGGATGCTCGCAGAAGAAATGCATCCTGGCCGATAGGAGTCCACCAAGGAGTCCACCAAGGGGTCCACCAAGGGGTCTACCAAGGAGTCCACCAAGGGGTCCACCAGGCCTCAATAGCCATCGATGAAGAAGGCTTCAATGAGCCGTTCGATGAAAATGAAGCAGTTGACGCGGACGCAAACGAGCTCCGCCCGATCGCTGCTCACGTGGGTGCACCATCAACACTAGTAAGGGCCACACCAGAATCGGTGTTCCCCTCAGTGAAGTGCGGACGCTGCAGGAAGGTATTCAATGGCCGATACGCGAAAGGCAATAGAAGGCGCCATACTATCCATGTGCATGACCGCGATGGTGTCGGTTGCAGCCTGTGCGGCAGGAGGTTCAATCGAAGTGATGCCCTGATCAACCATGAGCGCTTGGTTCACTCGCAATTAGGACGCGCAGCGCCTAAGAAGAGGACACCAAAGCTTGAAGGGCAAGCCACATACTGATGTTAACAAGATGCGCTCCGGATCTCAGGCCTACCTCTCTTGGAGTGGCCGATTTTGAAATCTTTCTTTCTCGCTTTCGATTCTTATGCCGGCTGGATTTCGGACGATTGATGTCGCCCCAACACCAGGCAGTTTTTACACCACCTTTTGTTTTCTTTATTTCCTCACATCTCTCCCTACGCTTCGGAGGGTAGGAAGCAGGTCATGACTGATGAGCCATGACACAGCGCTTTCCTTTTCCTTAATCTCTTACACCCTTTCCTCATTGTAGTCTAAGACAGGAAAGCAGGGTATGGCGGAGCCATGGTATGGTCCCTGACGGTCTAATAGTGCCGGTAATCAATGCAACGTACCTTCTTTCTACAATTGTGCATTTGACCACAAAGTGAGGCCTTGGCATGACGTCTGAAGAACGGCGAAAACCTGGGGTCTGGCGCTGGCTGTGCGCTTGAGAGGCCGACCATAGCGGCGCCGACTGTGTGCAATCACGAAGATCGCATCTCGGGCTTCCCTGCCAGGCGCATGCAAGAAGCCGTGCAGCAACAAATGTGCTGTTCCTGCGCCGTGCTAGCGCGCGAGGCCCCCCGGCGGGGCTCGACCCGTAGGATCAGGCTACTTAGCGTCCTTTCTCTTTGTCTCTTTGTGTCATCTTAGAACAAAGAAGACAATAGGGCAGCTGTGGAATAGAAATCCGCCAATCGCAGAAGGGGTAAAGGACGTGCCAGAATAAAGAACCCACCTATGACTCGTTTGTGCCGTAGTCCTGGATGACTTTGTGTTGTTGCGCGCCATTCGGCCTTGCTCAGCCTACCCTCCCCGAGCTAAGCTAAGCCGGGCGCCTGCGCCTGCCGGGTCGCTGTGGTGATGCACCTGTCGCATCTCTTGGGTAGCGCGCCGGGCGGTACGACTTCAGCGGAGCTTCCATCCTGGCAACAGCAGCAACTTTCCCATCTTCGGACCATGGAGTTTGAGGACGTAATGCAACACGGCGTCGGTTGCCTCGTCTGTGTCGCCAAGAAGGCAAACCGCACCAATGCACGCTATGATTTGGGCGGATCTATGACTCCCTTGCGCAACTGGTGCTGATGCTGCCACGACGACACCGCAAATTTCGATCTGCATGAGTCCACGTATAGTCTTTCAACAGATGGTACGATTGTAGGTCCTTGTGTTGTTGGCGTTGGGCAGGTGAGCTGAACACCCCGGGCGCAGTTGAGCCGCATTAGGCTGGTTTCGTTGACGGTTGACTGATACCAGCTCAGAGCCGGCAAACGCAGCAGCGGTTACATCATTTCCGTCGTCCAGATTCATACCAGATCGTCTCGATCTGGCATTGCTGCATCAGGGGCCACAAGCAGGCTAACAACTTACTTTTTAGGTCTGATCCGAAGCTTCGGGATGCTGTGGCCGGCTTATGGTCTCGCTTGATCTAGCGAGACGATGTCGGACCAGGATCGTCATCCCAGATCAATGAGTGAGTCCATCTTGCGGTGGTGTTTACATATTTTGTGGACAAGTGGGAGTTTTGGACCTTTTGTCGAGCCAATCTTTGACGGGACGGTCCGCTAGCGCTTGATCTGGCTTCGGTTTTGTTAAAAAGACATAACAATCCTCCACTGCTGTAGAGTGTGTCCCAATTGCCAGGTTTGCGGTCAAATTCAATCAGACCTGAAAGGCAACCAAGCTGTCGGGTACGTCTCCTGCACCGTCGACGTTTCTGCGTCGACACTGTATGGGTTCTAAAGCGGATTTTGGGTGGCCTGGCCATCAACACGTGGCTGCATGGATCATAGAGGGGCCCGTTTCGAGGGTGGTGCAACGTGGGCGGCAACTGTTGAGTCTTAGCGGCACGTCACGAGTCTTGTTCTGCGTGCATCCGACAAAGCATACATGCGACGCACAGGTTGCGTGCAGAACGCTGTTTTAGACGGTTTCCTCTGCCAGGGATGACTGTCGATCCACACTCGAGAATGCGAAGTGTCGGCTAGGTCTGGCTTGTTGATGGCGGCGGATGGATTTGGCCCCACTGAGCGAGGCTAGAGCAAGCTCCGCTGCATCGCTTTTCGCACCAAGTGGGACAGCAACAGATTGGTTCGCGAGAAGTGCCGTTGCATGTTCTCAATCGACAATAGCGCCAGATAGGATGCAGAATACCCTGAAAACTGGTACAGAATTCGGTGAGCAGCGTGGTAGCGCGTCGTCGAATCGTACAAAGCGACGATAATATACGAGCACTTGACTGTTGCCATGTGGGTAACAGGTCCGCATCTAGGTGCGACTTTGGGGGGAGGGGGGGGAGGGCTCAGAAGCCATTTTGTAAACGGCGTTGGGGGGTGCTGGGCAGCGCCCCCTCGGCTTTGCGGAGTATTTACTGTTCTTCGCGCGCGCCACCACAAACGACGGAAGTACTTGGTGTTTGGCTGCATCCGAATCGGTTGCCCGGCCATTCGGAGGTGATCTTCCCCATGTTGAGGTTTCGGTTCGTTTGTTGCAATTTGGGCGAGGTCAAGCACATCGCTTATCTTGGGTGCTTGCCGGCCTCTGGTGCATCCTACGTCCCCACGTCGTGCCCCCAGCTTTGGATGCTTAAGCAACTCCGCTGCTGGAGCCCGCAGGTGCCTATGCCAGAATAACGGGATCCTGCTCGGGCAGATGACGGACAGCACATCGGTGCCAGGTTGTCGTCATCGCTGAGCCATGTCAGGCCAGTGTACACACGCGTTAGTCTTCGTCGGCTGCTCTTCCCCATGTGCCCATGGACTTCGGCGGGGAATGGGATCATTGCATCCGGTCCAAAACGAGCGCGCCGGAGGTGGCATCCGCATGCGCCTGCCTGCGAATAGCGCACAGGGTTTTGTCGCAGAGCTTCTTTGCAGAAGCCAAAGGCCAGGATCCCTGGTGTGAGGCTGATTTGAACAAGTAAGTCTGACCAAACGCCGGTCATTTTATCACTCTCGGCCTCGTCTCACCGCCCAACCCATGTCAAACATAGACACCCGGACAGCGCTTTGTTGCTTCCATGCAGCGCAAGACAGCGGCGGACTGCTTTGCCGTATCCCCATTGACGTTCAACGGGCGCAAACCGACCCCACGCCAAGCTGATTTCAAGACGACCTGTAGCGTGCAGTGCCGAACCTGGTCATGTAAGGCGCTCTCATCGCGTTTCTCATGCAGCGGATGGAAGTCACGCCTCAAGACCTGTTCGGGCGCCACGACAGGATACACTCGTATGCTTCCCCTGAGCATCGCGGTAGCGTACTTAGCTTAGAGATCACAACTGTATCTGGAGCGCGCGTCACACCGTTGTCGAGTGGAGTCGTCCCTGTAGTCCTTGGCGGGTCGTCCCATCGTGTTGCATAGCGCGTCGTCCCTCGCTCTTATATTAGGTCCATCCGGTCCCTGTTTTACAATACACGATACGACAACCTACATTCCCCCTCTTCGCCTCGGTACCCATTTTGGACTCGGCATAGACTACACCTCTTTCAGGCCAAGAGCCTCTTGTTTTTCACAGATCTGAATTGTCGCCTGTCGCTCCATTGTCGACTGCCCCTCGCTCGCCGGTCAGCACGGAACAAAAAGAGTGGTACACCATACCATCGAACACACGTTATTACTCTCGCACCGTCAGAAAGCACTGCTGCTCGCCCCTAGCAAGTATGTCTGGAGACTTCGGCCACGGTCACTCCGTCGAACCTGGCGCGAATGACTTGATGGACGTTGCAGGCGGTGAAGAGGAGGCCAGCACCAACCCGAACGGTCGATACAACATGGTGGAAAACACAGCGTCCATGACTGGTGGTTACCCCTTACATCTTAACCAGGCTTTCGGACAGCCAGAAGGCTACCCACAGGGCGTAGACCCACCCCAGATGTCTCCATATCCACCAATGCAGCATGAACGCAACCAACACAACGTTGCTCAGATGTATGACAACAGAGCGAACTTTGCCAACTCTTATGGTTACGCCAGTCCAGGTCAGCATATGGTACAAGAACCATTGAATGATCAGGGCCGTGGTCTCTGGATGGAGGACCAGCAGTACTATGGAGCACATGCCGGTGGCCAGTTGGAACAACAGTCGTACTCGAACACCCAGCCAGGACGTCGAAACGGTGCGATGGATGCCTTCGATCACGAGTATGGCGCTTCTGCTTACGACATGTATAACCGGCCGAATTACATGCCTGCTGGCCAACAGGTCGATCCGATGTTTCACGGCGCCATACCTTGCGACTACGCAAGAGGACAGGGAAGCGCGTTCGTACCGGGAGATAGACACCCAGAATACCAGGACCAGTTGCGAGACTTTATTGACAGGTTATTCGTTCAGACACAAACGAATCTTGAGACCCCTCTGGTCACAGTCTCAGAGCGAAACGACTTTTCGACGGCTGATAGGCAAGCCGCAGTCGCCTCCTTGGACGCAATCCACGTGCCATCGTCACAAGAGATAGGTCCGGGGGATGTGAATCCAATCACATATGATATTTTGATGAGCGAAGGTAGCTCGGTGATCGTTGATGCCAATGCATCTGATGCGCAGTCATGGTGAGTGGGTGTTCTTCTCTCGTAAGTTCAACGAGCTAACATCTGACAGGATCACGTCGGACGGCCCGCGTCGGCCTGATCTAAGCTCTCGGATATCCAATGGGCCGCCACTGATATATGCTGATGCCTGTTCCGAGGTCTTCAACTGCCCTTTCGGGGACTGCGATGCCAAGTTCACAGGACAGCACGGTAAAGGCAACCTAGGCAGACACCGTCGCCATAAGCACCTTGGCCAGATTGTGGAGATTTCTTGCGAGGACAGGTATTGCAGCAAAGTCTTTCTGAGACAGGATGCTCGGCTCAAGCACTATCGTAAAGAGCACCCCCATTTGGTTCCTGCATCGTCACGGACCACGTCGGCCTCGTATGCCAGCTGCCCGGGGTCTCAATATCCTTCCACACACAGCGACTTCAACAATGGCGGTTGAAATGAACTCGGAAGGCTGATCTGTGCCTTACACCGTTCGGATGCGTGCGAACATTGTTACTTCCGCGCCCTTTCGCGAATCAGTTTCGTGGCCCAGGTGTACGTATCGACCTTCCCTAAGTATCTCTTGCCGGATTGTGATTTGGTGCTGGTCTTCCTCTCTCCTCCAAATTGCCCTGGTAACGACCTTCTCTTTGTTCAGACTCGCTCCTCACTCAACTTGCAAGCGCGTGTTGGTAGAGCGTGCTGTTGCATAGCACACAGGAAGCCCAGGATGCACCAAAAACATTGCTTTATTTCCTTCATCAACGTTGGCTTGTAATTGCAAGCTTCAGGGTAGTTGGCGTTATGTAGGGTTTGATATACGTTGTGAGATAGACTCGCCGTAGTCCTGGCTGACTGACCAGGCTACGTGTACTGATATAGCTGCGGAAGAGCCTCCAGGCTGAAAAAGGCCGGACGCTACAAGGCTTCAAGTAAGATCGGCTGAATTACCTGTCAGCAGGCAACAGATCTCGACAGCACATGCTGGAACAAGAGAGACCATAAGACTTCTGCCTCGAAGGAGCTGCAGGAGGACTGCATCGACCATGTTGAGGGAAGAAGGCAGAGTGCTCACTGCCCAAAGATTGTCGGTGAAGGACAGGACTCGATATGCTGACAGAAAACAGGTAGTGACTACTGCCTCAAAGTGTCCGTAGAAGGACCGGGCCGGCCTTGGTGATTGAAGAGTGCTTTCGCCCTACGGCAGTCGCGGAAGATTGGACTGGCGGGATGACAAGTGTCAAAGCTTCGTGGGTACGAGTAAGCTTCATCACGGTTCCATTATCGAGGCGAGTTGGTATCGCGCTGGGCGTGACGCTGCAGCCTTGTGCATACCGTGGGTGTTGATGAAGAAGAGGCTCGGAGTGAGGGTGAAGAGTCTTGGTGTCTGAACACAAAGTGGGGGAGCCAGTGGTGAGAAGCAGCACTGTCGTACTCATTCCAAAAGCAGCCTTATCCTAGTCGTGGTTGAAACAAGAGATTGAGACCTTGGCTTGGATGTTCCAGGATCAGCTCGGCAACTGCCAACTTGAGGCGTGACTGTCACAGCTAGATAGTGAGGCTAAAGACGACATGACCACATTTCTCCGAGGGAGTTGATGAAATGAGGATCTTCGACTCGGATTTTGTTCCTCAGTGTGCGCGAACGAGTTGTTCTTGTGGGGCTGCTAGCGTTAGACTTTAGTCGGAGGCCTGCCCGCAGTTTAGAATCCACATTAGGCCGCATCTTCGCAGGGGGGTCTTCGGAATGACATGTTGAATCCTGACAGACATCTCTACCCCTATCGACAGCTCAGATCGATTGGTCGCTGCCCAAAGGTATGAGTCGAAGCCTCAAGCCAGTCACTGAGAAATTGAGCCAGCAGGAAGGTTCTTCCTGTACGAGCAGCGCCTTCACCGCTCTTGCCACGAAGCATGCCCATGGAGCACCATATATGCACACTGACGCTTCCATCAACAGTCGTATGCGCCCAATCATGCACGATTGAGGCAATGCTGCTACGCTGTTCGATGGCGGCGTGACATTACGCCCCATCACATGCTTCTACACCCGCCTGGCCGTTCACCACCTCTAGATGATATTTCTTATTATCATTGCAACCTACCTGCCCCCAGTACTGATTGGTTAGGGCATGTTCAACTACCAATACAATCCCCGCTCAATGCATATGGCGCTCGCATGCAAAGCCATGCAAGGACCAATGGCAACTTTCAGACGACCATTCTCTGAGATGTTCTTAGAAGGATGCACACCAGTTCATTCTAGCCCGGCTTGTCAGCTCTTGATCGTTGGAATCATCACGTTTCATTGGCAGTAGGGTGTGTAGTGAAGAGCTGACCAAGTATTTGCATCTTCCCCTGTGGCAAACACAGCCCCATCGCCACCAGGAATGACGGCCCTCAGCGCACGCGACTTTCAGAACCTTCTCCAAAATATAAGACTCTTCGCAAACTCGCATCGACTTATCAAATTACGGTGAGGGTCTTGAGAGAACGACGTTGGCGCTGCATACAGCCTTGCATAGCGCCTCCTGCAGCTGCAAGCGAAATCGCTGAGACTCGTCTCCTCATGAGGTCGTGGACCTATCAGATCGCCTCAGCATATGCAGCCACAAACACATCGGCCAAAAAACTAAGTACGGGAAACGACCTAGATTTTGTGATGGCTTTGACCAGCCTCTGATTATGCTGCTCCCAAGGCAAGACAGCGGCACTGCTTTGCGCTTGCTGCTAAGCTTCTCCGCCATCGAGTAACAGTGTTGCAACATCAAAACCTTTCAAGACAGCATATCATATTCCAAGTCATATCTCTTATGCACCTGTATCTCTACCCCTCCGTCTTACCAGCTAGCTGCCCCTGACCATAACAGACGCTTCAGCACCTATCAAGCTCACCAACGCCTCAGCACACGCCTCATCGCCTAAACTTAACACGTACCACACGAGTTGAAGCCCAGAACCATACCATTGGCAAAATAAACATACTAGATGCCCTGAAAACCCATACCATGACGCAAACAGGTCCAACCTAACAGCCTCACACCCAACTAAACATACCACAGATCCTGCCCTACAGCACCACCGTACATGTCTAAGCAGCAACTTCGCGTCCACGTGGCCGCTCAACCCCCACAATCTCGTTGACAACTGTAAAATGCACATGCACACGCATGCACGAAGGCCCAACCCATCGTGAAGCCGGCAATCTCTCTGCTGGCAAAGCACGTATCCACCCGCAGCCACGACGCCACGATCTCGCACACACACAACAATGCGCCGGACCGCTTTGCGTGCTGCGCTGGGGTGAATCGCCGACGTTACGTGGCGGAGATGGGAAGGGCATTGTGCGCATGAGGCTGATTGGTATGGTACGAGCGACAAAGTGTCGCGTAGGGCTGGAATATGCTACGAGGAATGCTAGGGTGTTGGGAGTTTGTGGGCCACGGGGAGGGATAGGTCACCAGGCCACAACGCTGTCCTGACTTGCTTCACGTGTTGTATTTGCATTGCGTAAAGCTGCGTGTAAGATCAGTATGACAATGTATGTTCAAATAAGGTTGAAGTACCCTGTTCGGCTTCGCGGATCAATGTTTTCTCAGCAAGTAAGGTTGGGCCTCTTGGGCAAATGGGACTCGACAGCCTCGTTTCTTCATGCCCATTTAGCGCCCTCTTATGTGCTGGCACCTTATGCTGACTGCTTACTACCTCAAATCTGCGCCTCTGCCTCAGGGTCTTTCCTGCACTCTCGACTCATCGTTGCAGAGGGCCACCGGTCCTTCTTGCTGCACTTGGTATGCCCAGTATGGAGTTCCCGATGCCTCGAGCCGATCCGTCTTCGCCTAGTCCCTGGCGCTGCATCATCGGTGATGCTTGATACGATGTCCCCGGGTTTGCGTTGAGTAAAGGAGCTTGACGTGTTCCGCCGAGTACTGGGAGGCGACTATGTCGTGGCGTGCCGACGGGCGCCGACTCTGCAAGAAGGTCAGACAAAATGCTGTTTAGGAAACGAAAGAGGACTTACGACCAGTATGGGCTCGGCCGCCCAAACCACGCCCTTCCACGTATGAGGCATATGTGGGCGCTGGGCCAATACCGATGCCGCCTCGTTGCAGTCCGCTGCTGCCTGAGCTTGCACTACCCTGCCTGTTGTGTGGCCTACTCGCCCCAGATTGTTGAACAGCGCTGCCGGGATGACTGTATACACCGGTCCCAGATCTTGCACCTGGTATTCGATCAATGAAGCGCTTGCCGCGAGCAGTCTGCAGTGTTAGCTCTGCCTGGTCATTTGCTGCGCCAGCAACGTGCGAGGCCATGACCTGGCCTTTCAGTGAGTCGTACTGCTTCTTCTGACGTTGCAGGGATCTGGCCTTGTCCATGTATGCGTTGCTGAGTTCGTTGTTCTTCTTCACAAGATCATCTTGCTCTGCCTGCTGAGCTGATATAATGTCAGCTGTAAGAGAGACTTCCTCGACAGATTCCCACTTACCTTGCACCTTATCCTGCAGTAACTTGATCTGAGAGTTGGCGTCGTGGATGAGCTGATCCATCTGCTGACTGAGTAGATCGTACTTCCCAGTCAGTCCTTTCGCTAGATGCTCCTGGTAGATGATCTCCTGTGACGTCTGGTAGCTGTGGAAAGCCAGACTACGACTTGCACACTCCATGATGATGCCTGGGCTAAGACCACTCAACACACTTGTCTTGTAGTCTTCCGATGGGTTCAGACCTGCCACGACTACATCGTCCTGATTGTGCAGCTCTGCATCACATGCTGGGCAGACTCTGTGCGTGTTCTGGGACCTCGATAAGCCGGTGGTGTCTGCACATTGCTCACAAAACACGTGACTTCAAGGCATTAGCAATAGGTTGCTGAGATGTGAGGGTGAAATACATGCCTGCAAGTGGTGACAATCGCGCGTTCGCTCAGCTGCGTACGGCACTTGAGCTGATTGCACCTGAGCACGTATTCCATCTGGACGGTGCTGCGGTGAGGGGAAATGGACATACATCAATGGCAGGTTAGCACAAACCACGCCAAGACGAGTTGTACGTCGGCTGCATCGATAAGGCAGGAACGCTTGAGAGATGGTCGTCGACTTAACAGAACAAACAATTGGATTCCGATTCTTGGTATCTTGGTATATCGCTGCGTTATGCAAAAATAGAAAGTTGGGTCTATCACTGCTAGGGATCAGACCGCTGACCGAGAAGGGATACGCTGATGCGGCTCTCTGAGAAGCCTGACTAAGCCTAGCGATCTTCTTTATCGGGCTTTCTTCTCTGCCTTGTGCTCTTCTTTCCTGTATTTGCCGTCTCATCCTCTTCTTCATCGCGGCCCTTAGCCAGATCTTCCTCGAGCGCCCAGTAGTCGTTGTCGTACCAGTCTTCGCCGTCACTCATCTCGCCTATGTGTCCCTCAGCTTTGCACCAGCTGAAAACATCCTGTCGCATGCGATCCGCCTGCATCAGACCATGGTATAGGTCTGATGTTGCGCGAGCGACCTCTTCTTGCTTCTGCACGTACGCCATAAGTAGCATGCGCGTCTCCTCGGCCTCGTTTAGAGGGAGACCAAAGTCGCGGTCGGGAAGCGAATCGGCTGAAAAGACGAATAGTGGATGGATTTGATCAGCAAGACCTGAGGGCGAATGCGGCGGCGAAGGGGTCGACGCTGCTTGAGCCCGGGCGCGTGTTGTCATGCGGTGTGCAGCTTGTGAAGTGTCGTCAGAGGCGTCATCGGCAGCTGTAGAACGTGATTCCTCATCGTTCTCTTGTGCGCCGTCCGTTACTGCTTCGTGCGCTGTGCCGTTCGTCGTTGGGCCGGTACCGTTGACTGCCTCTGCGCTCCCCACATTGTTGGTTTCGCCATGCGAGATGCCGTTAGATTGTTGCACGTCCTGCATGACCAAGTCCTGAGCGCCATTCAATGTATCACGCGTCTCAGTACGCGAATCAGGTTGCGCCCTGCCGTTCAAGCCTGTCTGAGTCGTACCATTTGGGCCGGGGCTACCCAAAGGTGCGTCGGCCATGGCTGCCAGAGCTGCAGGCGCGAAGTCTGAGTCTCCTTGTAGCTTAACGAAGAGCTGTTTTGCTCTTGCAATCGTGACTTGCTCTCTCCGCCAGAGTGCGCCAGCTTCATTTGCCAGATTGGTCAGGTGCTTGGATGTATAAGGAACACTCAGAGATCGGTGGTTCGGCAGGTCCGCAGCGGAAGTGAGTGGTCTCAGTAGCCCTATGTCATCTCGTCAGTGCCTGTGCGACTTGCGCTGGGAGGACTGGGGCCCACGTACGTTCCAAGCGAATGTCTGCGTATGGATTCTCCTCCACTGCCTCGAGGTCGTCCTCATCTTCGTATTCGTCCGAGGGCTCGACGATGTCGCCGTCGGGGTCGTATCGTGGGGGATTGCGCTGCAGGATGTACCTGTGATAGCCAGCGTGGTCTACTTGCTGCACATGGTCAGTTTATGTCGCAGTGGAAAGGCGGGAAACGGACCTTCTTGTACGGTCGCGGGTCTGACAAGAAGTCTGGGTCGCTGGCGCGAGCATATTGCGATTTGCGCTTCAAGTCTTGTCTGTAATTCGTGAACGGCGAGTCTGCTTCGTCCAGGTCGGCTGCATTCGTTAGTCTAAGCACCATGCAGGTGACCGAGCAACGTACAGTCGTTGCCGCGCAAGAGCCTCCTCTTCATAGAGAAGATAGTGTCTATGATCTGCTGCTGCTGGCTAGCCATGGCGTCGAAGCCCTCCTGGACAGGTCGAACAAGGAATCGGTGGTGTACGTCGTGGTGGGTGGACGACGGTGTGTCTGTTGTTCAGAACAGCTCCTTGCGCGCTGGCAGCCAGAAATAGGATAGTAATCTCGGGAGCGACGAGGGCGTTCGGGACCTGAGCAGCTATGCGCGCAGCTGGCGAATGTGCGAAGAGAGTGTTGGAGGGCGCTCTGAGACCCTGGAATTGCCGGCGGCAGCTAGCGCATCGGCCGTGGATTGATGAACGGTCCCGCGATGTCATCACCCAAATCCACGCGCATGAGCTCTGCGCGCTGCAGCGGCAAACATCAGACCGACAACTCCGCGTGAAAGCACGCGAGACTCACGCCGCCAGCTCCAGATACTCGTGCCACAGCTCCATACTACCGGCGCACCGATACCGGGAGTCCTTCTGCCCGCACTCCACTCCACTCCACTCCACCACGACCACCTCTATGGATAGGTAGCACTCGACAGCACCAATGGAGGCATACCCGCCCGCATACGTGCAGCATAACCTCCCACTCGTAGTTCTGTCTGGTCTGGGGTCCCAGACCGAGCTCACACCGCCTCCGTCCGTCCACGATCTGCTCCCTGGAAGGGCTGCCGTTAAGATCAGCTCAGACATCCCCTCAGTCACCGGCGAGCGCGCCGACCAGCTGTTGCAAGATTTCCTGACTGCTGATGGTAGCAATGCGCCGTGGAACGCACGGGGTTCAAGCCGCAAAGACTTGGCACACGGGTTCAAACTACGGGCTGTAGGGAGGGTAGGTGTGGCGCCTTGTGCAGTGCGGTGGACAGTGAGCAGAGCTGACCCAGTACAGGATTATGTGCTACCTCCGAAGAAAGCAGATGCACCTACGACCTCGGACAGTACTCCCCCCGGTAGCCCAACGATCGCCGCGGCTACGTCGTGGATCCTCCACTCGCCCATCTCGCCCTTGTCACCAAGGGCCTCGATCTTCCCTGACGGCGTCATCTCGTCGGCTTGGATTTCTAAACACCAGGACTACATACCATCGGTCTTCATATCCTTCTTTGACTTCACTACCGATCCTGTCACCAACAGCCTCCACGACAATCAGCTGAAGACAGAGATAAACAAGATCAAGAGCCAAATACAGAAGTCTGAATATCGAACGCGATATGTGGTCGTCCTGTTGAGCAATAAGACCATCCTAGAATCTCCAGATATCGAGGACCGGCTTGCTGTCATTCGACGTGCCACAGGCCTCGATCCCAAGAACTCACTCTTCTTCCTGCCACCTAACACATCTCAAGTCGAGTTACGAGCGTTCGTCACATCTGTACTCACAACCTTGCAGCCTATCTGCGTGGAGTACTATCGCGATCTCACAAAACATGCACGAAGGAAGAAAGGCAGAGGCAGCGTCCCGCCACCAACCGCACCGCCCACCCGCGGCACGTCGCAGACTCTGTCCTATCCTGGCTGGGGTGTGCGATACGACTTCAAGCTGGGTGTCCTTGCAGAGTTCAGGCAGGAGATGGACGCCGCCCAGAGGCATTACAGTGCTGCACTCGATGCACTCTTCGGATCGGAAGGCATCTTTGAAACAACAGCAAGCTGGTCGCCTAGGTGGGATGAAATCCGCATGTTAGCCGATGTGACCGCCTTTCGGCACATACGATGCCAATTATGGAACTATCAGTTGACTTCAGCAGCCCAGACGTGGTTGAAATACAAGGCTCGACTTCAAGACGTCCTTGATCGCAGAAGTAAAGGGAGCTCGAACTACGGGTGGCAGGCTTGGGAGTCGAGATGGGCCCAGATAATGGCTGAACTCATTCAACGGACAGAACTGCCTGTCTTCCGCGCAGACGGCGCTGCTTCTGACGAGGAGACAAGCCTGATCTATGCACCTCCTGAGAAACAGTTCCTTATGGGTGAAAAAATACCGCCCTGGGAACTGCTTCATCATGCCGGATATTGGCACAAGTTGTCCGCAGACCACGCAAAGAAGCGATATATCCTGGCGAGGGAGATGCCCGAGGAGGATCGAACCCCTCCTGGCATGTCTCCTGCAACGAAAGTGTCAAACCGCAACCAGGTATACGACCACTACCTCGTCCCTGAGCCTCATGAAGAACTACCTTTGCCTGGTAGTGGAGCCGAAGGGTTCCGGCACTGGGATGACATTTCCACTAAGCTGAACGCCGCCATAAAAGAATTCAAAGCTCATGGGCAGAACCGTAAGGTTGAGCAGCTGCAGTTAGACGCCGGTCGGACTCTGCTGCATGTGAAGAAGTTCGACGAGGCATTCAAAGTTTTGCGGCCACTGTGGGCTTCCATGTCTTGGAGAAGGGAAGGCTGGTGGAGTCTTGCTTCAGAAGCCCTTTGGGCCCTCCATGAGTGCGCCCTGCGCATTGAGGACAAAGAGACATACCTTGCCACTGAATGGGAGCTATACAGCCGAGGTCAGGATATTCTCAAGCGCGTTAGCCTACTGTATACTGACAAGAACAAGTTGTGACTGGAAAGACTCGTTACAAGTATGATCTCATGACCTGCTTAGACGCGTTTCCCAATGAGTCATCGCCGGAGAAAGTGACTGTCAGTCTTGATACCAAGGACTATCTATCGTGCTGTAAGTGTGACCAGAGCCATATCTAGCCGGTGCTGATATTGTGTATAGTGTCTATTCATCTCGCTCTTCTCGGCAGCGAAGGGAATGTGGGCGAACCGCATCGGTCGCAAATAGTGGTTACTTCCACGGCGCGTGCAGGCTCTGATCCTATCACACTGTCTGCCCTGTACGTGCAGTTCAAGGGTGGTCTCAGCGAAGTACGGTTGGACCACGAAGCTGATGAGAGCACGTCCTCTGGATTCTTTGACTGTATCCTACAAGAGAGCTCCGTGCCTCCGGAGAAGCCGAAGTGGGCTGGCTCCGCAGATTTGACATTACATCCAGGCCAGACCAAGGTGTACAACTTCTCTCTCGTCTTTCGGGAGGCTGGTGATGTTGCGGCAACGGCTTATAGCTTTGAGGTTGACACAGAACGCTTCAATTTGATCTGTTCAAATACCGACCTTCAGACGGAGCCTCATTCGACCTGGTGGATTAAGGCCGAATCCGGTGTAAGACCACGCAGGGTGAAACGCCTGTCGGGTATCACTACACATGTCTTGCCTAAACCACCAAAGATGGAGATCAGACTGCCAGATGTGCGCGAACAATATTTTACCGACGAGCCGGTGACACTGGCGATAGAGATCTCAAACCAAGAGGACGAAGAGACAGAAGCCGTCCTTGAGGTTCGGCTGCTGGGCCGCTCCAAAGATACGCTTGCCTACGCCTGGGTCGACCGCCCTGCATCCTCGCCTATGAAAGAGATTCCGCCAGCACTCTATGGCTCTGAAGATGTCGATCTTCCAGGCCATGTAGTCGGTCGACTCCCACAAGGCGTCAGAACTACCGAAAAGATACGCTTCACTGCCCCTGCAGATCCAGCAGATTATGCTCTAGAGGTCAAGGTTCTCTATCATTTGCTCAGCGACCGCGAGACACCCATCTCGAAGATCATGATCGCCGATCTGGTCTTCAACTCTCCATTTGAAGCCAGCTATGACCTAAATGCCAGGGTTCATCCCGATCCTTGGCCCAGCTACTTCGAACTGCAAGAGGCCGAAAGCAACAACCACGCAGAGTCCACAGACGCCTTTGGCATTGCCCAGAAATGGGGTCTACGTGCCAAGGTCGCCTCCTTCGCCGATGAACAGCTTATCGTCAAAGACCTTGCAGTAAACGTGCATAGCATCCACGGCGGCGCAACCTGTGACGTCGTCAAGGAGTTTGAGCCCATTGACGCGCCAATGAACTTTCAAGAGCTACACAACTGGTCCTTCAGCCTCGACATTCGCAAGAATAACCTCGAAGAGCGCCGCTCAACAGCCCTAGACACAACCCTGGACATCACATGGCAGCGCACATCCTCCCCAGACACAGAGCCAATAATATCTTCTCTCCCTATCCCACGCATTCAAATTCCGTCCTCGGAGCCCCGCGTCCTCGCGTCCTCGCAGCCATCCTCCGTCGTCTCGGACCTTCTGCACGTAGACTACACCCTCGAAAACCCGACAATGCACTTCCTCACCTTCGAGTTTAACATGGAAGCCAGCGAGGAATTCGGCTTCAGCGGCCCCAAGCTGAAGGTCGTGCATCTCCTGCCAATGAGCAGGCAGACTGTGCGCTACAACATCCTCCCCACGGCAAGAGGCGCCTGGATCGCGCCTAACCTCAAGGTCATTGACAGATACTTCAACAAGACGCTACGCGTGCAAGCCACAGAGGGTCTGAGGCAGGATAAAGGACGCGTTGAGGTGTGGGTCCCCGGGGAGGATGGGAAGGGCGCAAGTGCGCAGTTGTAAAGCAGATACGCCACGTTCTTGGGATTCGCAGATGCAGCAGGCCAAGCGCTGGTGTCTTCGTGTCTAGAATATATGTTGGCAGTTGATTAGCAGCAAACAGCACGCCCGCAAGCGTTGGCTCATGCGGTGCGACGCAGAAGATGGGCTTCGTGGTGGCAACGCAGCAAATGAATCGTTTCAACGTGTAGTAGGCTTTTCCTCGAGCTGGTCTGCCACTCTGGCTGCGCAGCGAGCGCTGTGTCATCGCGGAGCAGCGCGCTCGCGTGCATATCCTGCTGTCGCGCTCGCATCTCGCTGTTTCGCTCACATCGCCGTGTCGCCATCTTGTCACTCCGAGGCAGCAGCGGTCGGCACCACCCAACTGTTCCTCACATCACTTTGAACCAACCCTCCAAACCCTTCCCCCATAGCTCCTCCCTCTTACTCTTCACCCGAACTCTAGTCGCGCTCCTACGATCCGGCGTGACGAGCGTCGACTCACACCCCCAGCAAAATGAGCATCAAACCATGCCCCTCGCTTTCTCACTTTTTCTCCCCGCCTTAGACCGCGTTCTGATTGGCGATACTAGCTGCAGGTCGCGCCGACGCAATGCATGCGATTGCAGACGCATGCCATGCATATTCTAGCGCTGTCTGCTGGACTCGACATCTCGCGGGTTGAGTTTTGCGTTGTCGGTTTGGTTTGGGCAGGTGGAGAGGTGAGTTTGTGAGTGAAGAGGATGGGAAATGGAACGGCAAATTGAGAATGGCAGAGGCGGCGAGTGAGCGTGAGATGTGGCGATGGGATCGCGTGATTAGCTGACGTTGCCGAAATGTGTATGTGTGGCTGTGGGTGTGTGGCGAGGGAGCTCGGAGAGCGCGATGAAGGGCGGAGTTGGCGATGGGGAGCTGAGTCGTGTAGTTCATCGTTGGCTGAGTGGTGAGCTGGGCGGTGAGGGTAGCTGAAGGAGAGGTGGAAACTTCTGGGCTGAGAGCACTACTCTCTTGAGTTGAAGGCGGAATCTTTCAAAGCGATAGGGCTAATTCAAGCTCACTAGGGATTGGAAGCGTTCGTGGCAACTGCATGGGTGTTTTGATTGGTCACTACTATGTTTACCTAGGCAAGCATGCGGCTAGATTTGTGGTGGAGAGTGGTATGAGTCTTTGACTTTCTTGGAGGTCGGCTGATCGCTCCAGGCGTATCATATGTGGTATGTCATGATCATGTATGCAGACAATACATGTCGTAGAGAATCATCATACATAGGGGGGTGGCGAGCATATCATTTGCAGATTAATTACCCAGCACTCATAGATTTGGTAGCACTACTCATGCTGTGAGCGCTATGCGAATATCACTATATCATGGCTCTCCATGCTAGGTCCTTAACTTTGCCTCGTTTCGTACGTAAACTAGGAGTAAGCGTTCGGCTCCCTCGGGTGCACCGCTCACAGCTTACGAGTACTGCATACAAAGCAAACGTCATCGACTCTGCGAGGCCTTCAACAGAAGAATCTCCGATCTGGCTTCTCGCGGTTGTCCGTCTCATGGTCCTTTGGGCCTGACGCCAAGCGAGGCTGCTTTTGGGACTGGCTCGAGCACCAGCACAGACGCATCACCACAATCATGGCCATATCCTTCCGACTCCTCTTTTTGTGGCGCCTAGATTTGGAACGTAGCTCATGCTCCCTCAACGCCACCGTCAGGCAGCATACTGACGGTTCGCTGCTCGCCTAGGGCTGGACCGCGCCCACCGAGGCATGCAATCTCTTTTCCGATCTCCCTGGCGACCTCACAGCCGCGAGACCATCGCTCTGACGTTGCTCAGTTTAAGGTCTTGTTATCTGCAGCACCAAAGATGGTCTGTATCGCTCGTCGGTCGTCAGGGATCAGGGATCAGATCGTGAGCCCGTTCTTTGGCACGCTTGCGGCCGCCTTGCTGAACTCGTCTAGTCCACCCCACCTCCATCGAACGTCCATCAACCGTCCTCTATCCGAACGAACGGTATCGCGCTCTCGCTGCATCTCTTGGTGGCTTTACCGCCTGTCCGACCTTGCACGTGCCGTGGCGGCCGGTCGTTGTTGCCTTGTCATCGACTTGACAGTCGCCAGGGCTGCAGCGAACTATAAATCTTGTACAACATCTGAACGTATACGCAAGGAAACGAACCAAGGAGAATAAAGAGGTACTGTCGTAAGGAAACGAGTGTTTGCGGCAACGGAACATGACGGTTGTAGCGACAGGCAGCTCAACACATGCAGCTCAAGACAAAAGGTCCCCACAATACAAATTGGCAAATGACAGAAAAGTTTGGCACACGGCCGCACACCGCATATGTTTCCGTCAATATGCGGGAAGCTTCGAGAGATCACGGGAAATTTGGTCAAATGAAGAGTCGGAACGAGAAGGGCAAGATATGAACTCCAAGGTGCTGCTGCAGGCGAAGGCAGCATAAGTTTGCGACGGATCCAAGTCACCGCCGTGCCAGACAGGGAAGTCTCAATCCATATGGAATCGCGAAGTACAGCCAACATTCATCGGACCGGAACTGTTACGAATCGCTCTTGCGGCCTCGACGTTGGTTTGGACGAGGCTCGATCTGCTTCAGAGCCAACCAAGGATGGTGTGTCCGATAGTGTTTAAGACGCGCATCTGATCTGTTGAAAGGCTTGCTGCAGTCCAACACCTTGCAACGAACTTCGCCTGGAGTAGCTTTGTGTTTGAGCCGCTTGTGGCGCGCTTGGTTACCTTTGCAAAACTCTCCATGGAAGATGACACCACAGCCTGGCTCGTCACAGGCTATGCTCAAGTTGGATGATAGCATGCTCGTCGGCGAAGAAATGCTGCCGGAAGCTGAGTTCCTGGACCTGCTCCACAGTTCCGGAACAAACAATGATCCATTACCTTGTTCAAGCCTACAATGATTAGCTTCATCACGATCCGGCGAAAGAGAGCTGTTACTTACGCAGGGGAATGGCTACCTTGGGTCAGAGGGTTGCTGTATAAGTGCCCGTCCAGGATATTTTCCGTCACATCGTACTGGAATTTGGGCGCCGTGCCAGACGCTTCTCCCTTCGGACAGGGTGTACCTGACAAGGGCATCTGATAACCGCTTTGTACGGTGTTGTAAGTGATGCCGTGCACCGTCTCGGCGCCCCAGGAGATCATGCCCTGGAGATGGCCTTGATCCTTGACTTTGTTGAAGGTTGACCACGGATCCAGGTTCTTGAGTTGAGGATCGGGCATGTTTACGTGAGATTCCTGAAGCAAGTCGAACGGAGACAAGGGATTCGTTGCTGTTAGATCCTGCTGATGCGAATAGAGTGCCGAAGTGGTTCCGTTAAGGACTGAAGACTGACGAGGACCCGTCAGTGCGAACATCTCATGGGAATTCCGATACAACCCGTGATTTTGGGTTGACCCTTGAGCGGAAGGCATGTTCAGATCCGGGAATGCATAGGTTCCAGCCCGATCATGCTCATGAGGTGCCGGCGTCCAACTCTCTGCAGTCAGATTCCAATCCATGTTTTGAATCTCGACATCGAGTAACGTGCCCTCGTTCTGAAAATCATCGAGCATTGTATCATAGGTCGATGCCAAGGTACGGTCGGACCGGTCTTGTGCAGATGTTGGCTGAGGCTCGAGGCAGACTAGGTCATCCATGGTTAGATCACTGCCTGCATCATCGAGATGAGCGTCGTCGCTGGCTTGCATCGGACTCGCGGTGGCGTAATCCTCTGTGAGAATATCCTTGTAGTATCCTGCCTCACCAGGCCAGTTGGATCCAATGTCTTCGGGAGCGAAAACAGGCTGGTGACTGCTGAAGCCTTCGGACGGCTGTACAAGAAATCCATAGGGACAGCCACAGTTCATGGCTGATGCCAAGAGATGAGTGTTGTAGCAGGTACGGGAATTACTTTGTGAAAAGAGCTGGGACGTAGCGGCGGTCAAGCAAGTGGCTGACCTCTTGGGTCAGTGTCGAACGAGTAACAGGTTGCTGCCACCGAAAACCAGAATCGAGATTGTGTATGTGGAGGCTCAAGAAAAGAAGTTTGTGTCCCTAGCTGAGATGGAAGCCGAAAAGTTGGTGATGGGCTCGGTAATGGCGGTGAAGCGAGATTTTGGAAATGAGGCTGCCGCCAGGCGGCAATATGGAAACGCGGGCTCTGTACTACAAACAGAGAAAGGTTCGACGCACTTGTGCTGCGGTGACAAGAAAGGCCGTGAAGAACACGACGCTCCGGGAGTTGAGTTGCGGGGCTGTCGTGATGAGAATTTGAAAGACTTCGACTACATCTTCATCACGCACCTTGAACTTCTCGGGGTTTACTGAAGACCGCGTCGATCGGAACCCTGGACAAGCTCGGTTTTTGCAAGGCAGAATCACACAATAGGCTCTCACGACTTTTCAGAGGCCGACCTGGCGCACAACGATGGGGCCAGAGGTCAAGGCGTCGCGTTAGGAGATGGGGTTGAAAGAGGTGGGAGAGAAGCACAAGAAGATAATGCTGGCAAAGTTGGAAAGAGGATATGCGGGTACGTTCGTGACCAATCCGCAGGCGTAGTTTGAGCGTGGCTGAGTCCTCCGGTGTGCGCGATTGACACCACGACCGACGATACAGTCCGCACATTGTGCTGGAGACGAGATGTTATGTTCTCCAGATCTTGGTAAACAGATTGCCTTCTCTGTTGAAGTTGGAGTTGCATCTCATGCAAGGCCGTGTGATAAAGGCTGCCGTCCGAGCCAGCGCAGCGGCCTCGCTTCCACCTTCCCGCAGTTAGCATTGTGTCGGGGTATCATAAATCGAATTTGCTCCAACGAGGTACGGCTCGACTGGAAGCGAAAAAAGCTCAAGGACGAGGTCGGCGACGAAGCTTTACTATTGATCAACGATTAGGGAGCATCTGTATACTCAGCTCGGACGGCGGTAGGTACTGCCCGAGCCATACCTGATGGAAGGAAGGTGATCCGCGCCGCACTGTCTGGCATCACAAACGGTCCAAGAGTAACAGACGAAGTGTGTAAATTCGAGGTGTAGCATTGTGGAGGGTAACAAATGAAATCGCCTCCAGTCCTGGTCAGAATCGTTGGAACGTACAGGGCTTATGATCTACTAGGAAACCGAAACCCTTCCTCTAAAGGGCGCTGGGCCCTATTTAATAGTCCGTGGGCTGAACTCTTCCGTAAGGCGTGGCTTGCTGTTCGCATACCAATCCCATCCACATGAGCAGGATGGCTGGATGATCATCTGGGATCAGTAAAGCCACCAGCGCATGTGTGGGTGTGCCACCTGCAGATCCGGCGGCAGATGCGGTATAAAGACTCCTCAGACATGTGCAGCATGTGTATGACAATACCTCATCCCAAACCTGCCAGCCTGCGCAAAGACTACGTAGACAATCTCCTGCAGTCAGCTGCGCTGTATACGAAGCTTCTGCCAGAAGCACAGCAGCAAAGCAAAGGTCTCATCGATTGAGCACGATCTACTCAAGATCAAGAACAGTAACAATCTGGGTTTCGAAACGCGCCATACATCCTCCCGATGCCATGGAAGTGCATTAGTGCAGTACTCACTGTCCCAAATGGTAACTCCAGCGTTTCCCTATGTTGGTCAAGCGGCGCCTTGAAGGGGATGGACTCTCCTGTACATTTGCGCCTGCGGCTACTGCCACCTGTTCTATAGGCTGCATGGTCTACAGAACTGCCGCTCCGAAGAACTATTTTAGAGGCAGATGGGTTGAACGCTAGTCACTCGGGATGTATCACGAACGAGCTGCTAAGGCACGAGCTCCACGCGAGGCTCGCGCGGCTTTCGACCTTGCCCTTTCTAGACACAGTAAACGAGGGCTGAAGATCTTCCGTTACAACAGCGAAGCGATCTAGCGGTAATGGTGGCAGCATCGCGCGGAGTACTCACCAGAGCGTTCCTTTTTGAGCTCGCTTCGCTTCGCTCTGGGCTGTGTTCGCAAGGCTTGGAAGCGCCCCGTTCGCATGACCCCGCCTGTTGCTGCATGCACCAGCCATCCTTCACCCAACACAAAGCATTCGTCAGCTTCCTGCAGCCACCTGCAGTCGTTCATCCGTCCCTCGGTACGAGCATTTCCGTAGATAAGATCGCATGATCTGCTCTGCCTGGCTTAATTTATACCGGCTACGCTCCCCAAGCAATCAGAGCCAGCCACCAACATCTTGCTTGGTGGACATGACTCGAGACGGCCCTAGGTGATCGCGTCATATCCGAGAGGCTGGCTAGGACCGGGCCGATCCCGAGTGCGATAGGTGAACCGTTGTTCGCCCAAGATTAAGGTTGAAGTACTTCTAGATTTTCTTCTGGAACGATTCGAAATTCTCGGCCGCCTATTAACTAAACCATCTTTACACTGTACACACCAGAAATTATTCAATGACTGCAAGAGGCCACATCGCATCGATGACAGAATCTCGAGCTCTGTCACTAATGCGCGATTTCTGCGACCAACAAGTAGGGCACAAGTTCCTCTGTGAAAAATGCTCACCTCACGAGCGTGATCATGTACAGTCATCACGAGAGCTACAATAATCTGTCGAATGTAACGCAGTGAACTTCTGATCCAAGATCAACGCTCAAGAAGATCCGCCCTATCCTTACGTCTTGACATCGTCGTGTCTTGATGTGGCGGCGCCTGTATAGGGCTTTCTATTGCTATTGAGTAGAAAGCTATTTTGAAACACTAGGGTTATCATGGAAACGCGAGAGGCCACTGAAACAATCTGTAATCACTCGATCCTGTACTCCGCTGCAGAATCTCACTAACTAATAGACAATATTGTACCTAGGTGCGCTTGAGCGAGCAACTACTTCGCAAAATGTGAGAGGGATTCAGATTCCATGATTTGCCGCATTCACAAGTCTCTGAAATAAACTGGGCAAGCTAATTAGCCTCTCGAATACGTTGGGAGAGGCGTCGAAACTCTTTCAAAGTACTGAAGTGGCTGACCAGATGCTCTTAGGTAGATCTGTCTGTTCTCAGTATGTGCGACAAAGAGTGAAACCATGAACAACAGGTTATTAGATTGGACTATCCACCAGTGCTGTCACAGCCAAGACTGGTGTTAGATGAACGACAGAAAGTTGATGAAAACGTGGAGCATGGCGATTCCACTGTTGAGTTCTTAATTTGCACCCGAACGAATTTGATGCGGAGTGCTCTAGGTGACTTTGTCTAATTTAGCAGTCACATATACGTCAATTGGCGGGTGACGAAAGGTAAGTATCACAGGAGTGGTAGACAGGTGTATCTTAGTGATG
The DNA here is from genome assembly GCA_022560025.1 of Stagonosporopsis chrysanthemi. Lineage (NCBI taxonomy): Eukaryota > Fungi > Ascomycota > Dothideomycetes > Pleosporales > Didymellaceae > Stagonosporopsis > Stagonosporopsis chrysanthemi. The sequence continues at coordinate 121,861 of JAFISE010000031.1, forward strand.
TACGATGTTTGGCAAAGCGGGTTGTACAATGACCAGTCCTTGTTCACATCTCCCTGCTGCACCTGTTCGAGGCTGTATTCCGAAGGGTGCTTACATGCAGAGGTAAGAATGTTCTATGGATAACTGCATTTGAAACGCCAACATTCACACCATTCACTTCCAGTTTCGCGCATGTCAGGAGACCTGTCTAGCGAGGAGTAACAATTCTGAGCAGTCAGTAGGCACGCGATAAGGGTCTCCGGTCTCGCGATTGGCCAGAAGCAACTACGAAATGTTGGGCAGCACGAATGTTGGGCGCGTGGTCTCTCGTCGGGCGACTGCATATTTGACCGAACCATTCTACAGGAAATAGCGCCTATAGGTTTATGAAGGGTCGACGGATCTTTTCACGACAAGTACGTGATTTAACAATGCATGCAGGAGTCTTCGACGTGTTAAAGACTTAGGCCACCATTTTGGTTTGACAAGCTGTCAGCGCTAATTTCCACGTGCGTGTCAGGCAGAAAGTCCCTTTGTGCATCAGCCTAGCTTGAACACAACTCACAATCACTGCCAAACTCAAGCGGCCGCATTGTTCCCAGTTGGTTTCGAAGAAGCACTTGCATTTTTGTACACAACCGTTAGTGGCAAGCATATTTCGGGATGACCGACCTGAGTTGAGCTGAAGCATACGAATTGTGTGGCTGTGCAGGGGTATTGCCTCCTGCATCTATCATCACCAGATCTGGCAAAGCCACAAAGTGTCTATGTCTATCCCTCAATATTGCTCTCTGGGATGTCCAGGGAATTCCTTCAACTCTTTCGAATTAGCACATCCCAAGATCTCATGCGGTTTGGCTATCCTGCCGAGTCAAGCCGCATGTCTCAAGTTGATGAAGAAAGCGGACAGAGATTTCGAGGGTAGTTTGAGGATATAAGGAGGCAAAGAGATGACGGGAGCCAAGGCAAGAGGTAGGCAAGAATCCAACTCTATGAATATGTCTATTGCAGTTGTGGCCCGTCGTTGGTTGATCAGGTGCCAATCAGCGCATGTTGTTGACCTCATCAAAGCGCAGAAGGTTAGAGCGAACTAATAATAAGCGGCTACGAGGATACGAACCAGTTGACTCGAGATGACTGTTACGCCAACTGGAAGGCACCAGTCCTATGACATCCAAGAAGGATCCGGTGAACAACCGTATATAAAGGCTGCTTGCCCCTCATGCCTTCTGGCCCCCAGCACCTTGACGACCTGACCATACGCAGTCGTATAATTTCCTGAAGCACCGATGAGTTAGCGAGCTCGCTTGCAGGAGGCCTGATCAGTGTTGTGCAAAATTTACCGTAGGTACCACTTGGACACAGACCTCCGACACTACATCAATATGAACCTGATGTCTTTGAAAGCCTTGCAGCATCTTATCAGCCCCTCGAGAAACTTGGGTCATCAAAGCCAATCCTGGTCCATCGTTTTCGAAGCCTGAGGCAGCCAATGTCGCAAGGGACCACCGGAAGGATCAGCGGCCGAATACAAAATGAGCTCGAGCCTCTTCAGTCTTTCTGACATCTTGAAGCCTAGATCTTGTTCTCTCTTCAATTGGACTCGCTCCCGGCTCTGTCGGTCGCTAGTCATCTTTGGTGACGTCGATCATCAGAGTGAAGCTGTCAAAGGTAAGCCTTGGTCCACAGACTGATAAAGGTAGCCATCGCATAGCAGATACACGTACATGATATTTATCATGGTCGTAGTCGTAGTCGTAGTCGTAGTCGCTGGTCAAAATCTACAGCCGACCACGGATGCCTCATTGGGCCGGACAGCAGCATCCATACGAAGTCGTCGGACCCTCTCCGACGACACACCATCCAGCCCGCACTTGTTCGGAACGACAACACCCTTAATAGACATCGACCAACAGCAAATCATTCTCATCGAGGAAAATGGGTTGGTGACGAGGCGGATAAGGATCGACGACGATGTTGCTCAAAAGTCGCCTCTCTCCTTCACCTTCTGAGACCCGTGCACCACGCGGCTCGTTAATTCGCCTTCTTTCTAGGCTTAGGATCAGCGGTCACTCAAGTGATCTGGAAACGTATAGAAAATCCGGAACGCCTAGATCACAACGCCTTGTTTCCAAAACAACAATGTTTAGCCCAGAAACGAAATGCGATGTATCTTAAAAAGCAACAGTAATGTAGTGGCACCGACGATGACAAGGGGGTATTGGGTTCACACAACAAGAGATCACATATGAAAAAACAGAATTATGTAAGGAGAAGTAAGGAGAAAGATGCGTTGTGGAGAGAAAGAAACCGAGAGACAAGGTAGCGACTTTGTCAAGGCACAGTTTGTGAGAGGCCTTTCGAGTAATCTCCGCTGCTGGGATTGGCAAAATACGTTCAACCAAAGCTTTCTGCTATGTTTCTCTTCGGAGTCTTAACTGAGTGCGTCGCGATGGTGGCTTCAAGAAGGGTAAGTTGGCGGTATGTTCCTTGCGATGGTGGTTCAGGCGAGCGTCCTGGCGATTGAAGATCTTTTCACAGCCACCCACACCACACGGGTACCTGGCTACTCCGTGCAATAGTCTAATGTGGCGCCGTAGGTTACCTCTCCGAAAGTATCCGGTGAACATGGCCGAGCAGTTCTCGACTTGGCATAGCATGACATCCTCGCACGCAGACGGCGTAACGCTGGCTACAGACGAAGTAGAAATGGAACGACGATCTGACCGCGCATTGATACGTGAGCCCCGGATGCTAGAAGATCTATGGCTGTATCAGTCAATACCGTCTACGAGCAAAACCGACCATGGACTTACCTAGACAGGTTTGCAGCTCTTTCTTCATCGCCAGAGGTGACGAGACTGGGATTTGAGAGGTTTTCCACAAGATATTGGAGGTCAGAACGTCCGCGAACACTCTCAAACTGCACGTCTGTCAAACGATTCGATGGGAGGCACATCGGCCTTTGCCCTGGCTGTATCGTCATAGCTTGCAAGTCCGGAACGATGTTTGGAAATAGATCAGAAAACGGACCTGAAGAAGATTCTGGTGTGGTTCCCTGCCTAAGCGCCGACGAAGTCCAATATTCACGACCAGAGTCACTCCTGGAAGCCGCACCACCTGATGCGTATGGCCGTTCGCAAATGGGGAATGCAAGGTCTTGATCGATTACTGGTGGCACCGATGGCCACGTGTACCCTGGGAAGAAGGGACCATTGAATATCTGTGATGAAGGCGACAAGACTGGAGAAATCACACCGTGATGCACTTGAGGGCTTGCCCATGGAAACAAGTCGGAATGAGGCTGATGCAAATCCTGAGACATGGTATAGCCTGGTACCAGCTCGATGTCACCATCCTGTGTAGGAACGACAGAGGCTCCACCATCACCAAACTGGCCGATACCTCGCAGATCCTCGGAGCGCCCATCGTTGTTCACCAAACTTGGGTCAATGCGATCAACTGACATTTCAATCTGCTGGTAGTATGCAGCACAGATGTGGGCATCCGGATTATTGAAGGCAACAACGTCTGTATCAAGGACCGAGGGCTCACTTTGGACGTTTGAACCGAACGGCTCGAACCGTGGATCAAGGTCGCCAGCTGACACTTGGTATGCCGATGTACGCATGATGATCTGAGATGTATCATCTTGGAAATCATTGGAATCGTGCCACGGTAGATCGGAAGTCTCCCTCATAGTGTCTGTGCTTAGGATTCCTGCTTGAGAATTGCCGTAAAAAGAAGCGAAGGGATCATCACGGCCTGTCCAACTCTCTTTAGTTTGGTCTTGACTCAAAACCATAGTCTCGGGATTGAGATCCGCCTCTGCCGTGTGAGGTTCCATGATCATAGGGATTCTGGGGCATGTCTCATGGTCACGGCAGGGTACCTGGTATTCCATGCCTTCAACGCAGTAACAAAAGCGATGGACCGCAGAGTGGTCGCGCTGCATCTCGAATAGCTGGAGATGTTGATAGGATGGTTGCCCCGGTTGGCACTGGTCGTGCGAATAGTAAGAGGAGAATTGTTTTCCCTTGCAGACAGAGCCACGAACAGAACGTAAAGTGGGTGGCAATCGAAGGGCACGGGACACTCTTGTAATGGTCCAGTCTAAAATGCTCTAGGCTTTGCGATCGGGGTTTCGCTCAGAAGAGGAGGATGATTTAAGATGTGGTGCGCCGAATTCGAGAACTCTAATCGAGATATGTTGTGAGGGGGATGGCTCTTCCACCTCCTTCAGAAGAGCTTGGACGCGACCAGACAACCTGTAGAGATGCAAGATGTTGCTAAACACAAAGCTTAAACCTTCGCGCGGACCCGAGCTGCAGCTGGCTTCTGGAAAGGTTAGCGGCCTGCATGGAAGCGGAGACAGAACATCTTACACTCTACTGGCTGTAAATTTTGATGAAAAGATGTAAGAATAGGGAAAGATCTTTCTGATAGTTTGTGGGCCAGAGTCAAGGCGTTGGGGCCTACATCGTTCTTAAGAAAGAGGGCTCAGCACCATCCCCACAGGTCCTTCACCTCCAGCCACTGAGGAAGCCCGGAATTGACCGCCCAACAAGCTAGTTAAGTATTTCCTACGAGAAGTATACTCAGAACACCTTGGGTACGAGTAAGACCACCGCAACGTATATGTATACTACCGACCATGCTCGCCGTGGAGCAGCCCTCAAGCGTTGAGATACAAGAAGCGAAGAAGTACTGCGGACCTGGCCATACACTTTCTCTCTGATCTACGTCTTATTACCCATGTATTGTTTCCAGTATTATTCAGCTGCTACCGCACGTGGATACATGTGAGGCAGACAAGCGCATCCATGGTCCTTGCTTGAGACTGCACCAAGGAGGCTGAGTCGGTAAAGGATAGAACGAACCAGGACTCTAGGAAGCATACATATCGTGATGGCGTCGCAAATTGCACGAAACGTCCCATACAGCATCGCGTGGTGAAACACGAGTGTATGCCCAGGAGCAGGGTTGGCGGCAGCAGTGCCGTAGGTTGCTAGATGACAGTCAATGTACTGAGCCTTTAATCACTGACCGCCAGATCTGCATCATCGAGTCTGCATCTAGGGTGCGCGCATATGCGGTGCTACACGGGTGGGCTTGTTACACGAGGGAGCTTGCTGTCTGCGCACCGAGGCGGCGCGTCAACTTCGAGAACTCCAGAAACTTGCCATGAACACACCGCACCACCCGCATCTTGGAGACATTCAAATTTCGCGTAAAGAAAAGCGCAGTCTCCTGAATGCCTGATGCGGTTTTTGTTTCGAGTCAAAATGCAGAGGTACACGAACAGGGGCTGGCGATGCAGCTGCTCTGCATTCACGGGTCTTGTGCCTCTGCGAAGCATACAGGGACTTCGGTACCATCACATTATTTCATGTGACTCGTATGTCCCGCGAGTGGGGCCTCTTTGCACAGAACAAGAAACGAGCATTACTGGTTCTGTGCGAGTCACGGCCTGCGCATGTTGAACGCTGGGATTGGCGGGAATCCTACCCGATCAACGAGTTTCTTGCATCGCACACGCGGAAGATCTTCGATGATCCATCGTTTGATCTGAGATTATGAATACGAGGCTTTTGATACGGCAAAAGCGACTTGTGCATGGGGCGCAGGCATGTTGTAGAGCCCTCGGAAGCGTTGGACGTACCTTCCGCCAGCCACAGAAAGTCGCGACTTCCATCGCCCAAGCACGACAATCGTTACGGAAATTAAGGCGGACATAACGCATCCATTCACATTGCCGGCTTCTCACTCCTGATATCATCACATCCTCCATGCCCTTACCCATGACGACAAACCCGTGACACCCGGTCGACCCGCATGTCTAAAGGACTATAGCGGGCAGGCGCCATAGCAGACAGACGCTGGGCACCTCGTGCAAAGCCTGCTTGACACTGCTAATACTATGGCCAGGCACTGCCACACTCTCGAATGCGAGATGCCCAGTCTGTTTCGCGCCATGATAATGGGGATAGTCACGTCAAATTCGCAATTGGCCATGCAAGCACAGAGTCGTACCGGCCGGCTAATCTCAGCAGAGCCTCAAAACTTTCGGTACCCAAACGTGTGAATGACTTATGATCTACATCGACAAGAATGTTGCAATCTAATCAGAGACACAAATAAGCACCTGCCGTCTCGCGTAGACTTTTACGCCAGGTGGCTTTTACAAATGTCACAGGTGGCTTAATCGGAAGGCTAACCTCTACTACGAATAGAGGTATTTACCTCGCAACATACAACTCGAAAGAGTAAGGTAGGTCGTATAGCAGAGCCGCAAATGTCTATTCCACACACATACGGAAGCTTCATAGCGGCGCCTCCCACGAAGCCCTGAAGCAATAGCTCGTCTCTCACTATCGTTTAATGCTCCGCCCCTCCACTACAAATGCAGCAGAGCCGCAACTCACTGCAAACTCGACTCTCCTTGGCTCAGAAACACTACGCTACGTCCTCCTAGAAATCTACTAGGTCAGACACAATACTGCCTTACCTTCACACAGCCTCTCGTAACTTTCGTCGTTTCATTGTGTATATTGTCACAAGCGGGATCTCCTCCGGCTAAGACTCTTGCTTCTCTATCATCTCCAATCAACTCTAGCAGTCTGATCACCAAGCCCCTTCCTAAGCCCCTCTCCAAGCCCCTTCCCACAAGGGTAGTGGCAATGGAGCTGTGTAGAGTGGTATGGACTGTCCGATTCCTTCGATACATAGCCTCCTTGCGAAGATCTAGACTGGCACATGAGCTTAACTTCACCCCAGGCCGCGGCCGCACGGCGCCCAGCTGCGCCTGCGCTTCCGGAAGACGCGGCACGGAGCGTGAGGCTGTACCCATGTCGATTGTTGCTGCGTGTGCGCAGCCGTTGCTGCCTGGTGAGCGCTGCTGTGTTGCGGCTGAAGTTTATGATTTGAGCTCTAGAAATGAGTTTGGGGTATTGCATGTGGTCACAAGAGAGAGGACGAATGAAAGATATCTCTATGCATTGCCTATTTGGCGGGTATCTGATATACAAAATGCTACTAAATACAACATGCTTTCTCCAGGAAACGCATTACACCCCTCTGTCTCGCCTTTTGTTAGGCCTTGCATCTTCCAGACGATGCTTCTTCCACTGGTGCTTCCTTAGGGCATCTGCACGATTGTACGTCTTGAAGCACACCTTGCACATGTGTATCGCTCTGTCAAATATCGATGCGTGAACTTGCTGAACATGCCTTTTGCAATTTCCTGGCCCGAATTTGCCCGTGAAGACCTTTCCGCACTGTGGGCATATCGCGGGGGAATAGCGTTGTGGTGGGGCTGATGTGGCGGGCTGCTGATCTGGGGCGACTGGACTGTATACTGGTGGTGCCTCAAATGTGTGACTCGACTGCATTTGTGTCGAAAGTGAATTGGCCGTGTCCATCTGGTTTTGTTTCTCAAAACAACTCTGCGGTCGGGAAGTTGGGAAGGCCGTCTGGAAAGATTCAGGAACATGTTGCTGGTAGTCCGGTGTCTGGAACATCGGTAAACTGATGTGTACATTGTCGGCTTGGGCTTGCAAGGTTGTTTGCCACACGTTGGTCCCCGTGAATGTCGCATCATTCATGCTTTGGCTGTAGTGCATAGGAGCACAGGTTTGCGGATAGAGCGGCGGCGGTTGCCATATCTGCGATTGCGTCCATGATTGGAAGGAAGATTGAGCTGATGATGGATATGCTGATATTGGCGTTGTTGCGTATGACAGATTGTGGGAGCTAGCTGTAGAAGGTGTGGCCGGGGTCTGCCGAATTTGTTGTTCATAGGTTCCGTAGTGCGCGAATATCTGTCCTTGCTTAGGAAGTGTACAAGGCGAGATGGCATCTGGATACTGCTGCAGGTTTAAGGATTGTTTATGTCCATATCTGGTATCTCCTTCAGGTGTCAATGGAGAGATTGGTGAGGGCGTTAGAGGGGAATGATCGGAAATCAATCGTGGAACGCAGTGCCGCGATTGCGGTACTTCAAGTCGTGGAAGCTGTGCAACTGACATGGGAGCAGCTCTCCGAAGCGTGGCATTTTGGTTTGCTTTGTAGTAGTTTTGAAGGTGTTCAGGCGCCGACTGAGTATAATGCAAGCTCGATAACTTGTTGTCCTGGCTCTCAAGCTCGACTTGTGGGAACGAGCCGGGCATTTCGTAATAAGAAGTAGTATCTTCAATCCGAGGCTCCACGGCAGGTAGCTCGGATGCCCCGCATCCGTATTGATAGGCGTATGTGCTGCATTGAGTGCCTGAACACATCTTGGAAATACGTAGAAAGACACGGCCGATGCTTTTGTGGATGCTCTTGCGACGCGGGAGCTGGGTATAGTGGTGCACGTTTGTGTCTGGAGACTCGAAGGACTTTTCGTAGTCTGTCGGAGATCGCGGCGATTCAAGGTCGAATCGTTCGGTGTGAGATGTCTGAGTTTTGATGTCTGAAGCGAGTGTATTCTTGCCTGGACGATCGGCCGCAAGATGCTTGGTCGACGCCAGTCTATTGTTGTCATTAGTTATTCTTGAAACCATAAAGGATACCAAAGGAGTACCCACTCACTCAATGGTAAGCTTGCGCGATTCAATCAAAAGTCGCATATTTCCACTTGTTGAGCGTCTCGTCGAAAGATATCTGACAAGGGAAGGAACGAAAATGCGGGACTCTTATCACTTCAACCCACGATCGGGCGCAACGCGCGTCATGGTCGGAGGACAGCAGTATGCGTGTCCTCAAGGAAGCTCTGGGACACACTGCAGGAATGAAACTCAACACTACTGAGCGACACATGCGCAATGTGGTAACGTACGATGCGAACGGTTTGACAGTGCTTCATGCAGGTCCCGGCTGCATGAACTGCAGGCAAAACAAGGCAAAAGTCGTCTGTGTCTTTCGATTGGCCAAAATTTTTATCGAGTCGCTACGAGTCTTCGACAATTCGGCGAGTGTCTGGTGAGAGCTCTGAGATTGAGGGCGTGGAAAGGAAGGTAACCACATTACTTGGCACCGAACATCCCGGTTCTGCACCACCATTGGTGGGGTTCTGGATGGACATTGCTGCCACAGGCTCGGTCAAAGTCTGATTTTGTTAGCGATTGCGAAAGACCAAGGCAAAATATGGTAAGGCACACTTCGATGTCAGGGCCTGAAGAGCAATGCAGTCACATGGAACACTTACAGCCTTACCTTGTTAGGTAATGAGCGTGACGATCTCTGACCGGTGTCTACATGAGTCCATGTCGTGCGCCCTTTGCAAGCCCGGACGCCGAGGTGATGACCGGCGAAAGCGACATTGAGGGCGAGGTTACTTGGCAAAACTTGAGGATTAGTCACTTGCCAGCAGCGCGGCCGCGCGGAGGGTCGCGGTTGCGTTGTCGAGAAGTCTACCGTCGAGTTCTGAAGGACTGTGCTTTGCTGTCGAAGCTAGTCGTGGAAGGTAAATGGTAGAGTGGTTCATGGTGTAGCAATCGCCTTTGAGGTGCGCAGCAGCGTTGCAATCATTGCTGTGCTGTCGTGATTGTGCATTCGCCGAAACTTTTCTCTCACTTCGAGGAGGCATAGCCATCTGATATCCTTCTCTCCTGATTCTATTTTGAGCTCCAACATAACTTCAGAATGTACCGAAGTTTGACAGTTCTATTCTTACATCTCAGTACTGTACCATGACACAATCCGTCGGTTGGGGGCCGAATCACCGTAGACACACAGCGTGCACGAGGCGGATTAAAACGTCTAGATAGAGACAGAGAACGAATCTAGACGTATAGATGGGGCCTGTTACCAATTGACTGGACCGGCGTGGCCGATGCCTGTGGAACTAACCCCTCTCGCAGATATTCCCATTTCGAGCAAACGCAGATGATGGAGGACGCATCAGAAGACGAGCAAGACGCTCATTGGACCGAGAGACTTGTGGAATGCCAACTCATTCATTCCTTCAGGACTCGACACACACCAACGCTAGCCGCGATCCTGCAGAGCCGGTGAATGGAGGATGAGATCAGAGTGCGGGACGAACAACAGAAAAGCAAGCGCCCCATGGTTTTGTAATCACAATAGAGCCTCGTTCGAATCACGGGTTGGAAGATGGAAAGTAAAAAACAGCGGCTTTCGTCAGGCTTGCTGTTGCGAATCTGAACTGAGGAGTTGAAGTTGAGAGACGCGGGGCGCGGTTCACCTAATCTGCCCCATAAATCTACCCCACTTTCCGCTAGCGGTCAATCTTCGGCCGAACATGTTCACCCCAGAACAACACTCCGCTGTGCCTGTGCGCAGCCTCCGAATTTCACAATAGTACCATCGAAAAATACAATCGCACTTGAAAAACAGAGTAGATTGGCACAATAAGGCCAGATCATCGATCCAGCGTCTGCCCGTCTGACCCGGCTCACATTTCTGCCTATAACCCTGAACATCATCAGGCTGGCAGAGCCGCATCGCCTTCTGCGCCCCCTCTGCGCCCCTCTCAACACATCACAGCTTGACCCGAGTCCTCCACCAAACGACTGGTCATCGCAGCTCCAACCTCCCTCTTAAATAGGACCAGTTGTGTACACATGGTCCTCCAGAGTACGCGGCCCTGTCTTGGCGGCGGCTCAAATGACTCTGATCTGACCGGTGAGACGAGGATGTCTGCGCCAGCGTTGTGGTGCAGAGCCGCATGGTGAGATGTTGGGGGTTGGTGATACCCCGCATCAGCCGCGACTGTGCGAGGCATTGCATGTGGTAGAGTAGCAAGGTGTGTGTGCTATGCAGAAAGGGAATTATGTTGGTTTTGCTTTGGCACGCAGCGACGAGTTTTTAAAGACAAAAATCCATTGAAAGCGTGATTGTGTGCAGCTTTTCACATACTCCCAAACACAGCTGCTATGTTCAACCAAAAGAAAAATTCACACTCGACCACCAGGCAAACCCCAGCCGCAAGGCTGGTGCAGTGGGAGAAAATCCATCACCCCCCACCGAACGATCACATCTCACCACATCACCCAAGGCTGCCAATCGCGCGTTGCTGCCTACCCGCACTCAACACAGCCTTCCGCCTTCGGCCCCCACCACCCGTGCAAAAGAGCTTCACCTTCAATGCCGCTGATGGGCAGTATATAAACCTTGTCCTTTCCACTTGATTCCCCAAGCGCTCCAGACGAATACCTCTTTACAGTTTTGTGTTGGACTTTCTATATTCACTCTCCTTCTCCACATATCCCACGGGATTCCACGGCCCGTTGCGCGGGTCGGCGCGCGCCCATGTTGCTCTACTGCTCGATGGACCGCTTTGGCGGTCGTGGGCTTGTAGGCTTGTGGCAGTGAGAGGGGTATTGGCGTTGAAGCTCGAAAATGGCTGGGATGATGGTGATTGATATGTAGAAGTAGTGTGAGCATCGTAGTGATAGTGGTTGTATTGGCTGTGAGTGTTGTCGGCGAGGTGGCTCAATGTGGCGTCTTCGAGCATGCGGTCGACTTGAGGGTTGTTGTACGCCCAAGGTCGAGGGGTGATGTAGTAGTATTTCTCGTTCCTTGTGTCGTACGGAGCTGGCTCGAATTCGCGTGTGACGGGAGAGTGAGGGTGAGGGATTTGCGGTGGGTAGCTGTACGCTGAATGGTTGTGGGTTTCAGTGGAGGTGGCTTGTTTGTCGGCCTAAAACAGATCAGCCGCAGTTACCAAAAATTGTGAGAGGGCGTGTACGTATGGAGACTGCTGCCATGAACCCATATGTGAATACAGCGGTGATGTCTGTATGTTCGACTCGTCTGAGCTAACACGAGGATGGCCACGATCAGCCATGGCAGAGTGGAGCACAAAGTGAGGAACAGAACAAAGTAAGTCTGCTAGGTATTGGTTTGAGGCTCCCGAAGTGTAATACCAATATCTGGTGCACTGATGATAGGAACAGAGCTCAAGTGCAAGCCTCGAGTGTTGGGCGCAGATGACTTAAGATTGCGGAGTACTGCCCAGGGGAGAGAAAAGTTATTGGACGAGGACTGCTTGGACAGCACACACGCGTGACTTTATAACCTGTTAGAAGGACCATCAATCAAGTCGAAACGCTACCACTCATAGAACACGATAATGTGTCGAAGGGGCGTGGAACTGCGGAAAGTACACACGATGCATACGCCTCCGCTTGCCTCTCGGGGGCACAAAATGCCTTAGGCCATTTGTTATGCCTCTGAAAGGTAGCGAGGGGCACACGCAGACACATTGATATGCCTCCGCTTGCACTAGCATGGCTAAACCTACGCGTGTTCCTATCCTGCGGGACTTTCGCCGCGACGCACAATGAGCTCGGAACACATAACAATTTTCTAAATCGGAGAGGGCTATGGAGGGCAGGAGCGCGCCAGGTGGCAAAATAGATGCCAAGCTCAAACGGGCGTACCGCAGGGCAGAGGGGCATGCCGAAGGGCAAGTTGACGCTGACGGATAGGGGAGTAGATGCTTCGCTCATACGAAGAAGCAAGTGACGACGACTTGAAAGCATGAAGAATAGGCGAGATTGATGCGGCTGAAATGACAACGCACATGGGACTATCAGACAGTATAATACCTGCATTGAATTGGTGCAAGGAGCCTTGAGCAGCACAAACCAAGTTAGCCGCCAATCAGTGTGGGTCGGCGCAGCCATAATACAGCTAGACATGGTACCAAGATATTGCATGATGGCCGGGGTGTCTGCGGGCCGCATGCGGGGTCGCGCAAGTATGCCTCCACTCCAGTTGGAGTGACGAAGATGTAGATCGGCCCGCGCACAACTAGATTTTAGACTCCCACAACTATCTTGGTATCTTATCGGGCCTGAGCTTGATTCCAAATGTTAATCAAGCAAGACGGACCCATGTTTATGTTACCAGGGTCATTCAAGGCCGTTGTCTTTTTCAACTCGAAGTCAGAACAGCAACGCAGTGGCCCAACCTTCTGGCTCTCCAACTTCAAGTGTAAATCTGAGTGCTCTATTCGAAGTACTTGTCACTTTCGCGTGTTGTATACGGACTTTTTCGCTGTGTTATCTTCGACCTGAATCAGTTAGCTTTCTGGGTCGGTCAAACTCTGCTGCGCATACAAAACTGCGTTCGCCATCGTGTGTAGTCGTCATGTGACCTTCGTACTTCCAAAGATCTTTCTCCGCCATCCCAAGTGCCGCACGACTGGCATGAGGTGCGACACTCTCGTTCACACAATCCAGAATGAATGTAGTAACATTTGTGCCGTATACGATTTCGTCGACAATGTCAGCCCATATACCCTTGAAAAGCCTGCATTCTTTGAATCTAGCAGAGGTCAATGTCTTCTTGTGTCGCCTAATGATGCCCAAGATCTCCTCGTCGTCCGCAAGTACGCACTCGAGGCTTAATGACTGCAGCATGGGCCATGTTGTTTGCAAGCCAAGACGAGGGAAGAGATGTGGAACGTTGTTATCGGGTACCCATCTCGTGGGGTGAATGTGAAGGTGTTGCAAGCCTGTAGACGTGTGCAGCAGTGTCGCAAATTTGTCAAGAGTTTCAAGGACCAAACCTACGCGTGGCGCCCAGATCGCGATGCTCAGTGCCAGACTTTCAAGATGTTGGAAGAGAAATCTGGCAGCTGTCATTTCATCTTCGTTGAGGTCAAAGATGCCAAGAGCAAACTCTGTGCCTGGTACTGCGCCGAGGGGTTCTGTTACGAGCTCGCGAACTCCCGTGAATTGGGAAATATACAAAGCAGCAATGAGCTGGCGAAAAGGATGGTCTGAGCACGTGCTTCTAGACGTTGGTGAGGTCATGATACCCCTTGGAACCAAGTCCTGTGTTTCTTTGACTTCAATCGGAAGCTGATGAGGATGTGGCGAATATGTAACACGGACAATGTTCGGTAGCCATTCCAAGGCTCGGGATAGGGTTTGCACAAGCACGCCGTCGCTCTTCATCTCTTCCTGTTCCTTGTAGAGTTGAGCATATCTCTTCCATCTAACACTAGTTAGCGCATAGTAAATGTGTTACTGTATCAGGATCTGTACCTGCTGTGCTTGTGGAAAGAGAAACCTTGCTCAAGACCGGAGTGCCTGGCAGCCTCTCTGTGGTAGTACACCTCACGTGTCGCAAGCATCTGGTCATAAACAGAACCATCGAAGACGATTTCTCTTACATGCTTCTGGAACACCGGAAACAGTGCGATCTTCTGGAAGGCGCCAAGCGACTGATACCTTGCTGTTGCAACGGCACGTTGGAACAGGGTAGGCTCAGCATTGTCGCGAAAGGCACGGCATACCCTACGCACAGCCTTGAGTTCCGAGCCTGTGAGGTAAGAAAAGATCTCGATCTGGATCTCGGAAGGTAGAGACTGAAAAGACATGTCACCCCGATACGCCCGAGGCTGGTGGCTTTCCAGCAATGTTTGTTGTGTAAAGGAAGTAGGGCAGTCAGCTGCCAGTTGTCCATGTGTGGGGAACTGCGCTAGAACTCATCAGGGCAGCGCTAGCTAATTTCAGTGCGATGTGGTACACGACGTGAAGTGCGAGATTTGAACGATGCGCAGGGACATGGATGATTTGATACTGGAAAGCTAATAGAGGTTCTGTCATTGCTTTCTCAGCTTGCTTAATGCTGCCATGACGCCGTCGCTGACGTCCTCGTCAGCCTGCTTCCGCTTCACAGACCGAGGAGCAGCAGACTGAGGAACATGATCTATATCTCGCAGAGCTTGTTCGTCGTCCGCGAACTCATTCAGGACTTCAGCTGGCCGGTGATCAGGTCGCCTGTCTGCATCTGTGTGTGCAGCTGAGGGCGCAGTAGATCGCTGCATCTCAAGAGCCACAGGCAAAGCATCGTCCAGTCTCTGGCGAGCCATGGCCTGGACATCAGGCTCTCCTAGCGCTTGGCTCTCGCCTTCCGCTATTGAGGTGTCTCTTGACAGGCCCGCTTGGGTGCTTCCGCGAGTCAAGCCTCTTCTCGCAGCCTTCTTGACTCTAAACGGCTCTTTCATGGCATTACACCAGCGTTGTACCTTCTTGTCTCCCCAGCCCGCGATCAGGCCGATCTCCTCTGGCCCGGCGTTGATCGCAGTCCGAATGCTGCCAAAGTTGGACACCAAGCCTACAGCGTCTGTCTTGTTGATGCCGCGTGGCACGGTGATGAACTCTACCATGTTCTCAGAGTAGGTGGACGACTGCTTCGCGCGAATGCTCGTTGGCGCAGCGTGCTCGAAGGTCTTGAACAGCTCCAGGTAGCGGCCTGCCTCTTGTGCGCTCCAGCACAGCATGATGGTGACGTTGTTGACGAGTGACGTCTTGGACAGCTCTCGCAGCGAGTCCTCGTGGTTCTCGACGTCGACCATGGTCAGGACGATGCGCAAGTCATATTGGCCCTTCAAGTCGCGGATGCGGTTGTAGATGTACTCGGGGTGCAGGCGGTGGTACTTGAGCGACAGGAACAGGGCGCATGTGGTGGCACCTAGAACGTAATCGGCGGGGATGTCTGAGTACTCCCAGGCAGTCGACTTGACGCTGTTTAAGATTGGGTTGCCCTTTTGGCGCGGCGAAACGAGGATTGAGCTTGGGCCTGAGCGCGAGGATAGGGCCTGCGGCTTCGGCTGCACCACCTTGGGCGCGCTGGGGTTTGCAGTGGTTGGGGGCGCAGGACGCGTTGATGGCCCCGTCGACGTGCTGGCGTTGCTGGCACTGCTGGCGTCGCGGGCGCCATCACCAGCGCGAGAGGCTCTGTCATCCATACTGGCCGGGCGGCGCAGGCATTGGGCGCGCACGCACGACGGGCCAAGGCTGGCGGAGGGCTGGCGGTCGTTTGAGCGTGAAACGGCCCCTGCCGGTGGATGATGCTCAAGCCTCAAGTCCAGTCGCGCCGGCGCGCTGCACGTGACGCCAGCCAGGATCTCGGCCCAGCGCCGCTCGTTCGATCCCTCTCTGCAGGTCGTCGCCTGTCGCCGTCACCTCACTCACTCCCCACCCGCCACCCGCCCACGCCCTGCAAACCCCGCGAGCCCGCCCGCAGCCGCTCCGTCCGACGACACTCCTCGAATGCGCACCGCCTGAAGCGCCACCCACCCTCACTTTTGCGGATTCTCCGCGTGGAAGCGCTAGGCCTCTTCCGAGCAGCAGCGCTCTCACCAGCCTCACGCCCACCGCCCACCGCCGACGAGCCCTTCGCTGCCGCCCACTCCCTTGCTCGACGGTCTTCATGTCGGATCACAGTGCGAAACGCCAACGCCTGGACAATTCTGGAAGATACTCGCCGGCCTCCCCTCCCTTTGACGTCGCTGCCAAGGCGAGCGGCCAGACGGCAAAGCCCACCCAACCGCGCACACCGACCTCTCCTCCCTGCTCCTCGATGAATTCGCAGTTCAATGGCCGTTCTGCCATGACTGCGACTGAGGCGTCGCCCGGCAAGACTCCGCCATCCTCCGCGACCATGGCACGGTCTGGCTCGCAGCCGGCGACATCGGCCTCGGCCCAGCACCCGTTCCCCACTCCCGCGAGTACCACAGGCCATTCTTACTCGACCAACCTTGATAGCGACGGCGACGCGATGATGGAGGACGGCGCAGACGAGACTGCTCGCGGCCTGGGCATCCACACACATTCCAACCACGATCGGCAAGGGCCGGCGTTGTTTTCAGAGAAGGGAGGGCTGAAGGCTGCAGAGGGCATCAGTGGGAGTCTGCTGTTTCTGAGTGACGAAGAAAAGTATCAACAGGCGCGCCCGCATGGCACGCAAAATCTCTTCAAACTGTACGGTTTGGAGAGACTCGCAAAGTCTGTGGCACGCGTCGACCCTACCACGGGCGAGAAGATCAACAAACTCCGGAAGTCCTACGAAGGTCACATCAAACAGCTGCAGATTGCGGGCAAACCGAAAGCGGTGAAGATGGACGATGCATTCAGCGGCCCCATGAGCCTGCCTGACGATCACTGGGAAGCAATCAACGCTGGAAAGGAGCCATGGAGAAAATTGAACAACGAGGAGACCGCCTTCGAGCCTGAGTTTGGTAGCCTTCTCGACAGTGCTTTTGGCGGTATGGGCCCGGGTGCGCTGCCACCTTCCGATGCCTCCAAGTACAAAGCGTACATTGGGACAGACGACACTCTCCGCGCAAAACCTGCAGCCGACGCTCAGGCCCGGACACCACTCCCATCATCAGCGCCCACACCGAGCAACCACGCGTTGCCGCGACGGCCAGAGAGGTCGGGCTCGAAACGGCAGTACAATGAGGATTCTTATCAAGGATATAGCGAGGGCTATGGCGACGACTTTGCGACCGACTCGACAGGTGAAGACGGAGCACGAGGAGGCTTCAAGAGGCGGAAGACACAATTTGAACGAGCAGCACACTCTGTCGAGGTGGGCGGAGTGCGGCGGTGACACCACATTTGATTTTATCTGTTTTCACATCCGACATTATAGAGCATTGGGTTTTGGGTTACCAGCAGGCGTTACACAGGCGCGTTCGGCACTTTACATTCCACGTTCAAAAGAAAACCGAGTCACGAGAGCAGACCTCACACCACGCTGGGCGGGGCAACCAGAACGACGGCCGACACGATTTCCACACCGCCACGCCCCAGCACAACTACAACACTTCATTTCACCTTGTAATGCGCAGCGATGCAGGTACGAATCATTCCTACAATCAACATATGGGGTAAATCCGGCGTCAGCGGATCGAATCTTTGTCGCGATATTGTCTTTTTTTCCTCTTTTCAACCAAACTTCAGCCTCGTCAGCTTTTGGTGCGATAGCTTTTAGCCCGCTCCCCGGCCTGGTCTTAGCCAGCGTCTGTGAAATGAGTCGGTGCTTTGTGCATATTTGGGAAACTCTCCCTCATGATACCCGTGGATTTCGACTACGATACGAGTCCAGATACAAAATGAATCGAAACGTAAAATTTAGTATACATTTGTGCCTTTTGCTACAGTATTCGTACAGACGTGACGTATCTACTCTGGTCTCGAAGCGTCGGCGCATATTGCTGCACCAGCAGCACTCACAGCTGCGCCAGCAACCCCTCAATCTCTCCCCTCACCTCAGACACCTTGACATCCTTCTTCACGCCCAGTCTTCTACACTGCACCTCCAGCACCCCTCCCTCTTTCCACCCGCGCCCCATAACCACCACAACCGGATACCCAATCAAATCCGCATCCTTTAGTTTCCACCCCAGACTCTTCGCCCGGTCATCCAACACCACATCCCCAGCCAACGCATCATACACCTCCTCGCCCTCCCCTGCCCCCGCCTGCGGCCCAACCAGCAGCGCGACCTCAAACGGCGCCACCGCGCGCGGCCACTGCAGCCCCTTCGCGTCCGCGAGCAGCGAGGCAATCGCCGCAACGAGGCGCGAGACCCCGATGCCGTGACAGCCCATCTGCATGGGCACCCACTCTGTCTCTTTGGCTGTGGAGGGGACGGACACGTATGCGTTCAGCGGCTCCGAGTAGCGCGTGCCCAGGTGGAAGGTGTGCCCGACCTCTATGGCCTTCTGCGCGCTGAGGGTGCCGCTGGCGCAGTGCGGACAGCTGGCGCCAGGGAGCGTCGGGGTCAGGTCTATTGCGTCTGGGGAGGGGGCGAGGGTGCGGTCGGTGATGGAGATTGAGGAGGTGGTTTTAGAGAGCAGGGCGGCGAGCGAGCTGGATTCAATGCCGGTGTCTAGTTCTGTGGAGGAGGGTGTGGCTTTCTTTAGGGCGTGCAGGTTGGCGTAGGAGGCCAGTTGGGACCACGGTGGGGAGGCGGTGGGTGGGAGGTCTGTGGGGCGCGGGAGGGTAATAGTGATGGCAGTTTTGCGGTCGACGCTGATGCCGGTAAAAGTTAGGGGGTTGGCGGTGTCGGAAGGTACATCTGGGGTCTTTTTCTCAACAAGCTCTTCGTTGGCAACGTATGAGCATGAGGAGCACGACCACACATTGTCTTCGCCTTTGGGCGACACGAAATGGTACTCGTGGCTTAGCTTGCCACCCATGTTGCCGGAGTCGGCGTCTGCGACGAGGTAGGGGAGTTTGAGTTCATCGAAAAGATTCTTGTACGCTTGGCGGACAGACTTGTAGGTCTCCAGTCCAGCTTCAACTGTCGAGTCGAATGTGTAGAGATCCTTCATCATGAACTCTTTCGCACGAAGGAGACCCTGCCTTGGTCGTCGTTCATCGCGGTACTTACGGCCTGTCTGGTAGAGTCTAAGAGGGAGGTCTTTGTAGGAGTGGACCACAGAGGCGACTAATGCTGTGATTTCCTCTTCATGAGTGGGCGAGAGCAGGAAGCCAGAGTCCTTGCGGTCCTTGAGTCTGAGAAGCTCTGAGTTGCTTGAGTAACGGCCTGACTGTTTCCAAAGCTCCTCTGTAGTGATTGAAGAGAGTGAAGTTTTGGATGCGCCAATTGATTCCATGTGCTTGTCGATGAGAGCCTCCAGCTTGTTCTGCACGCGCAGTCCTAGCGGCAGAAGGTGAAATACTCCAGAATGGGCTTGTCGAAGATAGCCGCCACGGACGAGCAAAGCATGTGATTCATCTGGTTCTCCCTCTTGGGGGCTGACGCCTCCAGTTGGTGTCCAGAATTTCGAAAGGCGATTTCTTCGATCAGTCTATATTGCGTTAGTTGTGTGATTCTGTTCTTTTGAATTGATATCAAAATGATCTTCGAAGCTCACCCAAATGCACCTTATACCTCCACTACCCCATATGGACGGACTTAGCACGCGCGCTCGCGGTGCAGCTCTCCATATATGCAGCGCCATTGGCGCTTGATAAGTGATAAATCAGAGAGCAGCTGAACAAAACACTCCTTCGACGATTACCACAATTGAAAAGCCTGCTGCCAGAAAATAGGAAGATGCCGTGGATGCAGTCTCGGGAGCGCTGCCGGACATATGATAGGTGTGCACGGGCCACCATCGTGGACGCGCCTTCTGGAAATCTTTCGATGGAAGCCAAGGGACTGGCAATTGCGCCGCAACCACACATCACGTAAGTTTGCGCCAACGGCACTGATACAGTGCGACCCGAACAATTGTTGACATAATACAGAATGCCCCCGAGGATATACATCAGGCCGCGGGCCCTGCGCCTCCGCACCTCGTGCTCCACCACCCCAGTGTCTCGAGTCGCAACTGCCAGCTATGCATCTGTGGCACAGGTGAAGCCGACACCTGCTTCTGCCTTTGACAAAGGCGTCCGATCAGCAGCGCCAATCGTCCTCTATCCTCCCAAGCAGCCTCCGTCCCACAAGCGCCCCGAGGAGCGCAAGACGCAGTTACATCGTCAATACCAGTCGCTGCTCAAGTCGTCACCACTTATGCTCATATTTCAACACAACAACGTCAAAGCTGTAGAATGGATGAGTATAAGAAGAGAGCTGGCAATCGCCCTGCGCAAGATCGATGCTGAGCGCGTTGCAGCCGGCCAGGAACCCATCGCCGACCAGATTAAGCTTCAAGTGATTCAGACAAACATCTTCGCCAGCGCGCTGAAGGTCGTCGAATTTTTTAAGCCCTCGGAACTTCCCACCGACCACCCTACCGATCCTCGCACGCCAACGAGCGCGCGCGTACCATTGACCGGCAACAAGGTCGATGACGAGCGCTTCACACACGGTCTCTCGAGACACGCCTACGAAGTCGCCAACAACAGAAAATTCAAGCACGACCTCGAGCCGCTGCTGTCTGGCCCCCTTGCCCTCGTTACGTTCCCCACCGTCACGCCGCAACACCTCAAGACTGTCCTCTCGATTCTCTCGCCAATGGCGCCCGACTTCCCTGCGCCGAAGCGCAAGACGAACCCTGATTATTACGAGCTTGCCGTCCAGACTGGGCTACAGAAGTTGATGCTGCTCGGTGCGAGAGTAGAAGGCAGGGTCTTCGATATCGAGGGCACCAAGTGGGTTGGCAGTATCCCAGGTGGTATTGATGGGCTGCGCGCATCGCTTGTCAACATGCTGCAAGGAATTGGTGGCAGCCTTACAAGTGCGCTTGAGGGCGCGAGCAGGAGTTTGTACCTTACAGTTGAGAGCAGGCGCATGGATATGGACGAGAAGGAGAACCCTAAGAGCGAGGAGAACCAATAAACACCGCGAGTTACGAAGAACACCGCTCGAACTTCGGTAATATGTAGAGGGTCTGTATACGTATTGTACCAAAATTTGCTGATGCACATATCGTCCGAGTCACAGTATTGATGCACGCGTGCTACGAATTTTCTTCGGTTTAGAGTAGATTCTTTACGCACGACAATCAAACTCGTGCATATGCTGCGATCCTGCACAATCCGATCAGAGACATTGTGTCTCTCGATTTTGGGCGAGCAGTTATGATTTCAAGCCTCTTCTGTCGCACATTGGATGCAAAAAGCGTGTCCGCAGCAATCACAAGCAACGTTCCAGTTGGCAATGGGTCCGTTACCACACTCACTCTGATGAGATTAGCTGACAGTTTGTGCTGTGCTCAAGTGTCTTACACAAAACCAGACAGTCTCCCCTCGTTGCCTTGTGCAGCTGTGCGTACGTTCCAGCGGTGGTAATCGACATCCAGGTTGACGATGCGACTCGCTTCGCCCGAACAGAGGTGGCGTCTTTGTTGGTTTAGCGGGCTGCTTGCGCATTACGCTTACAGTATCGGCGGCATGCATGGATCTGGAGTGAGGGAAAGGCGGGACCACTTGGACAAGATGTACCGTGAAATGCGTGTGGCTCCAGTCCTCATCCCGATCGAAGCTGTGTTCGTTGGCACTAATCGTAAGCTTCCTGTCCATCAGGTGCTGACCCTGAACCAGCACTAAGCGAACTGCCAATCCCAACATTGTCACGTCCTGTGCAGTTCCAACAATACTACCAGACCCAAAGATTATTGAGACCGAGACACTCATCCTATTACTATCGAGCAACATCGCCCTATCTAGCATTCTCTTGGGCTCCGTTGGAGCCTTGAGAGTCACCGCAGCAATGCAAGCCACCGTGACATGCATGAGAGCCCAATCGGTGTGCGTGTTCAGCCTCGTCTCGCACTCGAAGCCTGCTTGTTCATGCTGGCCCGCGTTGTACTTGCCATTATTGCGCGTTGATCGTAAACGTCTCCACAGCACCGCACTACACTTTGACCGCACCTCTGAAGCCGATGGGGCATGTTCAGTTCGGAAGTCCCAACTTTGGCCGCCCACACGATCCATGGGAGAAGTTCAGGGTTCGTAACGAGCACAAGCATCGCCTCGAAGATACCTCGCGCCTCTTTCCAGACAACGCGACAAGCCGAGACATAATTAATTCATGCTTCACGCATGAAAGCCGACGTCTGTACGACCCAATACCTCGAAGAAATCAGCTCCTACGAGATTTTATGGGCGAGGTTCTCGACCACCAATCAAGGTCCAACCAGGCTTTCAGATTTGACATAGATAGGCGATGCCAAAGCAGTTATGTTGTTCTAGTTGATGATCGCCGAAACCATGCGAATTGCGATAGGAAGATCTGGAAAAAGTGTTCGGCCTGCCAGATCTTCTCCAGAAAGCTGACTATTTCTGAACTGCGTGAACATATGACCAAAGAAGTAAGCCTCCCTTCGCCTTTGCAAGCCCTTCTTCACATATCATGCTGAATATGTGTAAGCGAGGCGTACTCCAAGCAGAAAAACGTATCATGTAAGTTTATGACTCGATATCGGAAGAACATCATGAAAGGACTCAGCGAGCTTATTGAGACAGATTTCTGCCCGATTTGACACCAGACGGTGCATTGATACTGATTGCAACTTCCGCAAGGCGGTCTGTCGGGCCAGTTCGTGCGTTTCTTCAACGATATCTTGCAAGGGAACATTTATTCACCACTTCCACTGTGAGCTACTACAATATAGCTCCTTAAACTGCTTGCTGACAGATAAAGTCTTGGGGTTTCTTTCTGGAGTTCCACCTACCCTACCACGCATTACGTCGAACCCCTTCGAAGGATTCTCGCAAGGTGAAAGGCAAGCCGCTGCGGAAAAGCGAAAAGCTTCCTCTCCTAGGCATATCGGGTGATAACGAAGAACTATACTACCACGAGGCCCAGACTTCATCCCTTTCGTGGGGAACTGACGAGTGGTTTTGGACTGAGCTGTTCCTCACTGAAACGTACTTCGGCTCAGAGCCAAATCTGAAGACTTACCTCGATCCGCCAAAACCCGATGATGTGGAAGGTGACGGTAGCGACCCGCCTCTCGGAGGATCAGGATCTATGAAATACGGTCCCCACTTCGATCCTAGAGAATACTTCCTTCAAAAGCTAGATCGCAGATTCGACCAAGTCGCAAAAGAATACGATGCACTCGTGGAAACCTTCAATGAAAGAATGGAAAACTACGTAAGATCAACTAAACCGGGCGATGTTTTTGCCTACATTGAGAATCGTCCATTAACTGTCGATGTCTAGCTTGGAGGAATAAGAGGCGTGTTTCGCGATGAGGCCAATCTTGAGCACACCAATACAATCGGCATCGTCATAGAGACAGTGCAAGTGTTCGTGGACTGTATTGGTGGCATCATCGGCTCTTGGGATGACTTTTGCAACACTCAGATCTCCTTGTTCACGACGCACGCCCGGGACAAACCTTTATGGCCGATCTTGTTGGACCAGATCACGCGAAATGTCGTTGAACTGCGCAGATTACAACGTCTTCTCGAAACGAAACGAGAGCGCTTCAAGTTCAAGCTCGAGAGTGTCAGTCCTGGACTTCCGGACTCAGCCCCACTACTGTACTAACCAGAGACAGTTGCATACGGTCTCCAGTCTTGACCAAGCAAATAAAGCGATTGGCCAGACTAACGCGGCAATTCAACAAGGCAAAGACATCGGCACTTTGACTAAAATGACCGTGTATGTTGCTTTTCCGGTGCTGGTTACTACCGCCATCTTCAGCATGGACATCGTCACGCCCAAGCAACCCTGGGCGGTCCTTGCAGGAGTCCTTGTCACTGCGTTCGTCTTGAACGTTTTGATAGCTAACTTGGTTGAGCAACCATGGGCACAGCCTCAAGCAGTTTGGCACAGGATAAGACAGTGGACATCGTGACCTTGTCGTGGCAAGGGATAAAAAAATGCAAACAGCAGGCCGACGAACAGGACCCTTGCGAGCACACACAACAGCACCGCAACCAATGTCCACAGGAACGAAGACTCATCTTACCATTCCCACACAAGATCTTATACAAGTATACATATGTACAGATCCAACAGCTGATTACTACAATCTAATCAGGCTCAAGTCAGGCCAGCATTCATTGATTGATCTCATGACTCATGAGCCACAATAATTTACTAAGCGCGTTAGATTGATACTGATCCTTAACTAGCAATAGAGCTAAAGACAGGCCCCGCGATGATTCCAGAACGATAGAACATTCTCTTTATACTCGACGAGCGGCGCTTTCCGTTCGTCACCTCCCCAGACCCCCACATCTTTCTTTCCCAGCTTCGTACCCGCAGGCTATTCTCTGCCCTGTGTTTCGCGCTTTGACGACCTCACAGTGGTAGCGCTTGAAGGTCCATGCGGACAGAGTTTTCTTTGGTATGTCCTCGAGCTTGAGATAGCTACGGCCTTTCATCTCAGGAAAACAGAGAAAGAGATAGCCGGACAAAAACACTGAAGTTGCGAAGAACACAAAAGCCACCTTAGCCTGAAATCCGCGTTGCCAGGATTGACCAGGATGGGCACAAGCTGCGTCACCAAACAGGCGCAGCTGTGTTGGACATGACATTAATTGAGCTGTTCCAGGACACACGAGGCAGGTGGTATGCAGCAGCACTGGGCGTACGTGAGAACAACGGAAAGCAACCCTCTCGCACTGATTAAGAGGCCGGACAATGGATGGTCCATTATCTAACAACCACGCATGGCGTTTGATCGCCATGTCAATCAGCACAGAGTCCCGTCCAGTTCAAGCCTACGCCGAAGACCTGCTGCTCCCCACTCCTCTCGGATACAATCCGTACACACCCCTACCCTTCTATCGCCCTGGGTCCCACAGCACAACCTATCTTATCCACATCAATGCTCGTCCGCCGCCACCGCAATCTCGAGTGCGCCGTTCGTTCAACCCCCACCCTCCCACGTTCACAGTTCACGCACAGCCCATCGCCTCGGGCCTGACGCTCTACATATACCTACACGGGCCCCTTGCGCCACTGTATCATCATCGACATACCTAGCTTCTCCCACGTGTAAAGTCTCCGTGCACCTTTTGGATGCATCGAAGGCCTGGGACTTTTGCGCTAGCTATTCAGTCCCCCCTCTGTCGGCCGGCGAACGAGCAGTGGAGCAGAAGTCCGGGCGGATGCGGAATCGCATCGGTCCGAGTTTAGGATGGGAAATGTGCTGATGTGGCTTGCACGGATTCTGGGCGGTTGATAGTATAGTGAGGGAGCGTGTGTGGAGTGATCGTGTGACTGTGTGACTGTATTGTTGTTCTAATGAGCTATCTCTCTATGGACGATCCCGTCAAGACCAGGATGGAATGCCAATGCCATGCACGTGACAGCGTGCGTACGGGGGAGGATTCTGGGAAGGTTGATGAAGTTCTATTTTGAGGCGTTCGAGGGCGTGGAGTCAGAGCGCGGTGGTCTGAGAGTTGCACATGTTGTACTGTGCTGCTATGGCCCTAGGGTGGAGCGATGAAGTGGACCGTAGCAGTCAGAGAATCTCAGAGTCGAGTATGAGACCGTTGAGGCGCAGTCTTGGTGCCAGTCGTGTTGAAAGCCCGGTGATGAATCTCGGACAACTTGGCGGTTATCTTGACTTTGTTTTTCTTCATATGGACAGTACTTGATGACAATTCTCAAGAGCAGAGAGTCAATACTGTTGATTACTGGGACGAGAAAAGACTGACCAAGTTCAATTCAGAAAAAGAAAAAACCGCCGGCCAAAAACTGCAACTTTCGGCTTTCGATTTGATTCGACTATCGATTCTCGGCTAAACAACACGGTCAAGGAGCAGTGGTACAAGGGGGGAGGGAGCATGAAGGAATGAGAATACGAGTTGCCACACCGAGATTTCTGGAGGTTTCTGGTTGGCCAGCACCTACATCTGACAGATTTGATTGGTCAATCTGGGATCGACACCGACCCTCGTATTCTCATTCATTCGTGCCCCTTGTATACCTGTTCACACTAACACATCTCCCGCCCGTCCCGTCGGTAGACCAGCCTTGGATCCGCCCCACGCCTTCCTCTCAGAATGGACACGCCACAAAACGTGCCCGTTCAGACACCTCGACCACCAACCGTATTCTGCACTGCTAGCCAGCATCCTCGCATCCTGCGACCAAACATCTCCACAATCGCTCCGCAAGAATCACCACCCACCTTCCTAAAGCGACCTCCCACAGTTTACCCGGCATCAGGCCGATGCACTTGCACCACATGGCGGAACCCACGACACGCGATCCTGGCCTTGCTGCAGATGGTATACTCATGGGTTCCGTATACATACCCCCATCTGCAGGCAGCGACGAGATCGGAGAGGTTCCAGAGCAGATGATGGGTCGGACTGATTACTCGGTTGCGAAGACGTGCATGGGCCCTGCATTTGGTCCGTAGGATGCTGGGTCAAGCCAATGAAGCGCGCGGCCCATGGTGCGGCCAGTGGCTTGGCTGCGTGGAAGACGGTCATGCATGGAGGAGGAGTGCGAACGGACTGAGGCGATGCGTTTGCAGCTGCGGTTGCTGCTGGGGGTGGAGGAGATTGGGTGGATTGGGGAGGCGCGCAGATGCGAAGCTGCTATAAAGAGGTGGTGCTCTTGCGCCTTTTGGGTGATCCTGCACCACAGCACACTGCAACCGCACTGCAACCACGCCACGAAGAGTTTTTCTTTTGCGGCAAGAATGCTCTTCTCGACGGTGCTTGCGGTGCTGCTGCTCGCGCGCGCATCCTCTGCCAAATGGCTTGGTGAGACGCGCTCGGAGAACGGCGTCGAGTACCAGTGTAAATGCTACGACGACAATTCCTGCTGGCCCACAGCTAGCGAGTGGGCCAAGTTCAACAGCACTCTCGGCGGTGCGCTGCAGCTCGCCATCCCCGCGGCGGCGTCATGCCACTCCAGGTTCGAGAACTACACGTTCAATACGTACGACGCGGCGAAGTGTGCAGAAGCCACGGCGCGCATTGGGAATGGCATGGAGGGCGGAGACGAGCAGTGGCTGTTTGTGATCCCCATCTTCTTCTTCTTCTTCTTCTTCTTTTTCTTCTTCTTTTTCTTCTTCTTCCTCTTCCTCTTCTGCCTCGTTCTGACCGATCCGGCTCTGCGGGAGTGAGTGGCTGACAAAAGTGCAGGACGGACCACCCCATTGCGCAGCTCTGGCCGTTCATGAGCAACAACACTTGTCTTCCGACCACCGATCCTTCGACGCCATGCACCAGGGGCTTCATGGGGGTGTATGTTGTGGTGGCCACGGAGAAGCGACACATCCAAGCCGGTGTTAAATTTGCGAGAGAGCGGAATCTCAGGCTGGTTATTCGCAACACGGGCCATGATTTCATGTAAGTGAGGCTTTGGGTTGAGTGGGATAGGTGCTGATTGAGGTTTAGGGGCCGCTCCACGGGATATGGTGCGTTGATTATCAATACTCACAGCTTCAAAGATGTTGCGTTTGTGAAGAAGTACACCGGTCCTGGAGAATGGGAGGGTTCGGCGGTAACAGTGGGTGCCGGTATTCAGGGCCGTGAGCTGTATCGACATGCTTTTGCGCAGACGCCAAAACAGGTGGTTGTTGGTGGCGAGTGCCCGGTATGTTTCCATGGGAACTGACTGCTGATCGAAGCTGACGCGAAGTAGACTGTGGGATGGGCCGGAGGCTACATTCAAGGAGGAGGCCACGGTCCGTTGAGTGGCATCTACGGCATGGGCGCTGACAACGTCCTCTCCTTCGACGCTGTCACAGCCAAGGGCGAATATGTGACGGCTAATGCTAACGAGAACGCGGATTTGTTCTGGGCTCTCAAGGGCGGCGGCCCTGGTACTTTCGCAGTCGTCACGTCGGTTACAGTCAAGACGTTCCCCGAAGTCCCTACCGCAGGTGTCACTATCAATATCAACTCGACGCACACTACTGACCCGGAGCTCTTCAGGCAAGGCGTCCACATCTTCCTTGGCCAGTCAAACCACTTCAGCAACCTTGGCATCTTCGTCTACTTTGAGCAGGGCCCCGGACCCGGCCGTCTGCATATTGCGCCCATTGTGGGACCCAACATGAACATGACGCAGCTACAAGCCGCGGTTGCACCTCTCTTGGCTGGACTCGACGACGCCAAAGTGCCGTATGACACGCACTTCCGCGCGTTCCCCACGTTCTTTGAGTTCTACGTGGACATGTTTGAGGACGAGCCGCCGTCGCCCCAAGCGATTGTTGGCGGGCGGATGTTCACGCAGCGCGATGTGGCCGAGAACAATGCGAAGATCTCGGACGCGCTGATCGATGCGGCGGCAAACGGGATCAATATCGGACACATTTTCAACCCGGGCAGAGTTCGGCCGGCGGTGGACAACGCGATCCACCCCGCCTGGCGCAACGCCACCAATTTCGTCATCACAAACGTGGGGATGAACGGCACGGAGCCGTGGAGCGTAAAGAAGGAGATGGAAAGGTACAACACTGAGGTTGTGGGCAAGGCGTTGAGGGAGGCGGCGCCGTACGGGGCAAGCTATGTGAATGAGGTAAGTTGAACCCGTGGACCTTGAAGTACCGTGGCCGACTGACGATGCAGGGCGATCTGTACGAGCCGAACTGGCAGGAGGCGTACTGGGGCGACAACTACCCAAGACTTCTGAAGACCAGGCAGAAGTGGGATCCAGAGGGTGTGTTTTACACGCAGACTACGCCGGGGACGGAGAAGTGGAGTGTGATTGATTATGGGAGGAAGCTGTGTAAGGCTGTGTAGGGCTGTAGGGTTGGTGGTGGAGAAGCGGTCACGGCCACCGAACAGACAGACCGAACAGACAGAACGGAAAGAGCGGTGCCCGTAGATGGAATTCTTGCTACTGGGTGTTTACCATGACGAATCTTGGCGCATGCCTCTTACTGCAACAGACTTTGAAGGTCCTCGATGAGGGCTTGGATACTGCTGTCTAACGCCATTGCTGCACACTTTAGGAGGGAGCATCAACACTACGTCGTCGAGATCAGGGCAGATGGAGTCGGACGCGCATTTGGTGGGGGGGGGGGGGGGGTGCCGCAGCGGTGCAGCAAAGGTGCAGAAGAAGAAGTGGTCGTTGCAGTGTTTCAGGGTCTGCGGAGTACGGGGGAGATGGCGGCAGTGCCGTCATGGACCGTGGCAGAGCTAAAGGCGGAGGCTAAAGGCGGTTGGTTGGCTGAAAAGGGCAGGGGTGGCGTACCTTCACGAGCTTGCTGGTATCTGTTCCTCAGAACTTGGCCATTCGCTATCTGCCGCCCTCTGTCCGCCTGAACACGCCCGCTCGCTGCCGCACATCGAACTGCAAGCTGGAACAGACGTCTGCGCAGCTTAGGTAATCCCACTCCCACTCCCACTCCCACTCCTGCTCCCGCATCACCAAGCACCACGTCAGCGCCCAGCTCCAGCTCCAGCTCCAGCTCCAGCTCCAGCTCCAGCCCCAGCTCGCGCCAGGCACCGCTCGCCGCCCACGACCGCAGCTCTGCCTCGCAGCTCGCAGCTCGCCGGCCCGTCCGGTTCCCGTCGCGCGGACAGATGCACCTCGCACACCAACCCGTCCCTGCGTCTAGTTAATGTCGATTGAATGCCTCCCGTGCTGAATCCCTTCCTGCGCGCCTTCTTCCGCAGTGCACTCCCCAGCCAGTGCTCGCCCGCGCAGCACCACGTACGTCTTGCATGCAACGTGTTGTAGCGACACGCTGACCTCGCAGGTCCTCCTCGTCCCCACCACCGAGGTCCTTCTCACCTCGCGCGACAGGGACTCCGGCTCCTCGTACGTCGACCTCAGCGGCTCCGAAGAGTTCCTCGCCAGCCATGTCCTGCGCGTCCCGGGCGGCGTGGGCCCGAACAACCAGGTCAAAGACGCCAGCAGCTTCCGCGAGACGCGCGGCAAGGCGAAGCAGTTCACCACTGCGAACGGCCGCACCGTGATTGTCAAGGATGCCTTCGTCTACAGCAACAAGGGTATGTACGGCTCCGGTCTACCGTCAGACGTGTTTGGCTCAACGGTGCAGGCTTCAAGACGCTCAACCAGGCCCAGCTCCTCAGCGACACCATCTTCTACCCCGACACCTTCGAGGCCCAGCCGTGGCTCGTCTACTTCATCTCGCGCCCCCTGATCGGCTTCTACGAGGCCACGCCCATAATACCTGCGACGCTGGTACTGAGGAAGGATGTCAAGGCGCTACCCGCCCCTCCTGCTGCAGGGAGCTCGTCGGCAGCAGACAGCGCGTCCATGCCGCGCAAGAAGGAGGTCAAGTCCTTCGGCGACCTGCTGAACCACTTCCCCATGATTGCGCGCCAGATGCAGCCGGGCTTGGAGAGGCTGTTCAAAGAGTTTGGGAAAGAGCTGGAGAAACCGCTGCCTCCCACGCCCTCGACGCGCTCGCGACGGTCGTCTCAGAGCTCTCGGAGACGCGGGTCCGTGTCTTCGGTCGAGACGGCTGGATCGCGCCCCTTGTCCATGCGCAGCAGCGTGTCGCAGGGACCGAACGGCTTCATTTCGACGCTCGAGATCGGCGACGAGGAGGACGCCATGCGCAACTCGCTCGAAACGGCCGTGACTGCGGCCATCGATCTCTTCCAGATGGTGGACAAGCAGCAGCTGTCCTTACTAGGCGCAACGACAGACCTCACAGGTCCCATTGTTGAGCGCATGATCGAGCGCTACATTGCCGAGCAGGTGCACCACACGCTGCTCTTCCCGCGGATATGCGACATACGCCGCCTCGAAGACCTCGACCTCGAACGCCAGACGCGGCAGATGCAGGATATCGACATCTCGCAAGTCGGCATCGACATTGGCAACGGGCGCAAGGGCAAGCAGGAGCTCGCTGTGCGGCTGTCAAAAGCCGTGGATATGTTCAAGAAGATGGGTGTTGCCGGGAGCCCCCAGGAGATGCTGGAGATTGTCCTGGCTGTAACGAAGCACATCACCATGCCCGACGCATCCTCCGTGGCAAGCGATCCTACCGCTCAGGCTACGCTGAACGGGCAGCAGCTGTCAGAAAAGCACGATCACCTTCTCACCATCAACGCAGATACGCTGGTCTCCCTGCTGCTTATTGTCGTCATTCGCGCTCCTGTGCGACATCTACAAGCGCGACTCTCGTACATGCGCCATTATATCTTCATTGATGATGTAGAGACTGGCGAGATGGGGTACGCATTGAGCACGTTTGAGGCTGTGCTGTCATACCTGCAGAACGACTCGGGCGGCCTGCGGAAGGCAAGTCGGCGGAACCGCAAGCTATGGCAGGCGACCAAGACGGGTGACTTGGCAACGATGCAAAGCATCCTCGAGCCTGACCGGTCGTTTCACGAAGCTATGGACGATTCTTCGAGCGACGATGAGTTACCGGAGCGGCACCACCCTGTGAGGTTTGCGAGTTTCTCCGACCTAAAACTATCCAATGGCTCCACTATGCACCGAGACTATGAGCCCCGGAGACGGCGGCGGCGGAGCCCTTCTAGCAGCAGACAAAAGAGTGAAGACGGTCCACTGGCTCATATCTTCCCATTCCAACGTGCCCAGACGCCTACGTTACCCAACCGGCCCAAGTTGAAAAAGACCGTCTCTTACGATACAAGAAGTATGTCGAGTTGTTCGGCGCGGTCGTTCAGATCCCGCACGACAATGGACTCTCGATATAGCGCTATTGAAGGCGACACATCGATTGAGAAGCTAGTAATGACCCAGAGCTCAGATGGCGCGTCGGTTTTGATGATGGCCGTCGAGAGCAAGCAAGACAAAGCGCTGCAGTATCTACTGAGCCTCACAGATTATTACACACCAACATTTGTGTTTGAAGACAGCAACAACGAAGGCACAACGTTGCTGAGTTTGGCCGTGCAGTTGGCTCACAGCAAATCGACTGACACTCTCCTTTCGTACATCCTGGAGAACAGCAGTAGTCCAGACGCGCTTGCCGCTTACTTTGCGAAGCAGGATTCAAAGGGGAGATGCATGGCGCACTACCTCTTCAACCAGCCCCGTCTTATCCAGCGCATCGGGCATCTCGTACCCTGGCGGCTGAAAGACAAGAACGGTCAGACGCCTGTTTTCGCTCTCTGCAGGTCGTACGACCACGACGAGTACCACAGTATGGTAGACCAGGGCTTGCTAGCTGCTACCTATGCGCAAGAGGATGAGCAGCCATTACATCTTGATGAGCACGTAGATGCCAAGGGCAACAGTCTTCTGCACGTCATCACCGACCCTCAGCTCGCAAATAAGCTGCTGTACCGCTGTGATTCGGATGCCAATGCTACGAACGACAAGCACTTTACGCCGTTGATGGTCGCTAGCAAGTACGGTCGCACGGACATGGTTCGAGTCTTGTTCCAGGACCCGAGAGTCGACTTGTCAGTAAGAGATGCGCGTGGCCTCACCGCGGTCGAGCTTGCCAAAGACGACGACGTTCGCAATCGCATCGACGATTTGGTACTGCTTTCCAACGAGCCTGGGGCTGATGGACGCATCACGACAGTAGTGCGGTCGTTCTTCGTGGAGGACGGCACTGTTCGGCTTGTGCTCAAGTCTGGTGCTCCCAACTCCAACGGTACCATCACCGTCACTACATGTCGTCGGTCATCGCAAGATTTCGAGAACCTTGCCAAATGGCTTGCACAGGAGAATCCGGCTTCGTGGCTTCCGGTCATCACTAACATGGCTTCGCCTTATCTCATTCCATCCAGGCCTTCTCGAGCAGTACTGCGCGACCTGCAGCTCCGTCTCGACTCGTTCCTGAAGATCCTCCTCCGACACCCCACATTTTCCATGCACGAGATGGTTTGGGAGTTCTTCCTCGTCCCCGATATCGACTCCACCATGCTGGCCCAGCGCTCCGCGCGCAAAGCCGAGCTACGCGTCGAGCGACTCCGTGAAGAACTCACCCCCATCTACGATGTTCGTGAGGTGGAGCTGTTCGTGCAGCACGCGCGCGAGAATGTGCGCTCTCTCCACCACGCCTCCAAGTCCGTCCTGCGCCGCACAAACAAACTGCGCATGTCCTCCGCAGACCTCGCCGACGCTGCGAAACTTTCAAATACCGCAGTCCACTCGCTCACCTTTCTCCCCAACGCTCACCTCCGCGCACTGGAACGCTACACAAAGACCATCGCTTCAAGCGAGGCCAGCCCAATCGCCGGTTTCTACTACAATATGCACGCCCTCAGCTCGACAATCACTGCGGTCCTAACTTCGCTCACCAGGCCGTCGTCTCTCATCTCTTCCATGTCCAGTACCCAAAAGGCAATCGACCGTCACGACCTCTCCGTGCGGCGCTCCGACCGCTGGCCCCTCGGCCTGCTCGATGACGCCCGCAGCAGGGTGCAGCGCGACGCGCAGGACAAGATGGACAGGAGTAAATCCGAGCTAGCGGATCTCGGGCGGGAGCTGCGATACACACAGCAGGTGGTTGCGAGCGAGTTAGCTAGCTGGCAGGAGAGCAGGGTTGAGATGGGGAAGCGCGCGCTGAAGGAGCTGGGGCGCAGGATGGTGGTTGTGGAGCGCGCGCGGCTGGAGAGCATGAAGCGGGCAGTGAGAGAGCTGGGGATCCAGGGCCGGAAGAAGGGGCACGTCAACGGCAGCGCTGAGCCGTCTGACGCTGCTGGCTCATCCGTCGATGCCGCTGCACAGCACACCCAAGCCAACGGCGTTGCGGACGCGACCGGCCATCCATCCATCCACAGCAATGACCCCCCGAGCCAACACCTCGACGACGTCATGCTCCCCTCCGAAGACGGCCCACAGGTTGAAGACCTAGTTGACGGCCCGAGTGACGAGCCGGAAGAAGACACGCCGCTGTTGGATCTAGTCGCCGAGGCGCCGGAGCAGCTGGACGGCACTGCGGCACCTGTAGCAGCACCAGCATCTACATCTGCACGTGCGTCGGCAGAGGAAGACGACGCAGCGCCTGCACTCCCGCCGCGGTAGTAGCCACAACGCGGTGGTCCTCGCGGAACGAAAGTTTAGTTTGAACTTGTTTTTTGTTGCATAGGGTATACCAAGGGCGCGACTGTTGTCTGTCTGTCTGTCTATCTGTCTGTCATGAATGCACATTTACATTTCTCAACTCTCCACACACACCAACCATCTCTAACCCGTCTCCCGCGTTTCCCCCCCCCCCCCCCCCCCCCCCCCCCCCCCAAAAAAAAAACACCCCACCCCCCCCCCCCCCCCCCCCCCCCCCCCCCCCCCCCCCCCCCCCCCCCCCCCCCCCCCCCCCCCCCCACCCCCCCCCCCCGCTTCCCCCCCCCCCCCCCCCCTTTCGCAAAAACAAGAAACAATTCCCATAACGTTTCCCATCACCAACCTCACCTGACCTACCCTCACCCCCAGACGAACCCGCGCAAAACCCGCGCTGCATAATCTGCAAACTAGACCTCGTCCCTCGTTTCGTCTCCTGGCAGGCAACACAAACACAAACACACCTACAGCACCCATTACCCTAAGCTATAACTCTGCCCCCCTTTCCCAGCACCCGCAGTCCATCTATCCTGTTCTATTCTATCGGCTGCCGCGCAATGAGGCGCCGGTTTCGAAGAACGAGTGGTGAGGTGGTCACCGCGCCTTAGATGTGCGCTGGGGGGTCATTTTGAATCTGACGTGTAGCTTCAGATCTGTTTTCTGGATTGGAGAGTTTTTCCGGACGGGGGTTAATGGGGTTGATGGGATAGAAATGCTGGGTATTGTCAGCAAGTTCGATGAGGTTGTTGTGTTTGAGACTACTGTATGGCACGGAAGAATACCATTCGCGTTCATGCTAACATGGCTTGATGTGCTTTGTAGACACGGTGACAAATTATGACTCTTTTAAAAGGCAAGCCTAGTGAACAAAGTCTGACCAAGACTGGAGAAAAGGATTACTGCCAAGTCAGATAGGCGTCTCAGCACAAGAACGAAGGTACACAGAATGAATAACCGCAGGGCAAGTGAGGTCGAGAAAAGCACCTCGCCATGTCTAGCGAACCAATCACAGCTCTTCACTAGCGACCCACCATTTTCACCCTACCGTGACTCTTCCCCGAACAGTACGGCCAGCTGCCGCTCTCAGACCATGCCCATACCGGACTGAACCATCTTTCGAACCAGATAGCTACACTGAAATCGTGACAAGAACTGCTACTATTGGTACTTGCCACTATGCCCGAGTACCTCGTGCGCTTAGCGCAGATACATGAGAGTTTTCGGACGGCCGAACTTCATGCTCTTGCGGAGCTTGCAGGCGCTGAGCTGGAGATTGTCAAGTATGATAATGATGTAGGTGCTCTTTCAAAAGACATCTGCAATGCCTAAACTGGCCCGTTTCGCCTGAATCACGAGTTTTCCCACCCCTTCACTACGGCCACAACCCCACTTGTTTTTTTATATATATATATCTCTAACACGCCCAGTCACCTTACTGCATCATCCGCCTCCCCTCGGACGCAGCAGCAGCCCAAGTCGCCTCCCGCGCCATGCTAATCCAAGGCATCTACGAACTCTGGGGCCAAGGACCAACCTACGACGCGCTGCGCCAAAACGTCAAAGACCTCACGCCGCAGAAATGGGGCCTCTACTCAACCTGCTCCTTCAGCTTCCGCGTGGAGCGCTACCGCGGCGTGCAAGCCCCGCCCGCACACACGGCGGCCGTCGTCGAGTCGTTCCAGTTCCTGGGCTTCCAGGGCAAAGTGCAGATCAAGCACCCAGACGCCTCGTTCCGCATCTTCGAGGAATACGGCCTCGATGCAAAGACGCCGCACTACCACTACCTCGGGCGCTGGATTGCCGACGGCGGCCGCGACGCGAAGAACAAGTATGACCTCAAGAAACGCCACTACATCAGCACCACGTCCATGGACGCCGAGCTCGCGCTGCTCACGGCCAACATCGCAAAAGCCGCGCCGGGGAAACTGTACTACGACCCCTTCATGGGCACGGGGGGGTTCCCGATCGCGTGTGCGCACTACGGCGCCGTGGTGGCGGGGAGCGACATCGACGGGCGGAGTATCCGCGGGTTGGGGGGCAGTGCGCGAAGGGGCCAGACGGGGCGGAAGAACGTGGCGATGAACTTTGAGCAGTACGGCACAGCGGGCCAGTACCTGGGCGGGTTTGTGTCGGACCTGACAAACTCGCCGCTGCGGATCCCTACGCTGCCCGTTCCATCGCCGTCGGACCACCCGCTGGACTCACCCACTTCTTCTTCTACTTCTCCTCCTCCTCCTCCTCCTCCTCCACCTTTTCCTCATCCTACTGCCACTACAACTACCAATACAACCCCCACCCTCAGCACCAACGTGGCCACATACACCCCCTACCTGGACGGCATCGTAACCGACCCCCCCTACGGCATCCGCGAGGGCCTCAAAGTGCTGGGTACACGGACCCCCCTCCCGCCGTCCTCGCTCGCCGCGCACGCCGCCTCCTCACTCGCCGCGGGCTACATCCCGCCCAAGCGGCCCTACAGCTTCACCGCGCTGCTGGACGACATCCTCGCCTTCGCCGCCGCAACGCTGGTCCCCAACGGCGTGCTCAGCATGTGGATGCCGACGGCCAACGACGCCGACGTCGCGCTCATCATCCCCTCGCACCCGTGCCTGGAGCTGCGCAGCGTCTGCGTGCAGGCCTTCAACAAGTGGAGCCGGCGGCTGCTTACGTATCGGCGGCGGGGCGTGGGGGAGGAGGTGGATGGCGCGGCGCTGGCGGCGCTGGGGGAGGCGCGCAAGCGGGGTTATGAAACGGGGACGCGGGCGAGCGACTTGAATGATTTCCGACGCAAGTATTTCGAGGGGTTTAGGGAGTTTGAGGATATGAAGAAGGAGTTTATTCGCATGAAGGTTGAGGGCGGGGAGAGGGTGGAGGAGGCGAGGGCGCAGGCGGAGGAGGTGGCGGAGGAGCGGGGGAGGGAGGAGTTGAGCGTTGCGGCGAGGGAGAAGGTGGGGGTGCTTGCGGTGCAGGAGGGAGATGCGGCGAGGGCGGCGGAGGAGTTGAATCGCCAGTTCAAGGTCGAGCATGAGGTGTGATGAATGGGTAAGAGGGAGCAAAGGGGGGAGCAGACATGTGGTTCAGTCTAGAAGTCTGCCTCTTTCTCCTTATATACAACACACCACATACATAATCCTACAATCCACCTTCTACTTACCATTTACAAAGCAAGCAATCCCCCCCCCCCTACTTCACAATCCTCTTCACCCCTTCCTTGACCTCACTCGCGCCCGCGCCAACCAACTCCGCAACATCGACTCTCTTCGCCTCGACATCCCCCTTCTTCTGCAGCGGACTCACCGTCTGCCTGAAGCCGGAATACCTCAGCCACCCGGCCGTCGCAATCCCGACGGCCATGCCGCCAAAATGACTTGCATGATCCATAGTCGTCGCCTTACCCCTCAGCGCGTTATACACCTCGACAACGACAAAGGCCGCAAACAGCATCTTGGGCCAGAAGGCGACTTCCGAGTCCTTCAAGAATGGGATCTTGACCGTCTCGGCGTCGGTGAGGAGGCAGTACAGGGCGGCGATGCCCCAGATAGCGGCGCTGGCGCCGACGGAGTGGGCTGTGATGCTGCCGCGGCCGAGGTTGGCCCAGTAGAGGGAGGCGAGGGTGCCGACGGCGCCGGCGGAGAGGTAGGTGCCGAGGAAGACGCCGCGGCCGACCAGGTCGTGCGCCACGGGGCCGACGAGACACAGCATCATCATGTTGGCGAAGAGGTGCTCGTACTGTACGTGGCTGAAGACGTTGAGGACCGATTGCACCGCGCGCGGGTACCCGGGCACGTGCATGAAGAAGCGCGTCATGATGGGCCAGAGCGGCATGATGCGCCAGGCGATGGCGACGACGACGTTGGCTCCAATCAGGGCGGCCATGGTGGCGGTGGTGGGGGAGAGGTCGGGCCAGACGCGGTATTCAGGCGAGGGTGGGGTGTAGTAGTGTGCGAAGCCCCAGCAGAGGAGGGAGAGGACGACGACGAAGGCGGTCATGGGGTAGATACGTTGGGCCTGAGGGGGTTAGCGGCGCTATGGGTTGGTGTGGGTGGGAGGTGGACTTACGAGGGTTGTCTTGGACAGCATCTCGGCCTCGTCCTTGAAGCCAGTCACAGACTCCTGCTCGTACTTTGCGCGCTCCTCGCTGCGGCGGCTGATCTGCTCGTTGCCAAACACATCGATGTAGGTCGTCTGGTGCGGCCTCATGAGCTGCTTGCCGCTGGGCGTCTTGACCCACTCGCCCGTGGCCAGCTGGGCCTCCATGTCCCTCTCACGCTGCTCCTTCAGCTCGGCCTTGCGCGTGACCTCGGCCAGACGCGCCTGTCGCTTCTCCTCGATGTTGCGCTCGAACTGGCTCTTGCCGACGTGCAGGATGCCGATCTTCTGGTCGTCGCGCTCCAGCTGCTGGCGCTCCTCCTCCTCCTTCTGCACCTTCTCGCGGAAGGCGCGCGCGGGGTCCTTGTACTTGGACTCGGTCTCCGGGTCGGCGAGCCAGAGCTCGTAGGAGATGCGGTTGGCCTCCTTCTCAGCCCACTGCTCTGCGGCCACAGCTTCGTCGACAGGGTACTTGTCGCGCAGCCAGTCCAGGCCTTTCAGCGCCAGCGCGCGGTCGACGTGTGTGTACTGGGCGCCCAGGTTGTCGACGCCATAGTCGGCCAGCGAGCCGGCGGTGCGGCGGTGGTGCAGGATGCGCAGGACGTTGTTGCCCTCTGCGGGCGTGAGTCGCCGCCCAAAGATGCGCCGTATCGCATCGTCACTGACCCGGCCGCCAGGGAGTGGCCCGATCTTTACTGTGCGCGCGGGGTGCTTCTGCTGGAGGGGCTTGGTCGGGCTCTTGGGCGTGTCGACGATCTTCGCGGAGAAGCGCGGGGATTGCGAGAAGGAGCGGTAGTGAGGGCGACTTGCGGCGTGTCTTCGCAGGAGCGAGAATATGGGCGATCTTGTGGCGGCCTCGGTCGCTGTGGCAGAAGCACACAGTCGTTGCGCCACGGCGCACGAGGGTCGGAGCAGAGACATGAAGTGGCCTGCGCCTGCTCTCCGCAGGGTGGCCCGATGCTGGAAGGCGAGTGTCGATGTGCAAGTCCGGCTACCTCCTCGATGGCTTTGTGCACTGCCTGTTCCTGCACATAGCCCGTGCACCGACTTCAAGAGCTCGTGGAGATATGGGACGAATGGCGTC
Organism: Stagonosporopsis chrysanthemi; assembly: GCA_022560025.1. Taxonomy (NCBI): domain Eukaryota; kingdom Fungi; phylum Ascomycota; class Dothideomycetes; order Pleosporales; family Didymellaceae; genus Stagonosporopsis; species Stagonosporopsis chrysanthemi. Next base: position 161,108 of record JAFISE010000031.1, read on the forward strand.
GTCCCCAAAAAGTGGTCGGCATCTCGGAGGTGCGCATTGGCCAGCTCAGCCCTACACACGTACATACTGTCATCTTCAAGACCGTCATAGTTCTTGCGTCCAAGCACGATCAGTGTGTCCAGTCCATACAACTACGACACCTCAATGCCCCTCCGTGAGCTTCTTCAGCACGCCCATGTTCATGCCAATAATCAACCTCACCAGATCCCAGTCCCCTCCATCGCCCACAACATCCATGACCACAATCCCTGTCCCTCCATCTCCATCCTTCTTCCTTCTAACCACCTTGTCCCCTTCATCAACACTACTCCTCTCCGGATGCGCCGGCGTCGTCCCGGGCTCGCTCAAATGATGCCCAGCACAAAGCCACTCCTCCATATGGCGATTCACAATCTTCGCAATCTTCTCCGGCCAGCACGCCCTCTTCCAGAAATTGCTGCCTGACAGGAAGTTCAGATACAGCGGGCCCGGCGGCACAGGATTTGTTTTGTCCGTCGTCACGCCGGGAATAGGATGCACGGCTTCTGCCGCACGCACGAGATGCTCGTTGGCGTACTGCACTTTCTGCGTGATGGCTTCCGGCACTAGCACCTCGCAGAAATCCTGCAGATTGAATGCCGGCGACGCTGATGGGAAGAGCGAAGACGTGCAGTTGTAGGGCCAGGCTGTTGCGTCGAGCCCTGAGCCGGATGAGTACATGGATGTGGACGACGGTGCTATGTCGTAGCGACGAACGAGTACGCATTTGCCGCGGACAGCACCCAAGTACGGGATACTGGGATCGGTGTACCATTTCGAAGCGTTGGGGCCGATGTAGTGGTCTTGAAGAACACGCCCAAAGTGCTCGTCCGTTGACGAGCCTACGCCTTCACGTTTGAGCGAGACCAAGAGTGTCTCGCTGGGATGTGCTGCAAGGAATGCGTAGCACGTCTCCAGGACGGGGGCGAGGTACTTTGGCCCAGTCAGGCTAATGGGGAAAGCGCCATGCACCAGATACATGTGCTTCTTGCCCGGATCAGAAGCGTGGATTGGCTGTGCACGGATATCCAAGAAGCGGATGCCGTTTTCAAGCTGCGCCTTGATGTCCACCGACTGGCATTTTACAGAAGGTAGTGCCTTGTAGTAGGTATGCGAGTTGTGGGTGCCCGGTATGGACATGGCAGACAGCGGCAGCGTGTCCGGCATTGATTCCATCCACTTCGAGTAGTCTTTTGTATCATTCGAGCGAATTACTAGGTGCGGAGTAGGCTGACAGGGATGGAAAAGTGCAGTGAACGTCTTAGAAGGATTGGGCGCCAGGGGCGTGAACTTTTGAGCAGACTTCTGGGTGTAGGACGGGTTGGTGTCAACGCGGTGGCGGTCACCGTCGATGAGCTCAATTGTGAGTCGTAATGTAGAGTTGGGGTTTGTTATTCCGACTTCGACATCCTTCCCAATCGCGTGGAGAGTGTACGATTCAAAAGGCTCGAGCTTGATGTTCAGATCTTTGTGATTGAACGACTGTGCATGTTCACCCAGCTCCGGTGCTGAAGGAGATACTGTAGTAGCATCTCTCCTGCCAAAGAAATAACCACCAGCCTTGCTCGTGGAAGTGTTCGGATCTTCAAAGTGTTCGATACGACTGAGCAAGATTGTATCGGAGGTGAGATTCCGCACGGTAAGCATTCTTGGCAGATGTAGCAGCTGATGGCGATTGAATGCTCGAACGTGCTACGGTGGTCGATTGGGTTGGGCCCCCTCGCTCTCGAAGTATGCTGGTGGCTTGATGCCTGTAACCAACTTTGACGCGTTACTGGTATGTGAATATCACAACAACGCGATGCTCCGTTATGAATCGTAGCCTGGATGACCAGTGTCGAGACCCGATCAATTTCACGGATGTTATTCTTATGTTGATGGAAGAGAAACGCTGGAGCAACGAGGTTGACTGAAGCGAGTGCCAAGATCCGAGTCAAGCGCATCCTCGTACACGTACACAGAACGTCCCCGGATGACCTGCACTACGTTAATGATGCGCCCGGAATAGTCGGCAGGCACATGTGAAGAAGCAGTAGAATTGTAGCAGAATAAGCTCCAAACAATAAATACCATTAGCCATGTGAGAAGCCTAAGCCGCCATGGCTACAGGAAAAACTATCCTGCGTCTACATACACCAACAGCTATCTTCCGAAAGCCCTGTCTTAATCCGACCAGGGCACACCCGGGTATCATGCATCTATGAGATGCCGGAAGATCAATACTCCTCAATGAACCCTACACATACATCCGGTTTCCCATGTCACCGATAAAAGCGCCTCATATGCAATCGTCCGCCACACTTGAGGACTCGCTAAGGAAGAACGCCGAATTCAAAACGCCGTAAAATGCACTTGTTCAGCAGAGCAGATTGCCCATCCTATTAGGCACCGAGTCTGGCCTTACGATGTCGTTCCTCTGCGAACTAGACGAGCTAGGACGGGAGTCAGTGTAAGAAGAAACAAGATTTGGTCGAGCAAGCTCATCATAGATCTGCTCACTTGGCGTGCGGTCTTTGACGGGCGTGAACGTCTCGACCTCCGGGCGCACGGGAGACTGGTTGTTGCGACGGTCTGCTTCTGACACCGGCTGCATAACCAGCTTGAATTTGGTGAGTGGAGTGCGTCTCGGTGTCGAGGGCGCCTCACGCGTCGCCGCTAGAGCGATTTCCGCGGCCTTCTTCATGGGAGCTGGCGCTTGGTTCGACTTCGTAGGAGCAAACTCAACCGGCGCTCCCTGCAACTTCTTTGCTCCCTTTCCCGCAGGCTTTGTGGCCGCTTTCTTGGCTTTAAACATGTTGTTGATTGCGGGCGTCTCTTTTGTTGTCTCCTTCCTGGCTTTGCTCTTTGTTCCTGTGGCCTTCTTTGGCTGCACTGGCAGCTTCTTTGCAGCTCCCTTCGTCGTCAGACTGGCAAGAAGATTCGTCTGCGCGCCGGATTTGCGCTTTGTGCCCTTCTTCGATGGCGTGCCCGGCTCCTGCTTGATAGAGTTCTTGGGCAACATGCGAGGGCTTTGACCAGGCGTCAACTGGCCTGCGTCACGGAAAACGCCAGGCTTCTTAGGAGTGCCAACGACCACCTCAATCCTATTGCTCTCCTTGGCCTTGGACGCCTCTTCGTCTGTGACCACCTTGAAGTCCATCGGCTCGTCCCATCTCGGCATCGCCGCATGTCGAGCAACTTCATCACACGGGCCTGTGACGACCAAATCCCAGGCGTTCTTCAGGTCCACACCAAGAGGCTCGGGATCGTTATTGATCCATACGGCGACGCCGTCTTTCCTGTCGCGTACGGTGTTGCACATTTCGCGAGCGATGCGTCGAATGCCAGGGACCTTGAGGGTGGTGCCAGCCACGATGACCGCATCTGGCCGCATGCGAAGGTCAGTCGCAGCACAGGAGCCAATTGCCTCGTCGTCGGGGTTTTGCTCGTTGTATAGAACCATGCGAGGACGCAGACATCCAATACCGTGAGTACGCTTGTCTGCAGCTTGGCGAACCTCATCAATCTCCACGCAGCTCGGACACGGCGGCGCGGTGGGTCCATCGAATAGCGCCGCATCGAAAGGGTATAGCTTGTGGCATTTTGAGCAGACCATGTGATCGAGGCCTCCGTGGACCTGGACAGTCTTGGGCCAGGGGCCCTTCTTCGGTAGAGGGGCTTCGGTCTTCAGAGGAGGCATCGAGGTGTCGATGCCGTCAACGTTCTGGGTGTAGAGTCGCATCAGCCGGCCCTCCTGTGCCAGTGTCGCGATGAGATGGTGGAATGCTGTGGGCTGCGCGTTCTTGGTCTCTGTCGACAAACTGCGAACCATGGCGTGGAACGTAGCGGTAGACTGGTTGTCCTGGTAGACAGACGCGTCAAAGAGGTCCTTGCCGGATGACTTGAGCCCGTGCTCTTTCTTGAGGGTGTTGAAAAGGCCGGTTGCCGACCGGAAGTCGGGGATTCCTGCAGATACCGAGATTCCAGCGCCAGCAATCACTACAATCTTGCGTTTCTTGTGCAGTAGGTTGCACAAGCGCTTAAGCTGCGGCAGGTCCTCCTCTGCAACGACTTCCTGCGACAAGTCGAGGTAGTGTGTTGTGCGGCCATTGGCATCTGTTGTGGGCGCGAGCTTCCTCCTCTTGGCAGGTCGCGGACCTTCATCGCAGCTGGAAGGGGGTGACGGCATGTCCTCGGGTGCGGGGGTCGTCTTGGCCGAAGAACGTCGCGAGGAGGACGGTGAGGGCAGCGAATGTGCATGGAATTCTGAGGGTGGTGAAGGAGAGCGTGTGAGGACGGTGAGTTCAGACTCGCAGTCGGAGGGTGGGTCGGTCAGCGGCGAGCTTGGCCCGCCGTTGAACAGAAATGGCGCCATTGTCACAGGAAAGCGTTGTTGTTGTGTGTTTGTGGCAGGCGTGGGCGTGGGCATGGGCGTGGGTGTGGGCGTGGCGGGCGGACGCGTTTGGTAGCAGCGATCGGGGCTCCAAGCAGAGGGAGCCGTGACGAACAACGGAGCGCCTCAGCTCAGGGATATCGCGGCAAACGTAGCAGGTCTAGACGCGAGACGCACGACAGCGATAGCGATAGCGACTGAGCTGCACATACAACAGTAGCGCGACAACGAGTCGAGGCTGCAAGGGGTCCTTTGGGCCGTAGATGGATGGTGAGGCGCTCAGAGCGAGGTGGATCGCTGCCGTCACCGCTGGGCGTGGGGAGGTACCGGACGAGCAGGGCTGCAAAGTCGGGGAGCGACACTAAATCATAGCGATGGTTACGGATAGCGCGAAAATTACAGTGTACAAGCGCGCAGACGCGCTTTCGCGGGGCAACCGGCGGTTGGTGAGGAAATGGGGGTGGTTGGAGGTCTGCGATGAACGAAGAACGGGACCCTCTCGACTCCCAGAGGCATGCCAAGCCCTCGACCAGACTTGGGCCAGTCTGCAGGGCCAACACAAACCGAATGAAACGGGAACGCTAGCAGGGCAGCCGATTGCGTCTGTTCGACACTTGCGGCCGAGAGCAGTGGGGGCTCAGCGTGCGGAGCGAAGTTCGAGCGCGTCCACAGGTATTACTTGTCGAGTCCGAGGGCGACAACGAACTCCCACGCCATCCTGCTGCGCACTCAAGGGCCATTGGCACGACAGCTGACCTCGTCATCTCCCTCGTCGGCCGATAGCGCAGAGTGGACGTGACATGGCGGTGCGGATTGACATTTGCTGAATTTACATCTCCAACCATCATCTCCACCGTCTGTACGCAGTGCTTGCAGTCCACATCATGGTTCGATTTTGTGAGGCACAGAATAGCGAGCGTGGTGTATCAAAGCTCGAGGCCTGGCGTGTGCAGTTCGCGAGAGCTTCGTGATGCAGGTCACCAAGCCGACGAGGCTGCGACCCACCGTTGCGTTTCGCTTACCGGCGTTAGCGCAGACCCACCCGTCGAGGCCAACTCGAGCTCTGGGGCTCACCCTTGACCCAATCGCAGCCTGGTACATTTCCTATGTTCTTTGCGTGATACCCGACGATCAACATCGTCACACAGTCGTTGCCTCGATGATTTGAGCTTGGGTGACTATTCTCCAGTTTGGTTCCACGGCGCAGCTGCCCGCTCCATCAGCGCGCAAACCCGTCGACATGGATCCTAACTACACCATGGACGTGGATGATCTTTTTGGAGACTCCGAACATGTCAGCCTGCAAAACATCACCGCCGTGCCACCAGTAAAGGGGCTTGCTAGGAGGATTGATGAACTCGGGTCGAGTGGATGCTGCCAGTGAGTCCCTGTTATGCGAGCAACCAAAGGCCTTTGTTTGACGGGCAGCAGGAAGATTGCATGGTCCAAGAACGGCTGTGTGGCATACATCACACCAGACGGTGCTGCAGTCCACCTGAAGGTCTTCTCTCGAGACACCGAAACTGGAAAGTGGGATCTCGGTAAAGATGTCGCCTTGGATATCCCACAAGGCCGTGAACACTTTCCGTTTGTCCACTTGTCCTGGAGCCATCTAGGAAATGACATCGTCGTCGTCGACGCGGCAGGACGTGTGCTGAACTTCTCATGTGCCATGGCCTTGGATAGGATGCAGTACTTCAAGTCTGAGCTGGCACATCCTGAAGCTGAAGCAGATGGTGTGATAGGTCTGCACTGGCTGGCAATCTACCCGTATGAGCAGAAGGTGAGGACATCGCAACCTTTCCCAAACCTTTGCTGACGAGAAAAAGAATCACATCGCGTGGTCAGCTGAGAAAGACGGGGAGAAATGGAAATGGAACATCCGCTCCCACATCTTCCACGATGCACATCACCCAATTCCGAGCAAAGCCTCTCTCATCTACTTGAAGAGACATGGAGAGCTCGTGTTGAGGTTCCAACAAAACGACAATGCCTGGCAAGAGTCATCTACCATCCTGGGGCCCATGATCTCGACACAAGAGTCTTTTACGCACGCAGCTTTTGCGTCCAACAATGGTACCTTCCACGACCTGACTTTGCGCGCATTCACTAATTCTAGATAGATGACAGCCTTTTAATGGCAGCTTATGATGTCGAACGACGGCTGCATTTGTATCGGATAGAAGTCGTATGGCAAGTTCCGCAGGAGAAGCACAACCAGAATGCTGGACACTTTGACAAGCCTAGCTTACAAGTCTCTTTGATTGCTGTTGAAGAAAGTTGTGAGCCTTTCAACATGATCACAAGCGGTCTCGACAACGGCACTGAGGCGAGAGGCACAGCTCCCGCACAACTCACACATCTCAGCTTCCTGCCAGTCACACCAGATACGAACGACGGCTCACTGCCCACGATTCAGGCTATCTATTGCAGACCTCCGAATCTAGTCTCGGTGGACCACCTGCAGCCACAAGAGACTCCGTACAGTGTCTTAGTGCGATGGGAGGTGCACCAGTTCCAGCAAAATCAGTTGCACCCGAGCCTTGACCAAGTCAACTCGAAGAAGAAGACGACCGGCTCGGTGGCGGCGCGAACCGTTTTCCAGCTCAAGCGAGCGACAGATTTCCCCATGCACGCGGTTGTGCTGTCATGCGCTCCAGTATGGTACCACATGCTCTTGGCCTTCCACTACAGCGACGGCACACTCGAGTTCCGAAGGCGGTTGACCATGGAAATACTTGTCAATGATGGCAACACTGATACTGTGACGTCCCTTTACCAGGCCGGCTTCACTTTCTCGCATGGCGAGCCTTCCCTTCATGTGGCCCTCTCGCCAAACTACTGCATATCAGCTTGCATGCAACAAGACGCTAGCATCAAGCTTCGCTCCCTTGAGTACCAGCGCGGCACACTCTCCCTCTCAGACGACGATCCGCGCAACCCAGCCGCCATCGCAGCTCTCATCCTCCAATCTGCATCCTCCGCAAACCAGTACTTCTCCAGCGACGACATCTTCAGCGTCATGGGCACGCTATCAGACAAACGCAAGACCGATTTCACCACGCTGCTCTTCGAAGCCCTTCAAGTCAACGTCGACTGCGGCGTCGACGACATGAACAACAACTACCTCATGCTCCTGGGTCGCTCCCCCTTCTTCGTCAAGACCCTCTCCGCGATGCACCTCCTCGGCCTCAAATCCCCTGTCGACCGCGACCTCAGCAGCAAAATGGCCTGGATCACTCTCAACGTCAAATACGTCACGCAGATCCTCACCAGCATCACCCGCATGCACGGCCACATCGATAAGACCCTCCTCCGCCCAGAAGTCGTCCCGCAGTTCATCGGCATATGCAGATGGATCATGCACTTCATCGCCTACACCATGGACTCGCTTTTCACCCTCGGCCGCGCCATCGTCGACACCCCTCCCTCCTCCCTAACCACCCAATCCCTCACCACCCTCTTCGCAACACACAACAACCCGGCGATCCTCCTCCTCCTCTCCGCCTTCCCGCGGCACATGATGAAACTCTGGTCCCAGCCCCTCGCCTGGGTCAAACGCAGCGCGGAAAACTTCACAAACGCAGCGGCGCCCGTCCAAGCCCCCGAAATCCGCAGACTGTACGGCCCGCTCGCCGCAGCCATGAGCGACATGCCCTTCGACTGGCGCTGGTTCGAGCGGCTGGTGGGCGAAACGCACGACGCGGCGCGCGCAGCCCTCAAGGCCGCAAACCTCTCCGACGCCGCCCGCAACGCCGCAGAGCGCGACCTCCTGCACGGCCGCCTGCCGCCCGTCTACCTGCCGCTCGCCACGCGCCTGCTGACGCAGCAGCTGTGGGACAGCGCCGCGCCCGGCGGCTGTCTGGCCGACAAGCTCGACGCAGGCAGGCTCATGTTCTTCGACACCACGTGGTTGGGGTTCCAGGAGAGTCGGCGCGCAAAGGCCTGGCACGACGCCCATGTCGTCGATGTGTGTCAGAAGATGGTGATTCGCGGGGTGGGCACGCAGGAGCATCCCGTGACGGCGGCGACGCAGGGGCGGCGCGGCGGCGTGGGCGTGAATGGGCGAGTCGGAGGAGGAGGCGATGGCGCCAGGACCGCAGAACCCGCTGCGGCTGCCTCTCCGAAGCGCCGGCTGCGCCGCTGCGTGCGCTGCGCCAGCGCCATGGAGGACGTCTCGCTCCACCAGGCCGGGTACACGGCGCACCATCTCAACTGGCTGATGGGCATTGCGAAGCACTGTATCTGTGGGAATAGCTGGATGTTGGCGCCGCCCGAGATGGAGACGGAGGGCGGCAGGTAGATGGAGGAGGATGGATGGATGGACAGAGCAGATAATGGAGACGCCAGAGAGATCAATCGGATTATGTGCACACTACAATACAACACGAAGACATAGATGGGGTTCACCAAGCAGAAGAGAGGGAGATCAAGCTGGATAGAGGCATTTCTTCATTCTCATTCATACAGACGGGTGTGCGCTCCGCCTTTTTCCCATTTCACATGGCTGTCCGTCGGCGTGTGACGCGCAAGTAGGGGGTAATTGGCCCTCCCTCCCCTCGCCGGCTGTTCATTCATGCAGCACACACACACACACACACACACACATACATACACTCATCAGCGTGACTTTTTCACTTTTCTTCTACGACTTGGCCGCACCCGCCTTGAACAGGACGATATCGCCGTCCTCGACGATGTAGTCCTTGCCCTTTGTCATGATCTTACCCTGGGCCTTGACGGTGGCCTCGTCGCCAAACTCCTTGAGGGTCTTGTAGTTGTAGACGATGCACTGGATGAAGGTCTTCTCGAAGTCGCCGTGGATGACGCCGGCGGCCTTGGGGGCCTTTGTGCCGTTGCGCAGGGTCCATTGCCTGACCTCGTCTGCGCCGGTTGTGAAGAAGCTGCCGAGGTTGAGGGCCTTGCGCATGGTGATGATGACCTTGGGGAGGGCGGATTTGGTGCCGATGGTCTTGCACTCCTCGGCGGCCTCGGCGTCGGACATGACGGCCAGGCGCTCCTCGAGCTGCACGGAGATGGGGATGACGGGGTCGCCGGTGGCGTTGGTCTTGACCCACTCGGCGATCTTGGGGAGGTGCTTATTCTTCTGGCGAATGTAGTCCTTCTCGCTCAGGTTGACGAGGTAGACGACGGGCTTGGCGGAGAGGAGGAAGAGGGGGTTGATGGTCTCGACCTGGGTGCATGGTTAGCAGGGCTCGAGGAGAGGCTGTCCATGTGTAGAGAGAAGTGGGGGTGTGTCGATCAGATATGGACTTCTTTTCAGAACGTTCCGGCGTTACGGGAACATCAAAGAGCTGGGATTATAGAGCAATCGCTCTTTGTCATCTTGTGACGGGGGAGGTGAGGGCGAGAGTGCGTGTACGTACCTCCTTGGGGCCCCAGTTGCCCTTGCGGACGTCTTTGCCGTCCTTGAGCATGGCGAGGACCTTCTCGACGCAGGCCTGCTCCTCCTTGAGCTTCTTCATTTCCAGGGACTGGCCGCCACGTCTTGTCTGCTTGATGAGGTTCTCGAGGGCCTTCTCGGTGAACTCGATGTCCTTGAGGCGGAGCTCCTCGCTGATGATGTCCAAGTCACGGATGGGGTCGACGTCGCCCTCGACGTGGATGATCTCGGCATCGTCGAAGCATCGCACGACTTGGAAGATGGCATCGACGGCGCGGATGTGCGACAGGAAGGCGTTGCCAAGACCAGCACCAGTCGAGGCACCGCGCGTCAGACCGGCAATGTCGTAGACGGTCAGGTCGGCGGGGACCCTGGACTTGGGGTTGTACATCTTGCACAGGTCATCGAAGCGGTCGTCGGGGACGATGACGCGGGCCTCCTCTGGATCGATGGTGGCATAGGGGAAGTTGGCCGGGTTGCCCAGCGAGCACTTTGTGATGGCCTGGAAGAGGGTGGATTTACCGACGTTGGCAAGGCCGACCTGGCGTCCACTGTTAACATGTGAGATGAGGTTGACAGCGAGACAGGGCTCTCACTCACGATACCGCTCTTCAGACTGTTGCCAGGCCTGCCGAGCAGGAGCTTCTCCTCCACGACGGCTTTCTTGGGAGGCATCTTTTTTTTCTTGGGCGCACTGGCGTAGCTGCGGGTGCAGGCAGGGGGGGTGACAAGTCTGTGGGCAGAGAGAGGGGAGCAAAATTGGCGGGCAGTACTTGCGGCCGGCCGGTGAAGCGTGGGTATCAAAGAAGAGAAAAGAAAGGCGAGAGAAGTGGTGGGGGGTATTGTGTATGTAATGAGGGGCGGAGAGAGCTTTGCAGCCTCCTCTCCTTTGGTTCCTTGATTGTGGATGGTGGGATTGAAAATGCTGGCAAAAGCTAGCCGAGTATATTCTTAGGCGCACCGCCGCCGTGCGCGCCGTGAGCGTCTGCCAAGGCCCGTCTGCGCGCGCGCCCGAACTGGCAAGGCCGGCCGAGCGCATCGGTGCTGGAGCATGACGGCAGCTGGCGCACACGGCAGCTGGCGGGTGCTGGCCGCTGGTCGCTGGTCGCCTGGGTTGCTTGCGATAATGCTGCTGCACCGCACACCAAACACCTCTCTCTGTCCCAGGGCTGGTCCCGCCTTTCCTACCGTAACCTCTCCCCGCTGCAGTGCTACCGCCATAATACCTATCCATGTGCCCGTGACTCCTCCGGCCTGCCGTACCCTGCGCGACCAACCCGACTGCACTGCGCATAGCACAGACACAGTGTGGACCCCGGTCGCACCACATCTTATCCACCAAGTACGTTTGCGCAACATGGCTGCGTCGACCCGCCCCAAGCCAGCGCGCAAGAGCTCGGGCCAGAATCACCGCAGCACCCTCTCGCTGCAGCGCACCGAGGTCACCATCAATGTCTACGACCTGCTGCCGCCGGGCAAGGTCGCGACGGTGCTCTGGGCCATGGGCAGCTCTCTTCTGCACTCGGGCGTCGTCATCGGCGACCGCGAATACGCATACGGCGGCCACGACCGCCGCGGCCTGACGGGCGTGTACTGGACCAAGCCAGCGCAGGAACCGCCTGGGGGGACGTTTAGGCAGTCGATCCTCCACGGCTTTTCCTTTCGCCCAGCCGAGGAGCTGGATGCCATTATCCACGAGGTGCGCAAACACACACGACACGCACACACACACACACACACACACACACACACACACTGCCACAGCTAACATGCGCCAGGCCTCGGAAGAGTTCCAGGGCACCTCGTACAACCTCCTCACCAAGAACTGCAACCACTTCACATCCTACCTCTGCGAGAAGCTGACGGGGCGGCCTGCGCCGGGCTGGGTCAACCGCGCCGCTAGCATAGGCGTAGCTCTGCCATGCGTTGTGCCACGGGAATGGATTGCGCCACCGGATTATGATACTGCGGATGGAGAGCTCCTTGACGAGGACTTTGACGAAAGATCGTCTATGCTGCGCCACGGCGAGCACCAGGGACGGTACCGCAGTGCGTCCGAGGAGGCGGAGCGCCAGGACGCGCGAGGTGCTGGCAGCAGTAGTCGCGGTGAGCAGGGAAGCGCAAGAGGGAATCATTGGCATCCGCCCGCAGAGCATGGCCCCCGGCTGGTCCACCTCAAGGAGACCGACAGCAGTGGCCATAAGATACCGGCAGCGGAAAGAGCGCCGCTCCCAAAGAATTTGATGTGACTCGTCCTACCATGTACACGTACATGCTGATGTGCAGTCTTGCCCGTACTCCTGATGATGCATATCGTACATGTGACTGATCTTGATATGTCCACAATGTTCCTGATGTAGACACAGCCGTCTACATTCACTCCAACAGCCGTCCTCGTCCACTCCAACAGCCGTCCTCGTCCACTCCAACAGCCGTCCTCGTCCACTCCAACAGCCGTCCTCGTCCACATCAACAGCCATCCTCATCCTCTCCACTACCACTACCACCACCACCACCACCACCACTCCACACCGCTCTAACCCAGCCTCCTCGGCTTCTTACTCCTCACACCTCCAAACTTCAGTCTTGTCGAGTCGGACAGCTTGACAATCAGCGGCCGGATCTGCTTCCCCTCGGAGCCCAGAATGGCCTTTGTGACAGCCTCTCTCCCCTGGCCGAAGCCGCGGTAGACCAGCTCGACCTTCTGGATCTGCGGCAGCAGGCCCTTGTCCTTGATCCTGCTCATGACAAAGGCCGCCAGCTGGTAGGCCGCATCGTAGGAGCCGCGCCCGCCCTTGCGGAAGCCAATGTTGCCGCACGACACCGAAATGAGCGAGTCGCGGTTCGGCTTGGCCAGCGTAATGTGCGTGTTGTGCTTGGTCGCGTAGATGTTGAGCTTGTGGCGGTCGTCCTCGTCCCACTCGCGCATGATCGAGTTCTCCAGGCCCCCCTCGGGCACCAGCCCGGAGTACAGGTTGGGATTGGCGCTGTTGAAGTTCTGGTCGACGCGGCTCAGCAGCGTGTTGATGTCCAGCGGCTGCTTGTCCTGGCCCGGGGGCCCGGCGAGGGCGCGCGCAGTGTGCGAGAAGGGGCGGCGGCACGCGGCGCACGCGGCCGACGTCACGGAGCGGAAGGCGCGCAGCCCTGTTGTGGAGTGGGCGGCCATGCTGCTGTGCTGTGCTGTGCTGTGCTGTGCTGCTGCAGCGCCCGGCAATGGCAGATGGCAGGTCGTGATGGGACTACATACTAACTAAACTTCTGCGCGACCTCGGACGGAACCCCAGTCCGTGCGCGGCGTGGAAATATCTAGTATCGCGGCCGCATCACCGCTCACCACCACTCTCATCCCTCGCCGCCCAGTCCCCGACCCGACATCTCCTGGGCTGATTCCATCCCGGCTTGCGTCTTTGCATCTCACCCCCATCTGCCACCCAGGATGAGGCCGCACACCGCCACCACGCTCGCCGCCACGGCGCGAGGCAGCATACAACCGAGCACATACGGGCGCGCAGTCGCATACCGGCGGTTATCGACAGCGCCGTTGGCGCCGCGCTCGTCGGCAGCATCGTCGTCGTTGTCTGATGCCTCGCACCTCCCATTCCTGCGCAGCAACTTCCTGCCCCACGACGTCCTCTTCCGCACCGCCGCCGCACATGCCCGCCAGTTCTCTTCCCAGTCTGCGCTCCGCCAGCAGGCCCAGAAGAAGAAGCCTGCGAGCGAGGGGGCCGCCGAGGCGCAGGCCAAGCCTGAGAAGAGTGCCGAGGAGATCTACGAGGAGGAGAAGGCCAAGGCGAAGAAAGAAGGCGGCGAGGAGTCTGCCGAGCAGAAGCAGGGCGAGAAAGAGGGCGACAAAGAGGGCGACAAAGAGGGCGACAAAGAGGGCGACAAAGAGGGCGACAAAGAGGGCGAGCAGAAAGAGGGCGAGGAGGGCGAGGGCAAGAAGGAGAAGAACGGCGACAAGCCCCCGCCACCCCCCCACGGCGACAAGACCCCGTGGCAGGTCTTTACAGAAACGCTCCAGCAGGAGTTCCAGGCCTCGAAAGAGTGGAACGAGGGCACCAAGCAGCTGTCTGGCACGGTTCACGACTTCACAAACGACCCCCGCGTCCAGAGGGCCAGAGAGGCCTCCGAGGCCGCAAAGACCAAGACCGCCGCCGCTCTCAAGGCCACAGCATCGGCTGTCGGTCAGGGTGCGGCCTGGACATGGGACACCATGCCTGTCAAGGGTGTGCGTGCTGCTGCCAGGGTGACCGGTACTGGTCTTGACTATGCGACACGACCCGTGCGTCAGACAAAGGCCTTCCAGGCCGTCAAGGAGACCATCGACGACGGCAGCTCCTCGCGGTACGGCGGCTGGGTCGAGAAGGAGGAGCGCAGGAAGCGAAGGGAGCTGCGAGAGCTGAACGAGCTCCAGCGCACAGGCGGCAAGCCGTCCGGTCCGCTCGAGGAGGATCCCGAGTACGTACCCACACCCACGACTCCCCCAAGCTGACACTAACCCTCCTCCAGCGCCGGCACAAACATCACGCTCCACAAAGACGCCAAATACAAAGAAGTCTGGCGCGACTGGAAAGACAACTCCAAAATCGCCCAAGGCTTCTTCAGCATGAAGCAAGTCTACGGCGAGTCCGACAACGCCCTCATCTCCACCGCCCGCAGCATCACCGACCGCATCACCGGCTTCTTCGCCGAGAACGAAACCGCAATGGTCATCAAGAAGTTCCGCGAGATTGACCCCAACTTCCAAATGGAGCCCTTCCTCACCGAAATGCGCGAGTACATCCTCCCCGAAGTCCTCGACGCCTACGTCAAGGGCGACATCGCCGTGCTCAAGCAATGGCTCTCCGCCGCCCAGTACTCGGTCTACGCGGCGCTGATGGCGCAGTACAAGACCGCGGGCTTGAAATCCGACGGCAAAATCGTCGACATCCGCGGCGTCGACGTCCTCAACGCTAAACTCCTCGAGCCCGGCGAGATCCCCGTCTTCATCCTCACCGCCCGCACACAGGAGGTCCACGTCTACCGCAACGCCAAATCGGGCGAGCTGGCCTCCGGCATGGACGACAAGGTCCAGCAGGTTACCTATGCCATTGGCGTCACGCGCATTCCCGAGGATGTCAACAATCCCGAGACGAGGGGGTGGCGTCTGATCGAGCTGCAGAAGAGCGCGAGGGACTACTATTGATCGCCTCGCCTCGCCTCGTCTCGTCTCGTCTCGTTTCGTCTTCTGTATGCATGACTGTCTGTCTGACTGTCTGCTCCCGTGCGCCGGCACGCATCTGTACCACCACATTGTCTCATCTCCTCACTGCATTTTCTTCGCGCGCGTGTGCGGCCGTTGCTTGCTTGACACCTGCAAGCCCTCCGCACACGCGCAGGCATTGCCGGCGTCCAAAAAAAACAGGCCTGTTTGTCGTTGCGCCCCGCCCCCCCAAAGTCGACGCACGCGCCTTCCCGAGATACACTCTCACGACTCTTCTTCTTCTTCTTCTTCCTCCTCCTCCTCCTCCTCCTCTTCTTCTTCTTCTTTCAAGGGGCGCTCCTCCAATCTAGGAAGCGCACTTTGGGCTTGCGTTTGGGCTTGATGACACACACTTCACTCTGTACGTATACGTGTATAATATATCTGACGAGGGGGGGGGGGGGGGTCTACGGCTGGGCACAGCTGTCCACGCCGTCTGTGCTGTAACGGTGTAGTAGTTGTGTATAAGACCAGGGACGCGAAGAGATGCCATGGAGCGGAACGCCGTTGAATGGCAATGAAAATGGGAATAGGGAATGGGGAATGGAAATTTCTGTTGAAGAACGACTCCTTGCTACACACTTTTTCTTTCCCTTTTTTTTCTCCCCCCCCCCCCTGTTTCCTGTTTTAGATCGGCTGTGTTTTTTATCTCATTTCTGTTAACTCCTCCTCTCCTCCTGACATTCAACGGAGAGAGAGAGAGAGAGAAAGCAAAGACGGAACCTCGATGTGAACTTTTTTCCCCCCCCCAAGATCCCACACCAGACGTCGTCGTTTCCCCGATGCCGCGAACGACAAAGACTGAAAAGGCGATGTGTGGAAGCGAAGAAACGGTAACAGCAACCCGCACAGCGCTTCAAGCAACATTGTTGTTGTTGTTGTTATCGTCGACGAGAAAACCCGCGCTGCGTACAGCACGCCGTCGTTTCCGGAAAGAGTGTCCGAAGGGAGGGAAATGTAGAAAACCTTGGATGTGGAGGAGAAGAAGGGAAAGGCTGGCGCTGTAGATGGCTTTGAACTCGGCACGGGTTTCATTGGCGCTACGCTATGCTGCGCTGCATTGCGCGGCGCTGATCGCTGCTCTCTCGCTGACCCCCGAACTCATCATCGTCGTCCGCGTCGGAATGGGGACCAGCATACACGAAACACACACTTCTCCTTCTTCTTCTTCTTCTTCTTCTTCTTCTTCTTCTTCTTCTTCTTCCTCTTCTTCTTCTTCTTCTTCTTCTTCTTCTTCTTCTTCCTCTTCTTCTTCTTCTTCTTCTTCTTCTTCTTCTTCTTCTTCTTCTTCTTCCTCTTCTTCTCCTTCTTCTTCTTCTCCTTCTCCTCCACCTCCTCCACACCTCCACGCGGCTAGACATCCCCACCGCCACCTCCACCACCCCCAAAGGTCTGGAGGTCGAACCACACGAGCCGCTCCTCGCGACAGGTCCTCCTGGAGAAACACGTCCTGTCCGCCCTGCGCAGGGAGTCCAAGTGGGGGATGATGTGGCGCGCGCGACTCAGCACGCCGTGTCGCTGTCCCATATCTCCTGCTCCTCCCGCTTCTCCGACTTCACCAACTTCTCCGACTTCGTTGCTCGCCTCGCGCCTGCCACTGTCGTTCTGAGTCGTAGCCCCGGCAGCGCAGGCGTGGTGGTCCGACTCGACGACGCCCTGGAACCGGCGCTCCCACCGCACCACCATGGTTTTTCCATCCGAGGCCAGCCGCCCGGCGCCGGCGTGCGGCACGAGGCGCAGCGACATGCCGAGCCCGTGGATGAGGGTCGGGAACCAGTGCAGGTGGGCGGAGTGCGTGAAAATGTGCGGGGTGGGGATGGGGAGGACGATGTGGCGCGTGGGTGAGTGTGAGGGCGCGGTCGAGGTGGTGGAGATGGGGGCGGGCGTGCTGAGCAAGCGGAGGAGGAGCGCGAGAGCGAGGGGCTGGAAGCCGCTGACGTGGTAATGGGCGTGGAGAGTGAGGTCCTGGGTTGTGGTGTGCGTTGGGACTGCGGCTGCAGCTGCAGCTGCGTCGGAACGCGTGGACATGTGGAGTGTCGAGAAGGTCGTCGTGCCAGTCGTGCTCGCGCCGCCCTTCCACACCCTCGTCTCGCCCGGTCGCTCACCCTGCCCGAGCAGCAGAGCCTTTCGACCCTCCCGCTCATGCTGAGCACCCTCGACATCAACCTGCTCCACACACCTCAACACCCACGCTGCGCGCTCCAAGCACCCGGCTCCGATCACCACCTCCACATTCTGCACCCATTCCAACCGTCCCAGACCTTTCAGATACTCCAAGTACGTCACCGTATCGTCGCCCGTAGCGAACACATTCGCCGCGTAGAAAACCGGCAACGCTTCCTCCCTGAGCTTCCTGTTCGCACGCGTAAGAGCCGTGAGGTGGAACACAGACGCGTGGTCAGTGTTGTTAGCGTCGTGGAAAGACGGCTTGCGGTGCGGGTTAGTGGTGCAGAGATGCGGCTGTATGGGTTGTGGGGAGGCGAGAACGAAGGAGTAAATCAGGTCACGCACTTCTCGCGGGAAGGCCGTGAAGCGGTCATAGTCGACTCGCTCGCCTGACCGCACGAGGGCGAGGGAGTAGAGCTCATTGTACGTCGCCATCCAGGCCGAGGGGTCAGCAATGGGGACGCTGGGTAGCACTGTTAGATGAGTTAGCGGCTGGTTTTCTTGTCTAAATGTGCAACTGTGTTGTTGTGTGAAGGTATGGACGTGTTTTTGCACGAGTTTGGCGCGGCGGTCAAGTTTAATTTATACGTCAGGCTCCACCGCTAAGGCGTCCTCTTTCACTGCCGTCAAACTCGGGACGTCGTCTTCCGTTGCCGCCGCAACCATTGAACGCGACGAGCAGAAGACAAAAGGCATGGAAAGAGTACTCACTCGGCTCGTCTTCTTCACGGCGATTGCGTTCTCCCAAAGCGCATCCGAACACGCACAGCATCAGCTCCGGGTCGTCGAGAAGGTGTACGCAGAGCATCGTCGTGGCTTGTTGCTGTTCTTGACTTGTATGAGCTGCCTGTGTTATTTATTCCTCTTTTATGTTGCGTGTGATGGGATGCGTGTTGTGTGCAACTTGCAGCCCACTGCTTGCTGCCTGTATAGCGTGGGCGGCGTCTTGTGGGGCGCCTGTCAGTCTGTCTGTCAGTGTGTCAAGAACCACCCCACAAGCTTAAAGCTGTGTCGGTTCGTCTGTCTAGGGAACAGAGTCGGCTGTGTACGAAGTCTGAATCGTTGTACAGCTGACCAAGTCTTGTGGGCTTAGTCACTGTATTGGTGATGAGTCTGGCTGGGATCGTGTAAAGTATTAGCCAGTGAAGAGCGAGGGTCGGGTTACAGTGAAAGACTGCGTGGATGTGACGTGGCGACGTGAGGTGAGAGAATCCCTCGAGTTCTACGAAGTGGTGAGGTGAGAAAAGTGGTGATGATGTGTTGATGGACCCTATATACCGCAGATGAGAGCAGTTCGAAGGTCCTTTGCGCAGAACGGGGTCAACTTCTGCAGCTGATAAAGACAGTAAACAACAGTGTGGTATGCCGGATGTGGTCAGTCGACCGACCGGTGTGCTGTTGTGACAAATGTGTAACCGTGGTGGCTACAACATGATGAAGTAAACCGCAATGTACAATTCCACCTACTATATTCATACCCAAAACTTCAGAGCTTTCGCCTCACCACTTCTTCTCGTTCCCCTCATTGAAATCTCCACCCTGTCTCTCCCTCTCGAGCCGCTGATCAAACTCCCTTTGCGCCTGCTCACGCTCCGCATCTCGCGCATCCTTGCCCTCGACAAACGTAAAGTCGTCGCCCACTGTTGACCCTTCAGGGCCACTAATACCCTGTCGAGACGAGGCGAAACGCTGGATTCGGTCTTGCTGCGACGCGCTCTGTGATGAAGGAGGAGTAGCGCCGCGACGCAGACGGTCCCATGATGACTCACCCGGGCGAGGCGAGGATTGTGCAGTGGTTTGTGTGGTTTCAGATTGGAAGAGGCCGCCCGTTGGAGATGCGTCGTCGTCGAATGGTGAGGACGACGCATTTGGTGCAGGTTGAGTAGATTGATACGGTGGCTGTCTTCTCGCGCGCACATCGACCGACTGTCTTTCAGGCTTTGGTTTCGGCTGCTCCTCACTTGCAAAGTCGCCCCAAGAGCTACTTGACGATCCCCACGGCTCGTTGCCAGCGGTTGGGCTCATATCATCAGCATCGCCACCTGCAAGCGGAGGCGCCTGTTTCCTCTCCTGCCTGCCTCCATACGGTGGAGTCATGCCACCAGTTCCTTCCTGCCGTCTTCTAGCATCGAAATCTTTCCTCCGTTCCTCAATCATCCTGCCACGATCCGAGTTGGCCTTCTCGTCCCGCACACTCGCCGCCTTGATATCCTTCGCGAAATCCTCGAGCTTGGGATCCACAGAAGTCTCGTAAGCAGCAATGGGCTGGGCCACGAGTTGCCCTATGATGTTACCCATCTGGCCAGCGACGAGTGCATAAAGTCCAAAACGCCATGTCTGTCGTGCCAGCTTGGCCGCTGGTCCTTTGATAGGGCCAAACTTGTTCGGATCGATCGACTCAATCTTCGGCTTGTAAAACGGATACTGGTACGTAGCCATTGTGGCGTACCATCTGTAAGCACCCGCTGCAGCGCCGGCGGCAGCATAGTAGCTCTTTGACTTTTCAAGCTTGTATATGTGGAAGGCGAGCGCTTGAGCCTCCTCGGGGTGCAGCGTGCGCCCGAGCTTCTTCTCGGCAAAGGAGAGTGTTGTGTCTGCTTTGAAGCGCATTGCACGCTCTGAGAAGCCTATGAAGGGCCCAATCAGGGGGATCGGGCGAGGCATGTTGGACGCATCGAAGCGTTCGCCGTTTGCGAGAGTGGGCGACGATGATGAGGCATAGGGATCGTTGTCGGAGGGATTGGCGTTGTCCGTGAAGCTGTCTGCAGCTTGGTTCTCTATGTCTTGGAGCACCATGTTGACCGATGTTGTGATAGTGTGGTGCAATTGCAATGGCGAGACCCTCGGCGCAGACGTGAAGTTCGTCAGTGCTCAAGCTCGAGATGACCTCATGCAAAAGCACCGACCAGGCCGAGCTCCACATCCATGATGCGTATCTATGCTACAAGTGAACGCCGTCAAGGCTATAAGTACCTCACATGAGCGTTTATTGCTAGTCTTGAAGGAGATAATAGTCTATAATTGCAGCCAGGGTATGCTGGCGCGAGTATGTCGCTGGGTGACCAGCAGTATCTGTACATAAAGGGGACATTTCAAATGCCCAACCACGAAATGCTTCGCAGAGAAAACGCCGATCAAACGCCAGGAAAGCCCCTCTTCGACCCTTTTCTACGATGCGCTTCTGCGATGGTGTAGAAAATCAAGCGTCTCTTCTCGCTACACCCCGCATACTAGAGCAACAGGAATGAGCGATAGTATGATGAATGGAAACAATGAACAAGGAGTTGTACGCCCATAAGTCGCTTGCGTCTGGCATGAGGGCGCAACGTCAGCTGTACGCTTGGTGCATTTACAAGATCACACAGCGACATCCAGCTGTCGGCTCTTCTCCGTCATCTCTTGTCTTTGAGCTTTTCCCCGTCTTTGCGTTCTCCTCCTCATCGACAACTTCCTGAGGCTTGATAGTCATGTGGACAACATTGGGAGCTTCCGTCTGGAACCGACAATCTGCGCGTCAAATCAGTAGTGTCGCTTCAGATATCGAATGGATCGTACCTTTGAGGGGAGAATTGTCATCCAGCATGCGACCAAAATGAATCAGTCTTATCGAGCTTGGTGATGTTGGTCTCGGTTCCCATTCTGCCAAATCGGGTTAGCAATACGATACAGGCTGTTGGTAAAGCGGGCGTGGCGGTGTAGAGATACACATGCGCCGAGTACGGGAATTTTGCGCGGACAAAAGATCATCTGATCTTATGCCATTGCGCAGTCGATAGCGTGATCGCGTGAGATGAGGGGAGTGAGAACATGTGCTGCGAGATCTGGTACTGGGTACTGGGTGTCTGTGTACTGCGCAAAACGTACCTTCTCGCCAGTCTCGCCATATCAATTCTTTCAGCGTGTACACGCTGATGTTGTACGGGTCCATCTCCTCCACTGTGACATTGCGCTTCTTGAGGTACTTCTCATCAATCTTATATGGATGCCTCGCTCCTGTCGTAAGCAACAGCATGATAACGACCGTTGGCCCATTGCTGTTGTCAGGATTCGCCGCCGGACCGTCTGTTGAGGGCCCAAGAGCAGCTTCAGTTTCCGTCCGGTTCAAATCATTCCTGGTCGGGGGCGCCGACAACGCTGCAGCCGGCTGTGTGTTTTGTGACGGATTGAGACCGCCTTCACCTGTGAAATCTACTGGCGCAAGCTGAGGTGCTCCAGATTCGCTCGTGGTCGCGGTCGTGGTGTCGGGTGCGCTGGTAGGCGACTGCAGTGTCTTCATCTCCACGGCACTCGAAGGTAGCGTGTCGTGAGCGGCGTCTGTATGTGACACCGGGGCAGTCGGCTGAGGGATGCTCTGCGCAGTCGTCGACGGCTGGTCCAGTGAAGGAGTCGTCATGATCGGCCAAAATGACCCTGTTTGCGCAGCGCAATCGGAGATAAGGATGGCAAGACCACGCCAAGCGAGCGGATGGTGGCGAGCGCGCGGACGGTGAGGTAGACGACTCGCAGGAGGGGTACGGTGTTTCTGCAGCGAGTGTGGGAGGGCGGTGGTGGGATTGGGAGTGGGGAGTGCGAAGCTGAGCGAGAGCGACTGATTCGAGGAGGTGCAGCGTCGCCCGTGCTCGCGAGCAGGTCGCCGCTGGGCACTCCGCAATCCAAGAAACGGCAAGTGCGATCCGCTGGCTCCACACCGAGCTACCCCAAAGTACGGTACACAGACCCGCAGCCGAGGAACTATGCTGCGTCCAGATCGGACTGACAGCTGCTACACCGAAACGATAGCCTCGTTGGCTCTCTGAATGCATACACGCGGAAACTGCGGATCTGCTTGCAAGTCTGGCCGGCGGATGGCTCATGCAATGACCTTACCCTGGCGCTTTCAGAGATTGCCCCTGCATGCCCCTGCAATTCAACGATAGAGCACGGTTGCACATGCATGATTAGTATATGTACTGTACACTGTTTGTCTGTCTTGAGCGTGTCGTGTTGCTGGCAGCCATAGCAACAAGGTAACGTGTATCAGAGACGACACTGTCTTGTGGGCCGCTGTTCTTGATTGGCTCAGAAGCAAAACCCTGGTACCTCAAGTCCTGTGTCGCTGACTATGATACCACGTGATGTCACGACGCCTGTTTCGGTGGTCAATATCGAGCTGGGATGGCCACCATGGTTCTCGAGAGGGTGTGATGATCTGACCAGAGCAGTAGCATTGGAAGTGGCAACACTCTGCTCAGTAGGACTTCGTGAGGAAAACGTGATACGAGGCAATATCATCAGAGTTGTTTGTCATTGCATTCGTTCGTTTGTCCGTTCGAGCCAGATTCTAGACCAACGCCATTTGAGCGACCAGTGTCGCAAACATGCCATAGCACAAGGTGTGTTCTAGCGGAAACAGTGCATATTGACTGTCCCCGATGCAGCACGCTACCGCACTACACGAACCATATCCATCGCTCTGCTCTACCAGTTCATCTTCATCTTGTGCTCGATTTCGGTGTGGAAGTCGGGGATCTGGCGGAGCTCGGAGCCTGGGTTATTGTATTAGCGCATTCATCCAACCGTAAATACAGATGCCATCAACAACACCATCTTCGAGCCAGACTTACCTCTGAACACATCCTCCCAGCCAATCTCGCAGTCACGGCCCTCGAGAATGTCCTTGTGCACTCCGCTTGAGCCACCGAGAGCAGCTGGCCGCCACTCACCCGCAGACGCAATCTTGAGCTCCATACCCCTCCTCACCGGCTCTGCAATGCCGAACTGTCGCCTCAGCATCTCCATCTTCATGCGATCCTGTGTTTCGCGCCACTGAACGAGACGAGCCTCAAGAGGATGTGCGGATTGGAGCTCGACGGACTTCGTTGACGAAGGTGCGCTCGATGTCTGTGCGAGGCGGGAGCGGAGGTTGTCATGGACACCAGGAGCAGAGGGAGCGGAGGTCTCAAGCTGAGTCGAGGTGGCATGAGCCTTGGGCGGGACGAAGCGGAGAGACTGTAGACACAGGTCAGCTTGTATGGTCTTTGAGAGAGTCGCTGTGTAGCTATGCCACCGTACCATGTTGCCTGAGGTGATGATTGTGCGCTGATGGCGGCAGTTTGAAGACGTGGAGAGAGCGTGTAAGTAGGTGACGTTGCTTCAGTACGGAAGAGCGACCTAGTTTGTGTTGCGGCGTTGATGGTCAAGGTGGGATGCCGAAGCTGGTGGTCGCGGAGCTCCAGGCTGTACATGGTGACGCGCCGCTAGCTAGTGCGGCTGATCTTGGCACCACAGAGGGCTTTATCATCAGTGGCTGCTTGACGAACATGAACATAAATTTACTGAAACTGTCTTTTAATCATTGGCTAATCTAATTAGGTTCTTATTGTATTTAGGTATCTATAGACCGACAACGCTGCTGTAGGGCAGTTCCCACACGTAGCATGCAACCAACATACTTCCCAAGCTTATAGACGCAGCCATGAGAATGTTGACAGCATTGTTGTCAAGCAGATCACTTCCTACTTCCACCCTGCGGCTTTCGTGTTTCCCATCGGCAACAGCACTTGCATCAGCTCCTGCTTTGTTCATCGTCTGCGTCGCCTGCGCAGACACGTCAGGGTCGACACCGCTGCTCTTTGCAATGCCAGATCTGGCGTCTTCATGGCGAACGACTTTACTTCGCACCTCGGCCCCCTTCTTCAGATGCAGTGGAGTCTTGCTGTGGACCAGAACCTTTCTGCCACCCTCGCCTTCGATAACCCTGCCAGATTGCACATCAACGACACTTGCCTGACAAAGCGCACCAAGCAGAGAGTCGAGAAGCGTTCCTGCGATGCCAGCAAATGTGATTGAAATTGCGAACTGCATGATATCGCGCGAGTTCCACTCCTTGCAGAAAGGCAGGAGTAACCACGCCACTAGCGAAATACCCAATGACCCGTACATACCAGCGGCCAGGCCGGTGGTTGTCACGCCGCCATTCGTACCCGGCGGAACGGTGCGCCACGGTGCGGTGATGAGAAAGGGCTTTGTTTTTGAGAGAATTCCGAGTTCGGAGGAGAAGGTATCGGCAGCTACGGCAGCGTAGTTGCTGTAGAAGGTCAGCACTCGTGGAAAGCCTGCAGCGATGCTATACGTACGCAACGATACCAACTACCAGAACATCGCTCTTGTTTCTGTGGAAGCAAAGGTCTTTACCCTCAAATCTTCCTTCTTTCTTCAATTGCCAGTAATGCAGCAGAATCAGCACAGAAGCGACTCCCGAGTTCGCTATGACCTGGATATGGTTGCGTGCTCCCTCTCCACCTGATGCGCCTGTAGCCGACTGCGTGAGTTTCGCCTTCACATCGTGCTTGACCTGCAATTGTCAGCTGTGACGATTGAAGATTTGCAGGGCTCCTACCTTTGTTACTGCAGTACCAGCAAGGAAAAATGTCGTGAGTAAGAGGAAGAAAGCACCCCACGGATGTATGGCGTGAACAACTGCTGTCGCGAAAGCTGTCGCAATCCCTACAGGTGTGAGAGACTTGTGGCTCCAGGCACGATACACAAGCCCAGCAATCAATGGAGCCGCAATCTCGGGCTTCATGGTGGATGCGGGGTGGTGTTGATGCGGAGCTCTCGGTGGTGTTCGGAACTCGTGAGGTTGCGTCACAATGGTAAGACCGCTCGAACGCTCAACGAAGGACAAGGTTGCGTCCTTGGCGCCTACATCATTTTGAACTCTACACGAACTTTTGATGTCCTGACTCTTTTTGTACCATATTCGAAGATGTTATAGCAGTATCGTCTACACCGCCGAAGTACACCCCTAGCCATTCTGTCATTTGCGCTGACCCCGCATCCACCAGTCTTCTGGGAATTGCATCCGTATTGCCACCCCTCAGGCCGCGGTACTGTTCTGAATCGAACCTGTTAAGGAAGCGCGAAGCAAAGAGTTTCAGCGTGGTTCTGACAGTAATAAACACTGCTTACGCCACAGCGAACCAAATACGAGCGAGCCCACTGTCATAGAATCAGCCACAATGAAAGCGGATCCTTTGGCAAGGATAGCGATAAGGCCAAGAGAAGCTTGTCAGAGCTTGAGTATCTCGCTTCGTCTGCCTCCAGGCTGTGACGTCCAAGTCAAATGTGTGGCCGGCCGCTGGCCAGAACAGCATAACCACCAGCGGCTAAGCAAGACTAAATCGACTGGAGCAGGGTGTCAACTTGAGCAGCTCTGAAGCAGCAACCATCAGCCCGGCACCTGACGTATGGAGCTCAACAAATACAACAACGTCTGCAACATTCAGCCTGGTTACAGACGGTGATAGCAATGGTCGCAAGCGGCGTGTAACCATCATAACTTGCGCCCACGCTTGATGCGATTGGTCCGTCGCAGAGCACTCTAAATTAGGTAAGGTCTGGGATGTTGCGATTGGTCCGCCCTGGTGGCTCAAATAGGTTACGCTTGCACAGCCATAGATCTGGCAGAGCACAGATACGCGTGTAGGCTTACTTTGCAGGTGTCAAGCGAAATGCTGAACGGTGTTATTGCTTTGGGATATGCTTCGCGTATTCCAGGCCCCTCTAGGACTGCAATTCGTCTCCACTTGGACCTTCCCTTTCACGGCCAGGATCGCGGTCGGAGAGGGTCATATAAGATGGCTCAGATCCTCAGTGCTTGCAGCTACAGTAGACCTCTTCCATATAACCACATCTAGTGATCGTATTCCTCCATCTCCGCCTTATCCCCCATGGCCATATTTTTGTTCAAGAAGGCACGAGGTGCTCTCCGTGAGCACCGAGCGAAGAAAACAGTGCCAACGACCGAGGACTTATATCTTGTACCTGAGACAACACCATCACAGAAACAGCATAGACGCTACGATAGCGAAAATGTTATCGAGCTCAGCTCTCCCCGAGCCAGCCCGAGTATTACAAACCACACCAAGGAGACTGCACAAGAAAAAGCGGAGGCCCGTCAACGGAGCATCCAGCAATGGAAGCTCATGCTCGGTCTGGTTCTGCCCAACTTCCTCGCTGCGGTGGATGTCACCATTGTGGCGCCAGCAATTCCACTTATCTCATCTGACTTCAGTGCGTCGAAATCCTTTCCGCGTTAGCCTTTGCTAACTCTGTCCAGACCGACTATCAGGGAGCTTCAACTGGATCGTCGCCGCCTACACCCTGACCTTTACGACCTTTGTTCCCGTATCGGGTCAGTTCGCGGAGGCTTTCGGACGACACTCCACACTGCATTTCCAGATGTTCTGGATCATGATCGGAAGCGCACTGTGTGCAGGCGCACAAACATGGGGTATGCTTCTCGTGGGCAGGGCTCTTCAAGGTCTGGGTGCTGCGGGCATCATGAACCTGTCTCGCATCATTCTGTCTGATAACGGAGCTACACTGGCTCAAATCTCAAGAAACAACTCTACATTATCGTTGATTAGTGGCATCAGGTCAGTCTACAGCCATGAGCTGACTACGTTTGAGATGACTAACTGTTGAACAGTTATGGTGTCGGACCTGTAATCGGTGGCTATCTTGCAGATGCCAGCTGGCGATACTGCTTCGTCCTCCCTGTTGGCCTCGCCGTCCTGTCTCACATCCTCATCGTCGTCCTTATGCGCAAAGAGTTGGTCAAAGGTAATGCAGCCCGGGCCGCAGACAACACTGGTGATTCTCGTCGAAGCAACTATATTTCTGGCTTCCTGAGCATCGACTGGATGGGCGTTTTCCTGTTCATCATGGGTGTCGGCTTGATCATTCTGGCACTCCAGTGGGGCGGCACCCAGTATGCGTGGAGCTCACCAGCAACTATTGCTCCTTTCGTCGTCGGAGGCGTTCTTATCGTTGCGTTCTTCATACATGAGTACCTCCTTGGTCCCGGGCGATTCACTGCTCATCTTTTCCCGCGTCAAACTCCGATGATCCCTTCCACCCTATTCAGGAAGAAAGACACCTTCCTCCTCGTTGTTATCAACTTCTCAGCAGGCATCTCACTGGTCAGCGCTTTCTACTTCATTTCTTACTACTGGCAGCTCGCAGAGGGCTACTCGTCTTCGAAGGCGGGTGTTCAGCTTCTGTACTACACTCCCGGCCTCGGCGTTGGCGTCTACGCTGCTATGTATATGTGCAACGTCCGTCCTGCGCAAACATTCTACCCTCTGTTCATTGGCTCGATAGTGGAAGGTGTTGGTCTTGCGGTGTTGACGTACGCAGTGTCTATTCGCCACGGCACTCTGGTCAGCGTCTTTCTGGCCATATCCGGTGCCGGTACCGGACTCCGCTTCATGCCGGTCGTTCTGCACGCTGCGGGCATCTGGTCGACACGCGTCCCTGCCATACAGTCATTGCTCTCGTTCATGTTGCCACTCGGCGAGACCATCGGAATTTCATTGATGGGTGCTGTTTTCACCAACAAGCTCAGTCATTACTCCTCTACTATTCCAAGATTTAACGGGGCTGGTGATCTCGCCACTCTGGATGGCCTCACAGGGCCGGTGAAGGAAGCTGTACAGGATGCTGCAGCTAGATCAGTCATGTGGGCGTTGATCGCTGTTCTTCCTTTCGTCGGCTTATCGATCGTCGCTTCGATATTCCTTGGAAATGTTTGGATTGGCCAGGTTGCCCGAGAGGAAGAGAAAGAACAAGGCCAAGAACCGGCGACAAAGGGATACGTCATGTACGGAGTGTACATTCCTAGCCTTTCCAGAGCATCTGTTGCTGCAAACAAGCAGGTATTAGATGTCAATGCAGAGTACCAGGAGATGAGACCAAAGGTTACAGATGTGGAAAGTAACGCTTTGATGGCACCTCAAACTGCTCATGTTAGGCAGGAGAGTCACTAAATCTGTATTCAATTGCAGCGTTTTGTAGAAATTTATAATTTAACCTTAGAATTATAGCCTCGAATCTAGGAAGCTACATGAGCGGAAGCAACTGCGGCGAGTGAAGCTCAAACCTAGCGAGACAACCGCTAGCTCCATGTCATACGTGCTCTATCACTCTAACTAATCATCAGCGCTACAACTCTGTAATGTATCCAGGTCTTGGGTGCCTAGACCAGCCACTGCTGCATAATACTGTCGTCCACGTTCCTGACTAGCACGTGCAGGTGCTCCAAGCTTCTAACGCTCTGCAAGTTAGTCGAGTTCTTGAACCATAAAATCTTGCTGTCTTTCTCCTGCTCCCCAGCCTTGGTCCTGAACTCCCTGTCGACAAAATCCTCGACCATCTTCCTGCCCTCAGCAGACAAAGCGCCGTCTTGGTCGACCGGCAGGCGTTGCTTCAGCCACACACATACATGTCGAACACCTTCTTCGTGCCCATACGGCCAGTCATTCCTGAGTATAGCGAAGTCTGCTGGGTCCGCAAAAGGCACAACGTTCCTCACTTGGAATACCATTGCGCCCGAAGGATCATTTATAGGTTCCCAAAACAGGCGCTGCGTAAGCAGATACGTTGTTGCACTACCAAATCTCGTTTTGACATGCGCGGTCCAAGCCAAATATGCCTTTAGTTGGCTCGGCCATCTCTTGAGTTCATCAAGCTGTCCAGTTGAGATCAGGTGACCCAGGTTCTCCCAAGAGTGTGGCGTGTATTCGTTATCCGTCAGACTCAATTGCTGCTCGTCAATCGCGGTGAGAGCGAAAGGAGGATTATCTCGGGGAAATGGCAGTGCGGAAGGATCTGGACTTGATTTCCACCGCGACTGGAAAACGGACGGAAGAGATGATTCGTCGACAGGGTGCCGTGGCGCCATTGGTGATTTAGGTGTGGTGTGAAACGAGTTGGATTAGATGGCGGGGCTGTAATGCATTGGAGGGTCCGTGGAGACGGCCCGTTGTTAAGCTATACCAAGCGCGTCAAGGGTTCTTGACTTTGCTTCCCTTCAACCGTGGTATTAAGATGCCCAAAATTGATGTTCTTCTGCGGGGAGTCGTCTCGTCCCGGGCGGACTTGTACGAGGATGTTCCTTGAGCGTTCGTAGGCTTCCGACCGAGCCGACTTGGTGCCAGTGCACCCCTATTTGTCCCATCCAATCCCCAATTTCTCCGTCGACATCTCGTACTAAGATCATGCCAAGATCAACAAAGCTTGGCAACTGTATCCACTTTCCTTCCCTCGCCTTCCAGGTCTGCTCAGAAACAAGCGCATCGCCGGTGGCGGAAATTAAAACAAGCGTCAGGAAGGATGATCACAAGTGATGGTAAGGGTGTAAGCGCAAGGATCCAGATGAACAAACAGCGCAGGTGCAGCGCTTGTCTTCCGATAGCGAGGGTACCCTGGGAGTAAACGCGTGGAATATATAACGACTCCACGGCCCTGTCAAGCCCCCATCAAGCCTCGACTTCCTCATCAAGGTCTTGTTCTTCTATCGTTAACGGTCCCTGTCTATATTGCCACTCCTTTCAAGATGCGTTTCTCCGACCTCAGTCTTGCTGTCCTCTCGTGCGCGAGCACTACCCTCGCCGCGAAGAACACTCCCAAGCCCTCGGCCTATGGACAATGGATGGCTACTTCCTTCTTGTCCAAGAACCAGGTCATCCGTCACACCTACGTTCCCGCTGTCACACTTGAAGGTATCCAGAAAGTAGGGTCAGCAAACCAAGGCGAGGGTGCTGCCGAGCTCGTCGAGTACGCCCGCAACGCTGTATCTTCGCTTGTCTCAGCCAATGGAACCGTAACTGGTTACAACGATACCTACTACACCCTGGACGATATCCGTATGGGCAACAACATCCTCTACTTGTGGAACGAGGGCGGACGCAAAGAGTCCAAGTACGAGATCGCCGCCCATAGGTACAGGGATCAGTTGAACCGCTGGCCTCGTACCCCCACGGGTGGCTTCTGGCACCGCGCCCCGACCTACGCCAACCAGATGTGGCTGGACGGCATCTACATGGCTGATACCTTCTACGCCACTTACACATCTTACTTCGACAATGACAACGTCACAGCCTGGAAGGATATCGAATTGCAATTTGACCTGGTAAGCTTGAACCCAAAATATCCATTGTACTGTCTCTAATTCCTTGGCTATAGATCGACGCGCACACACGAAACCACACCACAAACCTCCTCTACCACGGCTACGACGAGACAAAGTCCGCCGTCTGGGCCGACCCCGAGACCGGCGCCTCGCCCTACGTCTGGAACCGTGCCGTGGGCTGGTACTTCGTTGCGCTCGTCGAGGTGCTGCAGGTGTACCCCAAGACGCTCCCCGGCTACGCCAAGCTGTCCTCGTACCTGACCACTCTGGCCGAGGGCATCAAGAACGTGCAAGACGCCGAGGGCGGCTGGTACCTCCTGATGGACCCCGAGCTCGCGGGCAAGAAGGGCAACTACATCGAGTCGAGTGCGACGGCGCTGTTCACGTACACGTACTTCAAGGGCGTCAGGACGGGGCTGCTGGACCCGGAGTACCTGTCTGTTGCGAACAAGGCGTATGATCTCATGATCAACGACTTTATTGTCTACGAGAAGAACGGCACACTGTCGTGGAACGGCACTGTTGAGGTTGGTAGCTTGAAGGGCGATGCGTCGTACGAGTACTACACCACTGTTCCTCTCAGCTTGAACGACGGCAAGGGTGCCGGTCCGTTCATGTACGCTGCTGCTGAGTTCGATCTTACTCAGAAGAACAAGACTGCGGCTCAAATCTCTGAGTGTGGCCAATAGACGCTAGATCAGTTTAAACACCATAGATACTTTGTATATACCACTTGTAGTTCTACAATATTAATTCTTCACAAGGCAAACATGTATTTCTTAGTGAGTCTCAAGCGAAATGATGTCAGTTTGGCATTTTATTCATTACATTACATCCACCGAACCATGCTTGCGCAAGGTTTATACTCTTAGTCATTCGCCTTACCAACGACCTCTCACAACATAGCTCCAACGAAGATCGACACAATAACCGTACCCAACAGGCCCAAACCAGCCTTGCTGACCTGCGGTACCACATTCCCAGCCGCCGCACCAGCACTTCCACTAGCAGCCGGACTGCCAGTTCGACTCACGCTCCCGCCTGAGCCGCTCGCGCCGCTTGCCGTCGAGCTAGCACCACCTGTGGGCGACCCCGTGGCGGTCGCGCTGTTTGTGCCATTGCAGAAGATGATCGGCGGCGGGATACCGTTCTCCATGAAGCAGCCCTGCAGGTCAGCCACAGATTGCTGGACCGACAGGCAGTAGTAGCCGCAGTCGCCGTTGAAGGACTCGACGGGCGCGGACTTGCAGCATTGTTTGAGGACGGAAGAGGCGTTGCTGGGAAGAGTTGCGGTGGTGCTGCCGATGGCGCAGGCGACGTCTGTGGTAGGGAACTGAGGGTGTTAGTTGGTTACAAGGTGTGTTGGGGGAGGTAGAGGTGCGTACTCGACTGAAGTCGGCAGATGCGCAGGTTGCGCCGGTGGGTGTTGCGCTCGCGACGGCGGAAAAGACGACCGAGGAGACTACAGAGGATACAGCAGACATTGTGGCGGTGGTATCTGTCTTAAGGATCTCTTGAAGAGAAAAAAGTATGGTCTGCGTTGATACTCGTTGAGAAGCAAGTATTTGTGATATAGGTATACGAAGGTCGGACACTGCAAGGGCTGCGCTGTGCGAATGAATACGATGTTCAATTCACCACCAGTGACGGTCAATATAAATCTTCTAGCAAGCCCTGGCCCTAGCGTGTCACTTCAGAAGGAAGCTTCAGCTCGTGCATTCCTGACGGGAGAGCTGGGACAATGCGTGGCTCCACATGGTGGTGCCTGAACGTTGGCTCCCGAGCTGCAGCGTGCTATTTTTGCTGCCTATGACGGAGGGCTCGGATCAGGCGTGCCGAGGTGGCACAATGTTTCCCATCTGCAAGGCAGAGTGAGTGGTGTCTCACATACGTGATGAGGCTCGAGCTGACGTGTGGTTGTTGGTGACGCGAGGTCGTTCTCGCTTCGTGCTGGCACTTTGTGGAAAGAGGGCAAGCGCGGCGCGTCGCGTTCCTGCCACGCTGCAGTTGAGAACGACTCTCTCACTTGACACTGATCTTATGGGGAAAGGGAGACAAAGCACTTGATGTCACATCCGTGTCAATTAGAAGAGATGTAGCTGAATTCCGCGATACTCCTGGACCAATCCTCTCTTTAACTCTGAACCGCAGCGCCTGCCCTTCCTCCTGCGATATATCTCGTCGACCACAAACGCCGCTGTGTTCTTTTATTAGCAAGATGCCCAGATGCTTGTGGCAGAGCTACACTATGTCACGCTTCCCTATTCCAAGATTTGAGGCACTGTACTGTATAATTGCAAATCGAAACCCGAGCCCTCAAAGGAGACACTCACTTTGGCTAGTTAACGATGCAGATGGCATGTTCGTCAAAGGTCTCTTCGATTGTAAGCTTGCTGCGCACCAGGTCGGCAAGCGAGGAGTCTATGGGCGACGCCTCATCCCGAGCAACGTTATCCACACGCTGAACGAGCTTATGCTGGAAGTCGAACGTCGGATCTGCCTTCAGCTGCGCAGCAATATCGTCTGGCAAGCCTGCTACACGGCGTTTCTTCTGTCTAAGTGAAAGATCGTTCATCTCCCAAATGAGGTTCTCTTGGGCACGAACGAGCAAGATGCGCTTCTCAATAGCATCCTTCAAGTCGCCCTTGCCAGCGGCGTCCTCGTTCTCGAGGATCGCCTGGTGCGCAACCGTGTAGGTAGTCATTTCAGCCTTCTTGCACAGGTTCTCGACAGCGGCATCGATTAGGTGTGTGGTATCTTGCTTGGCCATTTGCAGGATGATGTCTTTGGCAATGTCGATACCTGCGGCTAGCTCGGCGCGTGTTACGGTGCCTGATGAACACGCGGTGAGATGTTCGGCCAGTGCCACCAACAATCCCCCATTGCACTTGCGGTGGGCGTGCGTGAAGTACGTGGTGGATAACGCGGCTTGTTCAATTTCGCCTCGGAGGCGGCAGAAATCTTTGATAGCTTTCTTTGCAATCTGCTCCGTGTCTGCAAGCTCGGCCTTGAGCCGAGCATTCTCGCGGGTCCTGTCTGCGAGGACTCTAGCTGTATCAGCTGCGGAGCGACCATTTCTCTGCTGTGGCGGCATTGTTGTAGCGGTTCGCGAATCGAGTTGTTGTAGGTGGAAGTGCCCAGGGTGGAGAGAGTTGGGGAAGCTGAGCGATTTAAGGACTTGAACACTGTAATTGGCCCCTAGATCACGGGTGAAAGCGCAGTTCAGCGTATGGTGAAGATGAAGGCACGGAGTGCCATCCCTGTCGGCATGACAGCGCCTAGGCTGCCCAACTGGCTTTCACCTGGAGTGTCCAGTTGTAGTGAGTATCTTAGTAAGTGCTAACTTAACGAGTTTAGCATTAGCAAGCAGTTCGCCGCCCAAGGAAGTTCCGGACGTGGGATACCACGGTTTTACAAACCCTTTCGCACTCAATCAAAACATACTCAAGCAGAGTCGAACAATTACCATGTTCTTATTGAGCGTATGGACTTGTCGACAAACGCTGCAAATAAGCGGTCTGTGAATGCGTGATGAGAGTATAACTGAGACGAGATTAGGGTAGCAATGGCCAGAAGTTAGATGCGCAATTAGTCGAAGAGATAAGCTTTGCAACACGCACTCGGACAAACAGCTTTTCTTTGACTTTATCGGAATGCAGAAATTGGTCAAGACTACATAGCATCGAGAGGCTATAAACACATCTAGTCCTTCCCTTCGACACCCATGACACCCCTTCCAAACCACTCACTAATGACAGCAAATCCGTCCCTGCTCCTTCGCAACGCATCCGAGAACAAGTCGTGTCTGTCAGCACTCTCGATCTGCGCGCGCCTAATCGCTTTGACCGTCGCATTCTGGCCACTACAAATCGGACACTCGACCTCAGCATCCCGGACATCCTCATCCGTGCTCAGACAGCTTTGGTGGAAGCTGTGCTTGCATAGGAAATGTACTACAGGCAGCTCCAGCGTCTTATTGCAGACCTTGCAACGCGCGGCTTGAAAGACGACAGGCTTGGTGTTGAGGTTGTGCAGCTCGGTCTTCTTAGTTTCCGTGTCTGCGCGGAAGGTCTCGATGGTGCGTCTGTTTGTGGCGATTTCGACGCGCTCGCGCTCGATGGTGGTGCTGAGGTAGGATTTTATCATACCCATTGTGGCGACGCCGTTGGCGGAGAGCGTCTGGATGACTTGGAGGGGCGCCATGAGGCTGTCTTCGTCGATCTTCTTGAGGACTGCGTCGAGCTCGTCACCAGCTTCAGCGAGAATCTCGGGCGAAGATGTGAAGTAGGCCAATGCAGCGGGATACAGAGCCGGTTCCTCCGGGCCATATTTGCGAAGAGCTCGGATCGCACCTTGGGTATCATTTGTCGCAGTGAAGCTGCGGAAGATGTCGAAGTGCAGTCCCTGTTGCTCACGAACAAGTATGGCGCCATCTCGGAAGTTGGAGAGATGAGAGAGCAACAGAACATTTGATGTGTCGATCGGAATATCCTTTCCCTCGACAAGCTTTTTGGCCTTGTTCTCCCAGACCTGTCGCTCGCCATCCTTTTTGGATGACGCGGTGTGCAAGTACATCTCGAACAAGGTCGTGTACAGGTCGACCTTATCATCATCTCGTAAGTTCTCTGACTTGATGCAGGCCTCCAGAAACACGATGAACTCATGTGCATGATCTACAAACGCTGAGAAAGCTGTTCGAGGCTTGGGTACCTTGTACTCGGGCGCGGGTTCGTCTGAAGTCTGCTCGATGATCTGCGCCTGACTCATTGTGCTCTTTTGATCGCCTGATGGGGGCGATGCGAGGGCATTAGTGTTCATGTACGGCAACGGCAATAATGCAGCCAAGTTCTGCACAGCACTTGAAGCCACTCCGAGACCCATGCCTATGCCACCTCCTGATGAAGGCGCATTTGGTATTACAATAGCATCCTTCTTGGGTCGAAACGCTGCTGTGTAGTAGTCGATGAAGAGCTGTGTGGTATCCTTGGGTATTTGCTCGAGCAAGATCGTGGCGTACTTCATGAGGTTGAAGTAGGCGACTTCGGGCTCCAGCCGCCAAATGTAAGCCAAAGCTTCGGCATATCGTTTCGAATCTTCGATAAGCACATCAACGACAAGCTCGTGCTCGCCATGTTTGCGAGCCAAGAAAGCAGCCTGATCGTAGTACCCTCCCTGGCGGCACATGGAGATGGCTGTGTCCAAGTCAAACTTCAGGTCGTCTGGAGATTTGATAAACTCCTCCAGCTTGTCAACATCTTTGAGCTTGGCATAGCAATTTAGTAGCAGAGTTGTGTGATCAGAAGTCGCCTTGTGGTGGTCGTGAAGTTCCTCTAGATACTCGATCAAGTTGTGTATTCTTTGGGTGTCCAGAAACTTTGAAAGGGTTAGCGCAATGAAACCAGATGCAGCAGATTCATGACGCACCTTCCGTATGACCTGAGAAGGTTCAGTGTTGTCGATAGCTTTCAGGTACTGCTGCATGGCTGTGTCGTAGTCCTGCTTCGAGTACAGATAGTCGCCAAACTTTCTAAGAATGACGTTCTGCTGCGAAGCATCTAAACCAGCTTTTTGGGCCAGGTTTATTGCTAGAACATAGAGGTTGCGCTGGTAGAGAATGTCGAGTTTCTGTGCAAAAGGCTTCTCGTGATATCTGAAGATCTGTTTGATGTCAGAACGTCATACATGATGTTAGGAGACATTGCTTGCCTTGCCATCGATTGTGAACACAAAGAGATCGTCCCACTCGGAGACGATGTGCTGCACTTGTGATGTCAGTTGCTCTTGGTGAGCTACATATCGTAGTTCGGTGTTCAGTAACGTGAAGGTCGATGTGTTGAAGGCATCGTCAGCTGCACCAACACCGAAAGCCCTCAGGGGACTTGATCGTGGCATTGCATTCGACTTTGGCGGGGCCACGATTACAACATAGTCTTTGAATGTCGAGATCATTTTCTTCTCGCCTTCATATGTGTAGGGTGGACCGCGACCATGCTGACCGTAATAGTATATGGCGTCGTTCCTGCCGACAACGACATCTTGGGAGATTTTGTCTACAGCAATGCAGTCTTTCGCACATCCGTACTCGTCCAAGGACTTGGCGGGCTGACCCTGACCTCGACCTGATATTACGAGTGTCATGATACGTGCAGTTGTTGCAATGTACAGTGTTGTGATGTTGCCTTCTCTGAACTCTATGCCAGTAATAGGCTCTTCAGATTCGAAGACAGTGCGCTGCCTTGCTCCTCGATCGTGTATAAGATCGCCTCTGACCACGGTGACGGCGCCGTTTGCAAAGCCTACGGCAAGCTGCGACAGATCATCAAGCGCGGCGAAGGCTGAAATCGGGAACAGCTTGCGCCCGTTTTGGATCTGCAGCGTGCTCTGGCACCGTGGAATGCCAGTCTTTTTCTCCAACTTGTCCAATGCCCAGACTTTCAGCACCGGCTCGCTGGACAGATCTTCTGCTATTGTGACGAGCAGCGCCGTGCCCTCGATCTGCTTCATGTAGGTGACTGCGCCCGCATCGTGAGCCTGGAATGCGCGCACGACCTTGAAGGCCTGCGACAGGATCCGAACAACACCATCGGCGCTACCGACGAAGATGCTCTCGGAGCCGGAGACGACGCAGGTGGTGTTCCCGGGCTGCGCTGGGTGAGAAGGGTGCTGTGCGCGGCGGATATGGGTGGCATACCTCGGCGAGGAACGCGCTCTCGTCGTCCGGGAGCTTCACCTGCGAAACGTCGAAGAACTTGAACTGCCACTTTTGCGGGGTCAGCTTCGTCTCAGTGCGCGCAATCATATGGTGTTCTCACCGGAGTCAGGGCCATTCTGCTACCGGGCCATTGTGCGGCTGTTGATGTGGAGGGAGCTATCGTCGTCACTCTAGCCTTGAGCTATGGCCAGGACAGGCGCGACCAGCGATCCACCGTGGCGCAGCAGCTTGCTGTGATGGCTGTGAGTTGGTAACTGCGCAGCGCTAGCTGGTGCCAAGGCCGTGCTCCTTTCGCTCGCGCTCCCCTTCGTTGCCTTCCCCTTCACTCCACCAACTCCACAAGACCAACGTCCACATTGCACCTCACATCACTGTTTACTGCGCTGAAGCTTTACCGCGCACTCCCACTAACTGCCTTCTCACTAGCTGCCACGCGCCCTGCCTGACACCGCGACAAGCCTTGTCGCGTTCGCTGCCTCTAGTCAGCGCATCTTAACAAACACATCAACATCATCCCGCGCTTACACACCGACAATGTCCGAATCGCGCCTGGATCAGTCCCTTGAGTCGATCATTAGCTCGAGGAAGCAGTCCGCCCGAAAGGGTCGTGGTGGCCGTCGCGCCGATGCCGGTCGCCCTGCTGCGTCTGCGACTCCCGTCGGCGGTGTCAAGAAGTCGACAAAGCCGGCCAAGCAGCCCAAGTCAGCTCCTGCTACCTCCATCCCCTCTGGCGGTGAGAGCAAGATCATGATCTCCAACTTGGTAAGTTGTCCTTCCAGAGGACGCGCCGACTTGCGCTAACCACATGCAGCCGTTGGACGTTGAGCAAGGTCAACTTCAGGTATGTAAGACCGCTGCAGGTCTTTGAACCTACTGTTGTCACTTTTGCGCACGAACGCGTTCGAACGACGAGTTCGAAATTTCCTCCAAGCCCTCAATACGGTCGTTGAGCCATGTCTTGCAAGCAAAGTCACGTCAGCATTAGTGTTTGGCAGACACATCTGGCAGAGGACTAGCAGCGTGCAAACTCCGTGAGGTGCTTCTGCGACGGAAGTTGGGCTTCGAAGGGCGAGCAGCTTGAGCAACAGACACTGGCGTGCGCCAACGGCTCAGCCGTGGTAAGGCTTGCAACTTTAGGCAAGCCTACAAGCACTGCGAGATCGAGTCATTTCACACCCAGAGAGAGTTCCAAGTACTGAGGGCAAGGCAACATACTCTTGGGAATGACCCGTAGCGTGACAGCCACGCATTTCTCCACGACCAAAGCTCTGCTTCGGCACTCTGGATGGCATTGTCTGAACCGAAAGGTCGTCTCACTGCGCCTACATTGATCCCAACTTTCCGAGCGACGCCGTAGGACTGCCAAACATGGACTCGAGGACCATTGCAAACGCCGGCTCTTAGACACGCGCGTTCTGCATCATTGCTACGAAATACCTACCCTATGACGACGACTAATATGCCTTGTAGGACTACTTTGCTTCTGCAATCGGTGTTGGCAGGCCCAAGAAGATCTTCATCCAGTACGGTCCGAACGGCAAGAGCCTTGGAAGCGCGACTGTCATCTTCAACCGCCCTGAGCAGGCTTCCAAAGCTACCGCTGCTCTCAACGGCGTCAAGATCGACAACCGCCCTATCCGCGTAGAGCTTCTCGTCAGCGCTGCGAACGTACCCGCCTCAGCCAAGCAGTCTTCCCTTGCGGATCGTGTCACGTAAGTTCCGTACACCATTATGTACTGGCCAAATACTTACAACTTCCAGACAGCCGAAGAAGGACAAGCCCAAGCCAGCAACCGCCGATAAAGCCGCTCCCGCTGCTGGCAAGGGACGCGGTGAGGGTACCCGTGGACGTGGTGGACGTGGTGGACGTGGTGGTCGCGAGCGCCAGAAGAAGAAGACTGTTGAGGAGCTCGATGCCGAGATGGCCGACTACTTCCCCACGGCTGACGGTGGAAACGATGCCATGGCCACCAACGGTGCTGAGGCTGCCCCCGCTGCCGCAGTAGGCGACACCGCCATGGACGATGAGATGCTCTGAGCAGCTCCAACCCTTGCACAGCCCGGATGGCTTGTTCTTCCCTTTACTTCAAACCCCGTATCGGGCGACAATTGATGCACTCCTCGAAGCGACCGGTTCTTCTCCGTTTTCCTTTTGGGAACCCTTTCTTTTTTACAACGACTGAAACGACCATTTCAAATTGCAAATGACTTTGGGTCGCTATATCACCCGGTTCGGTTTCTGTACAATACACGAGGATCGATGAGCATTCAGCTCCCTTCAATTCTAGCTAGCCATCAAAGGATAGCAGTCAGTGAATGGACGCTTACCATGCATGCACCACGGAGCTTGTGAAGTATATCAACGTTCGATGTGATTCGTCGCTTTTCTAGACACGGCTTGCAACGCATAACCACCAAACGTTGCAGGCTGCATACATGCTTTAACAGACTGCGGTAAGTCAAGGCTGGCTCGGAGATACGGCCAGGAGACAGCGTTTGGCCGGAACAGGGCGCCGGGGCGCTCAAGCGGAAGCAGTTCGGGAATGAACGCGCACGCTTGATCAACTGACAGCATGCTGAAACCGCATGGCAGTACCGATGAGACTGCTTCAGTCGACCTCTCAATAGATAGCACACCATGTCCGATCGGCTGGGTTCCGCGCGAAGATGCTCGGAACGAGACCGCACCCCACTTCCTCTACACCAGCTTATTACAAACGTGTGCTGTCTACAACCGAGCAACGACTGTGTGCTCCCTGTTTGCTCTCAGTTGAGCATTCGTGAAGAGTGCCATGTCACACAACACTGAGCATCCGGAGGACGCGTGCAGCCATGTTCCGGTTACCAGAACGGAAGGTTCCTATTCGTGTCTGTATAGCCTTTGATGCGGAGATCTCACGCCAGCACCATTAGCCCTGCGTCTTCAGCTTGTTCCCCGCGACAGCGCCAGCTAGAAGCTTACGGTAACGCGTCGTTCTGGACCCCGTGCGACTCGCTGGGGTAATGGAGCGTTCATCCGATGCAACCGCTTCGGGTCGGATAGGCTCGCTCTGAAACCTACTGGCATTGAGAGCCAATTTTGCTGGCCTACGAGGTGATCACGGATGAAGTGATATTGACACGAAGGCGCTTTTGCACACGTCCAGCCTCTGGACATCTGTCTCCGGTGCTCGCTCGAAAGGCGGCCGAGCGCGCAGCAGTGGGGCAAGACGGCTATCGTGTTCGGCGTTAGTACAGTTTCCGTGGTGGATAAGGCTATGCTCGAGAAGTGATGAATGCCGAGCGTGGAGAACGAGCATGGCGCAGAGCTTCTTGTCGCAAATGCAAAAGTAGCCCAGCTCGACAAAAACGCGCAGCAACGAATCCATAGTCACGCATTTCTGCTAGACTGTGTCTATTCCAAATTAGAAGGATCAAGCTTCACGTTTGGCGTGGCTACACGCGGTAACATGACGGAGTGACGCACGATTGCGGGGGAGGGGTGAGGGGCAGGAGCTCGACAAGCGCCACTTGACACGCGCGAGCTTTGTTGCGATAGGCCGCCAGCCCGCTCGAGACGGGCTCCTGATGGCCGAGGCTGCTAGGCGATCCTCCATTTTGGTGCTCGTCTGGTGGAGTCTTCCCTTCGTGCTGTCGTAGCGGCGAGTACTTAAGATACGGCTACCCCTCATCTGCTCAATCAGTCCTCACTCACATTTTGCTTTCTCTGATACCCCAATTAGCAACCACACATCATGTCTGATCTTACAGTGAAGATTAAGACTCCCCAGATGGAGTATGACCAGCCCACTGGTCTGTAAGTTGCTCTACCCGCTCCCGCGAACCGGAAGCTTCGTTTTCCATTTGCGGTCACTGACGTGGTTTAGCTTCATCAACAACGAGTTCGTCAAGTCCGTTGACGGAAAGACCTTCGAGGTCATCAACCCTTCCACAGAAGAGGTCATCACAAATGTCCAGGAGGCCAGCGAGAAGGATGTCGACATCGCAGTTGACGCTGCCCGCAAGGCCTTTAACGGACCTTGGAGGAAGGAGACTCCTGAGAACCGTGGAAAGCTCCTCGTCAAGCTTGCCGATCTTTTCCTTGAAAACGCTGACCTTCTCGCCACCGTCGAGGCTCTCGACAACGGCAAGGCCTTCACCATGGCCAAGAACGTCGATGTCGGAGCTGCCGCAGGCTGCTTGAGGTACTACGGAGGCTGGGCCGACAAGATCGAGGGCAAGGTCGTCGACACAACACCCGACACATTCAACTACATTCGCAAGGAGCCCGTAAGTACACTTAATCTCGGACAGGCGAAGCTTGCTAACCTTCGTAGATTGGTGTTTGTGGTCAGATCATTCCCTGGAACTTCCCGCTTCTCATGTGGGCATGGAAGATTGGTCCCGCGATCGCTGCTGGTAACACTGTCGTGCTGAAGACCGCTGAGCAGACACCTCTCTCTGCTTACGTTGCCTGCACACTCATCCAGAAGGCCGGTTTCCCTCCTGGTGTCATCAACGTCATTACCGGTTTCGGTAAGGTCGCTGGTGCTGCCATGTCCTCACACATGGGCATTGACAAGATTGCCTTCACTGGTTCCACTGTTGTCGGTCGCCAGATCATGAAGGCTGCTGCTGGTTCCAATTTGAAGAAGGTCACACTCGAGCTTGGTGGCAAGAGCCCCAACATTGTCTTTGCTGATGCCGACATCGATGAGGCCATCAACTGGGTCAACTTTGGTATCTACTTCAACCACGGCCAGTGCTGCTGCGCTGGTTCGCGTATCTACGTCCAGGAGGAGATCTACGACAACTTCATTGCGCGCTTCAGGGAGCGCGCTGCTCAGAACAACGTCGGTGACCCATTCAAGGAGGACACCTTCCAGGGTCCCCAGGTCTCTCAGCTGCAGTTCGACCGCATCATGTCCTACATTGAGGAGGGCAAGAAGGCCGGTGCCACTGTTGAGACCGGTGGTAAGCGCAAGGGCGACAAGGGTTACTTCATTGAGCCCACCGTCTTCTCGAACGTCACCGAGGACATGAAGATCCAGCAGGAGGAGATCTTCGGCCCCGTCTGCACAATTTCCAAGTTCAAGACAAAGGCCGATGTCATCAAGCTTGGCAACAACTCCACTTACGGTTTGGCCGCCGCTGTTCACACCACCAACCTCAACACCGCCATCGAGGTTGCCAACGCACTGCGCGCTGGAACTGTCTGGGTAAACACCTACAACACTCTTCACTGGCAGCTTCCGTTTGGAGGTTATAAAGAGTCTGGCGTTGGCAGGGAGCTTGGGGAGGCTGCTCTGGAGAACTACGTCCAGAGCAAGACTGTATCGATCCGTCTTGGCGATGTTTTGTTCGGTTAAGCGCTTTTTGGCATGAAAATGAGCGTACGATGTTACGGACCTGTACATAATTAAGTGAAGCAATGTTATAGCTTTCAAATTGCGTTGTCGTGTATAGCATGTTGTTCGAAGCCAGATACCCATATCACGTGGACAGGTGACATGACTCAGTCACGTGACCCTCCAGAACATTACACAGAGTACTTCCTTCAGCTTTCTAGTTACTCACTCTATCGATCTACACACTTATTCTCAGCTTATTGCCCTCTCCAAATAGTTGTGTCCAGTCGTTGCACAGCTCGCCTCGAGCTCACGCCGTCCGGGTTGACGGAGCCGGCATGCAGCCGAGCGAGCTGTCAGACTACGAAGAAGCTCGTTTGTTTTGAGCGCTCGTTGGTGGGGACCTTAGATCCTTACGTTGGCTACAGTCCCTACAATACATTTATTAAATCTTCCTGCGCAGATATGTTGTATTTACTGCGCTCTTTTCTCTACGCTACTAACGCTAAATCTCAAGTGTATCCTACAGGAATTGTAGCGCGCACAGAGGATTTAGTAAGGGTGGCGTGTCAATCCAATCAGCCAAAAAGAAACGAGCTTCTTCCTACTCCAGAATCAGGCGTTTGACGCAAGACCCAAAGACGGTCTATGTGAAGCCATTCACTGCGACACCAAACATGGCAAACGAGGGATGATCTCTAAACTCTATTTGTGCAATCCATGCATTGCGTACGAGCAAGGGAAAAGGCATTCGGTCAACAGTGCTGAGGGTATCGCGTGGCAAGTGCAGCGAAACGCGAAAAGGCTTTCTAAGCTCGGCCGTTGATTGAGTTCTCTGGTTTCTTCCCACACTCACCATTGATTCAATTCTCTGGTTTCTTTCTATACTTACCACCGATTTAGTTCTCTGGTTTCTTCCCACACTTACTATTGATTAAGTTCTTTGGGCTCTTCCTACACTCGCCATTGATAAAGCTCTCTGGTTTCTTCCCGCACTCACTATTGATTTAATTCTCCAGCTTTCTCTTACAATAACTATTGGTTAAGTTCTCTAGCTTGCTGTTGATTCAGTTCTTTAGCTTGTACGTAGATTGTCTATTAATCAAGCTTTCTTGACTTGACTCTAGTTCGCACCTAAGAGGTGACTTAGTCAGGTTATAAACGCTTAAAATGCTGCTGCAATGTACCACACTGACATGTCCCAGTGTCTAGGTCTGTCCCTACAGGTGCTGACTGTCTTGAACCTTCAAGGCCCTCCTATGTCTAGGGAATGCTAAGCCAACCCTTGGCTAGCCTGGCCTCCTTAACTTAGCCCACTCTCGACTCGAGCCTACATCCTTATCCATCCTCCAGGGTCATTGGCTTGACTGTCGCGCCTTCTGAGCATCAGGGCTGGAACGCAACCGCGCACGCATA
The DNA here is from genome assembly GCA_022560025.1 of Stagonosporopsis chrysanthemi. Taxonomy (NCBI): domain Eukaryota; kingdom Fungi; phylum Ascomycota; class Dothideomycetes; order Pleosporales; family Didymellaceae; genus Stagonosporopsis; species Stagonosporopsis chrysanthemi. The sequence continues at coordinate 204,720 of JAFISE010000031.1, forward strand.
TCCTATACAAGCACCCCTCCTCCACCATTGCCAGATCTGTCTAGCAAATCACAGCCATCAAGGAGAGCAACTCAAGCTTACATCTGCCAGTGAACGCCTTCATCACGCTGGATCTGCCGGCCATCTTCTCGTTCACGCTTCTAAGGCGTATTGAACGTACTTCACCTATGAGAGCAGGCATTGGCGGGCTATAGGTTTCCAAGCCAGATGCGTATGAACACGCCGATATGTTCTTCGAATAACACCAGGACGCAGTCAACGCCTCGCCATAGTGAGGGTGAGCTGGTGGTCGCGGGAAGTCTAGTCGTGGTGGGAAACCCGGGAACGCAGAACCTGTTGTCGATGGAGCGATACGAGCATCCACACCAAGATCGGATTCCCGTTTTCGCTTGTTAGATATTGCCCAGTTCCATGTAGACTTCATGGCACTGGAAGGGCGAGGAGGATGCAAGAATGCCCTGGGACATGCGCGTACACCTGCGGGCAGCATATCTGGCTTGGCCAAGCCTCTAAATATGCACAAGCACCCCATGTACGAAGGAGCTCGTTTCTTTTGAGCGATTGTTTAGGGGGACAATAGATCACTAAGTTAGCTACAACTCCTACAACAAATTCACTAGATCTCTCTGCGCAGGCATGTAGTATTTGCTACTCTCTATTCTCATAGCAACTAAAGCTGAATTTTAATTGTATTCTGTAGTAACTGTAGCGCGCACCAAAGAGTGAGTAAGGGCACCATGTAAATCTGGTCGGACTAAAAAAATAGATTCTTCGTAGCCTATCGATAAGGAAGCATGTTCGTGTCGTGGTGTCGGCAGGGATGGCCCAGATACACATGCTCAGGTGTCACTCTAGCGAGCTGGTTGCGTCAGAGCTTCGGTGACTTCAGTCTTCTAGACACGCGCCGACACAAACCACAACTGCCCCAGGCTACCATTTCTTTGATTTGCCCGTGACTTGCCACCTCGACACACCATGAGGACACGTGCAAGATACGCTCGTGGCGAAATGATATGACCACAACGTTATCAACTAGTGTGTTGTTGGTACGATGGCCGACCGATACACATCGTCCGACATGGGCGCACGGGAACCTGCCATGTCCTCCCACGCGAATCAGTACATCCGTGAGGTCCTTCACTCGGCCGAAGCTCCAGCTGAGATAGCTGTTCGCTATTTTTACACGTCTCCGCTCGCTATAGACGATCCGCTGTCGCCGATACCTCCACCAGTGACGGGCGCCGCAGCGGCTGCAAAGAAGCAGCTGCCCCGCCCTTTCAGTGAATACGATAATGATGCTGTCAACAATTCATGGCTACAGCTGAGGAAGAAGATCCTCCGGCACAATGAGGAACTTGGGGAGAAGAAAGACGGACATGAGCCAGACACACCGACCAACCCGGCCCTCGCTCGGCTGAAGCGGAGAAGAGCAGGCAGTGCGCCAAGGGAAAGGGGCAGCCCACAAGGCAGAGACATACCTTTGGGTCGGTCGAGCAGTAGCGGGCAGTATTCGCGATCTGCGGAGCTGTTCTCGAGCGGACGCGCCAGCTCCAGTGGGGGTAGTCAAGCCGCAAATCTTGTGCAGTCAATGAAGGCACTTGACTCGGGTCAGGCGTCGCCCACGGCGGGCTCTACAACTACAGGTACGCCCTTCATTCGAGCGCCCTCGCGAACCAACATTGCCAAGGCCTGGAAGCCTGCGCCGACAGAGGGCGGTAGTCGGCCAACCATCCACGAGGTGGACAGCTACAGATGGGACGACGATATGGAGCCTGCACTGTCAACCGGCAAAGACAAAGGTCCGGCGAGAACAAATTCCAAACCTCAAGCAGGGCCTTCTGTCAAGGTGCCTGTGGGTGTGTCGAGGCTTCATCATGTTGTTATGGATGCCGAGTCAATACGCATGGAACCGATCTACTGGTCACCACTCAGCGACATCTCTCGGATAATACGAGGAACTTGGTTTTACAAGGACTCGATGATGCCCGTAGAGGTCGAGGTGGCCAACATGCTCGAGGCAGGATATGTGGAACTGCAGCCGTGGACGCAGACCTGGAAAGACGAACTCGCCAGCGCAGTCGAGGTTGGCGCGCTCGGCGAGATGAAGATTGTCCACAAGTTGTGGCCGGACAAGCCTGCAGCGCCAGACAGCAGGCCTTCGACCTCCCAGCAGATGCAGACGACAGGTCTGGTCCAGAGTAATTTGCCAGAGGAACAAGAGAGCCCAGAGCAAGAACGACTCGACATAGTCGAGAACGCTTGCGATATGATTGACATCTCAAATGGTCCAGATGGGCCAGATAACAAGGCAGCAGGAGATCTTGAGTACGGTGCTGCAGGATACAAACAGCTCTACCTCAAAGCTGGTGTCATATACGCTGATGACAAGGAGGCGTACATCCTCAAGCCGACTCTACAGCCTTCAGATTACTACGGTAGACGCCCACTAGCAAATTACATTCGCAAGGGTAGAAATATTGGAGTGTGTGTGGTGCGAGGCTTCGACCAGGCAATCTGGGATAAGCTGCATCCCAGCAAGCTAGATTCTACTTCAGAGAAAGCGTACCACGGCGCGTCCACGGCGCAAGCGGGGGCGCCCACAAATCGAAGGCTCAAGTCCGACCCCGAGATTGCTATGTCTGAACGTCCTCAAGTCACGGATCTGGTGCTTGTAATACATGGCATTGGCCAGAAGCTATCTGAGCGTATGGAGACGTTCCACTTCACACATGCAATGAACTCGTTCCGGCGAGAGGTGAATGTTGAGCTTGGAACACCAGACGTCAAACGTTATTTGCGGAATGATATGGGCGGTATCATGGTGCTGCCTGTAGGTCTGACAAAGTAGGGAACGCCTTTCGTGTACTGACAACACTCAGGTCAATTGGCGGCAGCGTGTATCGCTCGAAACTGGTGGCTTAGCAGAGGCTGAACATCCAGCCGCTAACAAATACACGCTCAAGGACATCACTCCAGTTACACTGCCCTCAATTCGTGGCATCATCAGCGATGTCATGCTCGATGTGCCTTACTACCTTTCGCCACAACACAATCCGACGATGGTCGCTGCGTGTATTCAGGAAGCGAACCGAATATACAAACTTTGGTGCGCGAACAATCCCGGATTTGAAGACTACGGCAGAGTTCATCTAGTCGCGCACTCTCTCGGATCAGTGATGGCCATCGACATTCTCAGCAACCAGCCCAGCCATGTCGACTTCAACTCAATCGACCCAACCTCTCCCAATTCCGACCTACCCAGAGACCACTTCATCTTCAACACAACCGACCTCTTCGTCTGCGGCAGCCCAGCCGCCCTCTTCCTCCTGATGAAGAACGCAACCCTCCTCCCACGGCGTGACAAAGAGAAACCCGGCGCCGATTCGTACGCCACTCCCGGCGTCGCCGGCTCGCAAGGCACCTACGGCTGCATCGCCGTGGACAACATCTACAATATCATTAACCCCTACGATCCCGTCGCCATGCGCATCAACGCCACCGTCGATGCATCCTACGCCGAGATGCTCAAACCCGCCACCATCCCCTCAGCAAGCAGCAGCTACTTCTCCTTCAGCAACCCCTTCCGCCGCACTGACAGCTCCACCGCGCTGCAGAAACCGACGACCGTCCGCCTCCCCAGCAACGTGGAGCTCGAAACGCACAATTTCACCCGCGAAGAGATTGCCGAGAAGAGAGCGTATCTGCTCAACGATAATGGCCAGATCGACTTCTTCATGAAGTATGGCGGCGGCGCGCTGGAGATCCAATATCTCACTATGCTGGGCGCGCATAGCAGCTACTGGCTCAGCAAGGACTTTGTGAGGATGATTGTGCTGGAGGTTGGGAGGGGCGTGGGGAAGGAGGGCACGATTGAGCGTATGAGGGCGGTGAAGAAGAAGATGCATGTTGGGGGTGTGTAAGGTGGCGAGGCGGGGGGAATTATGATCGGGAAGGAGGGCGGTATGAGGAATGAATGAGGGATGAGATCGAGGGTGCTGTGGTGCGATAGACTATACCCCTTGTTGCGTTGAAGCGAATGTGCATTTGTTCCTCCGCGATATTGTCGTCGTGTCTGGTGAGGTGTAAAGTTTTAAACAAACTGTTCTGTACACACAGTACCGTCGTGTTGCTAGCCACGCCATGCCATTGACTGGGTCACCTTGCTCTACTTGGACTTCCATCCATACCCAACGCCCAACCAAGAAAGGAGGGGTGGGCGAAGTTCCTTCGCACCGTTGGCCGGCATTCTAGATTGGCGACCAAATTCGTTTTATTGAAGGATGCGAGGGGATCCATCACGCCTGTCATGAGTGCACTCTGGCACTGACCGCTCGACAGTCCAAGTCGAGCCGGTATACTCTGGGGATCGTTGGCGACCGTAGGTGATGGCACACCCACAGACTGCGACAGTATCTGAGGTGATCAACACGCTGTGTCGATCAAATGCGATCAAACGGCAGACAGACGTATTCCAAAGGCAACTGCACGGTCTGTATGCCTGGCATGGTATGATGCAGGCGACCTGAGGAACATACATTCACAACGAGCGGCAGCTGTGGAGGCACTCGTCCAGTGAGGGCCACCGTCTGGAATTTCCATCGTGTAGCCTATGTGATTCAGCGGGTCGTGAGGCCTTAGATGTCCCGGGTCTGTTGGGATGCTGTGATATCCAATGGGAACACGTGCCGGTGTGATGAGTGTGGGAGACCTGGTGAAGCTCCATCATCGTGCCGCCTGCAAAGGCATCTCTCGTCTTTTAGTAACATGTACCCCACATTCTGGGCATGCGCCAGGTGCATAGCGATAAGCTGATAGCAGAGCTATCAGGGACGGTCTAAAATTCGGCAGTCGGTCAACTGCCTGCTAGCTTTGAAGAAACCCAACGGACGGCCCCGGTTTGGGTCCGACCCTTGAACGCGTCGTGTGCGCAGTTGTAAACAACGAGGAACGGAAAGCGAAATTCGGTCGAGAGCAAGCACGCTACTGCAGGACGTAAGTGCGGTCCCGACGGTCGACTCACGGTCGTCGACGCGGGGAAAACGGCCCAGTCAGTGGTATGGCGTCCTAACCTGAGCAGCTTGGCTTACGGTTCCTCGTATGTACAGCTTACACCGAAGGTGCACTGTAATGCTGCACAGGTCCGCGGCATGTCATAGGTGGTACCTGCGTGCTGCCAGGCCATGTGGTTCTAAATGGGCCCGGGGCCATATTGAAATCTTCCAGATCGCACCTCAGAGTCAACGAAGCTGACGTATCTACTATTTGTGGCTGTAATGATGCATAGAAGCACGAGCTGACACCGAGTGATTGGCAAGCCGTGCCGAGATGGGACGTCACGATAGCCAGATACAGTCCGTGGAGACAGAGGAGGCCAGGAAGTCGGTCGCATTAGTCGCCACAAGGACGTCGGACACGCTCCAGCGTCTCCCCATAACCCGCTTCCGTCATTGAAGCGACCCTTTTTAGGTGGATATCACATTGAAGAGCGATGCTGCGATGCAACTCGTCGCACGAAGTTGACCATTTCCTGGGGATCGTCGGGGTCCACATTTGATTGGCCGGCCGCCCGAGCTGCTACGCCTGAAGTGGCAAACTCAAAAACTTCCCGCACAAGGACCGGGGTTGCTAACGGCATCCCACGCGACAGACGCGTTACGCTGTGCGTTCAAAACTTTGTTGTTGAGCGAGTTGGGCAATCTGGGTTGCGCCTCTTTTAGGTGACCAAGTTATCGGCTCATAAGTAGCTCCCCAAATCACGTTGCGAGTGAGGCAGTGCCCGGCGTCTCGAGGCGGATCGGACCTCAGCTGCACCCTGGTCTACTCCGCCTCATTGGCCAACGCATCATGAGCCTAACTCAGCACATCAACGACATTGCCTGTACTTGGCTCCCTGTGGACCCACCGCAATCGCGTTGTACTGGCCAGAAGTATGGCGTAGACACTGCACTGGCAAGTCACGGCGTAGGCGCGCCGGAGGCGAATTTCAGGTACCTGGGCCCCTGCAGGCGGAGCGGCTTGTCATCCAGTACCCGTAGCGGTGCGCTCCATGGCTGCCATGCGAGCGATCCAGTCGTACATCGAGAGTGGTCCGTCTGCAATGGACCCCCAGCCATAGTGAATCTGTGGTGGATCGACCCTAGCACGGCGTAGCTGAATATGGCTGGAGTACAGACTCGCCCTGGACTCGAGCTGGATATATCTGTCCTGCATGTCCCGTGCCTCTGCATGATGGTGATGCTTCGTTGCTTTCACACCCTGGACCTGCCTGAAGTACACTGCTCTCAGTGCTTCAGACCCACTGCCTCTCCGTCGCCATGAGATCCGTACCGCCCGAGGTCAGAGCATCATGGCCTACGCCAAACTACGTCGACCCCGTTACCCGAGGACCTGCTCTGATGGTCGTTGAGCTCACGCTGTTGCCTTTCGCAATGATTATCGTCTTCTTGAGACTATACGTCCGGATAGGGTGGCTGAAGAAGAGCTGGTGGGACGACTACCTCATGGTTGCTGCGATGGTACGTACCGAGAGTCGGGGTCACCGAGTGGCGATGCCAACGAACACAGATCTTCTCCATCGGAACCACAGTACTGGTGATCATGGCCACACAGATGTACGGCTGGGATAAGCATGTGTGGGACATGAAAGGGCCCGAGCTATCGACTGGAAGAAAGGTAAGATTCTGTACGACCTGTGTAACCGAACTGGCGTTCTAACGGCCTTCAGGCGTCGATGGCTGGCCAGACTTTGTTCGTCCTTGCTTCGAGTACCGTCAAGATGTCCATTCTCGTTTCGTATTTCCGCATTGCACCAGAGAAATCACTCTTCCGGAAGCTTGTCTGGGGCACCTTCGCCCTCGTATTCGCCGCGTTTGTCGTCTTTCTCGTGGCGCTGTGGGTACAATGCATGTATGTTGCTCTCTTCCTGTCAACATGTCTCGAGCGCTGACTGGTACAGACCGATCTCCAGCTACTGGGATCTCAAAGCAGATCATCGAGACTGCATCCCTGAAGGGCCGCCCTTGATGGTTCAAAGCACCCTAAACGTAGTCACAGACTTCATGATCTACGCCTTACCCATTCCGACCCTCTTCAGCCTCTCACTTCCGTGGAGCCAGCGGATCGGTCTCATAGTCCTCTTCTCTGTGGGAGGCATCATCGTTGTGGCTGGCAGTTTCCGAGCATACTGGATTCACTACACCCTATTCGAGACATACGATGCAACCTGGGAGGGTTATAATATCTGGATCTGGACTGCGATCGAGACCAATGTTGGCGTAGTCTGCGGCTGCATACCTGCCCTCAAGCCATTGCTGTTCCGGACTCGTGCAAGAGCACAAGGTTCAAACTACGCCAATGGCTCCGACCACAGCAGGAGAAGGGAGAAGTTCACACCGATCGTGGACCAGGTTGAGATGGACGCTCGCAGACCGGCGCCCCGCATCGAGGTTGAATCACGGCCTGATACCGCGGCTCCGTTGCAGTATGACAGCCCGCTGTCAGAGCGACCGATGAGTGGCTCCACCGACAAGAGTCGTTATGAGATGGACATCGAACAACAAAAAGCCTATATGTACTGATCATCAGTGCGTTCGTCTCGCTATTCTTACGAAAGGCAAATACGTTTAGACTCGAAGACAGTAGTGTTTCTTGCGTCGCTCCTTTCCTTGTCACGTTTGTCTCATCTCTACTCCTTATTAATGATTCGCGATGGATATACCACTGGTGGCGGCTCTTTCTTCATTTAGCGACTTTCTTTATTCGGCCCATGGCTGAGTGCACCATGTCTGTCCATGATGGCCATCGGGGCAGTGGAGTCGATAGCTTCAATGTAGGATATCGCCTCACTTGCCGTCCTCCATCGCGATACGTTGTCACCGTTGCGCAAGGCGCAGGTAAGTAGCTGTCGAGATGAATCTCCTCAATAGAAGCTGGGTCATGGTCTTGCTTTGATACATCTCATTATAGTCTCCACGATGACGACGAACCAACACGCGGCATTGATATCATCTCCGGTTGTCGCGTCTTGTCCTTCAAGGTAGGCATCCCTTCATTTTCATATCATCGTTCTTGTTTGCTCTCTGTCCATGCTTTTACCAGTCCGTGCGCTTCTGATGTCATTTTTTTCGTGCGAATCACCAACCTCGCTGTTTCAGACCGCTCGATCTTTTCGCCATCGACGTTCAATGTGGCAGGGCTTGCCAGTTGTAATCCCGTGTCGGCGAGCAGGTGAGTTGTCAGGTTCGCGGGATGGCCAGCGCAGACCGTCCTTCAGCTGAGCATGACGCCTCGCCAAATCAGACGCCCGCGGATCGAGTTGGGGTTACAGGGCAGCTCCCAGCAAGGCGCTTCATCAGACGAGAGTCGCAGCATTTTGGGCTACCAAGTCTGCTGTCGTTGCATTGTTCATGGAGGCGCGAAGCTTCCAAAGAGGCAGGAACCAGCCGTTTTGGCGTGCGTGTGGAGAGCTCAAACGCAACCGTGGCGTGGGGCCTTAAGGCTGATGGGTACTGGTGGCCTCGGCACCAATTGATCGGGCGCGCTATGCAATGCAAGCTGCAATGCGAACGCAGCATGACATCTGCAGACAGATCCTGGCAACACTGGGTCGTGAACTTCAGTATGTAGACGGTGTTTTCGCTACAGCGCCATGTGCAGCTGCCCTTGCCTGGAGCGCGTTGCGGAGCTGCTTGGGTCTGCAGGAATTCGGCCACCGCTGTTGCGACCGTTTCCCAGACTACCAGGAGCATTCTAGGGCCAGATGATCTGGGACCACCACTGACTTCGTACCTGGCCCTTAACGTCATACTAGAGGCACAAAGCTCCAACGCACGACCTTCACTCGCTCGGCTTAACCTCATCGGTCAGGATTCCGCGCTTCCTCGAGCTTCCTACGACCTGGCGTGTTGAGCCGGCAACCCGAGTAGCTGCCAACGCACCGTGCAGCCGAAGGCCTCACCGCGTTCGAGTAGAGACTTGTAAGGTTTTGGTACTATTATTATAAGCTGCAGGTACTCTGCCTCTTTCCTTCCGCTTTCAATTGACAACTCCACACCATGAAAGTCGCAACAACCTGGGCGCTACTTGTGCCACTCTTCTCACTCACAGCAACAGCTTGGCCAAAACCTAGTCGAAAGCCGCCAGTATGTATCATTGGTGCAGGCCCATCAGGCTTGTCTGCGGCCGGCAAGCTTGAAGAGAAAGGCATCAAAGCAATGATTTTCGATAAACAAGAAGCCGTTGGCGGCAAATGTCAGGCATGGTATGACGAGCAGTAAGTGTTCCACAGCATTGGAAGCGCCCAATCGCGGCTGATCACACCACTCAGAGACATCTTCCATCCCCTTGGCGCTGCCTTCTTTTCGAACGCAACCTACACCGAAACTCTCAAGATTCTCAACAAGACCAATGTCACGTCCGAAGCATTCGCGCTGGCTGGCGCCCGCGAGATGTTCCGTTACAACTATACAAATGGCGTGATAGATGCGAACCCAGCATTGATTCCACAGTTCCTGGCATCATTGTCTTCCGAAATCCCGCGTTACGTGACGCTGTGGAATCAAAGGTTCAGCCCCTACAGCGTTGCGGGATACAAGGTACGACGGTTGTATGTCGTATGACAACGGACGGCTAACAGGCTGCAGAACGGCACTCCGGACGAATTCACCGTCTCTGGACCGCAATGGTTCCGCGAGAACAACTTCACATCTTTACCGATTTTGCTTGTGAATCCTGTGGCATTATACGGCTACGGTGACATTAACATTGTTCCAGCGGTATGTCACGATCCACTACGCATAGAGTTTGCAAGGGTGATGCGTGCAGGGACACAGGCTGACACGTGACCCAGCTCTACATCTTGCAATACTTCACTCCCGATATTCTAACCGCTTTTATTGGCTTACATGAGGTGTACTACATGGACTTCCATAAGATGTTCGTACAGTATTCTGCGTCACAGCTGTGCAATACACCCATCAAGACCTCCGCCGAGGTTCGATGCATTGATCGCTCGGGGAAGAACCCAGTAATCAAGTACACAGAAGCATGCGATAACTTCTACGAATGGCACAAGCAAGAGTGTAGCTCAATCATATTTGCCTTTCCTCCGAACATTGAGAATCTCGAGCGCGCTGGACTGGACATAACGGAAGAGGAGTACAACGTTTTTGCCAATGTTTCGACTATCCAGTACTACTCTTCGGCAGTTGAGCTCGAACTTCCTTTCGGCGTGTCCTACATTGCGAACACTTCTTCACCGTCACTGCCTCCGCCCAACGACGGTCAGCCTGTTGCGGTCTTGCATCTCAACGAGCAATCGAACGTTTCTGTAGCCTGGTCCTGGGGGCCATACGAATATCAGACTGAGAATGCCGCACGTCGCCTGCTCATAGAGAGTCTGTCTGCAATCAACAAGGACCCTCGGAATGCTACCGCGTCGTCTCAGCCATTGGAGGACGGCGATGTCAAAGCGTTCCGGAAATGGGATTATTTCCCTCATTTTGACGCCCAGCCTCTTCGAGACGGCGCATACGACAAATTCAATCGCCTTCAGGGGCACAAGAAAAGCTACTGGGCCAGCGGTCTGAACGGTATGGAGATTGTGGAGTGGGCTGTTCGCGGCGGACAGGATATCGTCGAGTCCTACTTCTAGCAACTTGCACGTCCTACAGAAGCGGTGGCCAATCAATGTTATACACATTGATATGTAAGAGGGGGGACCTACAGGATGAGAGACGGACTGTATACTTGCTTTACGATTTTCCTTCGACACTACCGGCATTCGGACGACTACATTGACGACTTTACGCCCACCTAGAGATGATACCTTCGCCTTCAATGAGCGTTACCACGTCCCTACGACTACGACCTTTTGGTTTGGCTGCATTGGGACGACTTGTTACGACTTGAATGTGCACTGTTTGCTTAATGATATTGCTAGATGTACAAAGCATTGTCTGACTAATAATGATAGCTGTACATAGCACGGGCGGTTTTGGTGATTAGATATGCGATGTCAGGGCAAAGGTTCTGACAAATTAAAGCGATTGCTCCATACCGCGTACATTATAGTATTGCAATAATTCCTTCTGGGACGGCAGTGACGGCAAATACAACCTTACCCTGAGTAAGAGCAGGTCTTGGGTTTCTTGAGGCCAAGCGCGCAGACTTCACGATGTCCACTTGCTGAAGCGGCAGGAGAGAACTCACAAAGTTGGCATCTGGGCAGACTCGTCCTCGGCTGGCGGCTGACGAAGGCCAAATTGCGATGCGCGCTGTCACTTGTCAGTCAGATGCTACGCAGTATTGATTCCGTCCTACATAAAACCTTAATATTGCTCGGTATGAGCATGGCTTGTCCTTTCATCGCAACGGCAACAGCAATCTTCGCCCGTCACAGCGCGCAGGCCCTCACACGGTACCGCGAGCTCGCTGATCATGCACCTGGCCCGGCCGCCAGCCTCGCAGCGAGGCTCCAGCTGCCCTGGAAACCGTCCTCCCGGTCCGTGTGAGCTTAAAAAGTGGAAATGAAAGACCCTCACTAGGAGCACCTCGCGCGCCGCTGATTGGTGCACTAGTCTGGCTGCTCCGCGCGCGAGGTTTAATGAGCATGACTCGAGTGCAATGGCATGCAGACGGAGGATTCAAGAAGCGGGATACTCTGTAGCGCTTTGCGATGAAGCGATTGAAGACCCTGAGGCAGCGGAGGGTGGCGAGGGCAGTTTGTTGGGGGAATACATAGCAGCGCAGTACTGCACTCGGTGTTGTACAGCCCCTGAGTGCATTAGCTCCACGAGAATACAATGCGCGGTATAGACAGCGAATCAGCAAATGCGCATTTCGCTTGTTCGGGATTCATCTCTGGCCCAGTCTCGTCATTTGACTATCCTCTCGCCGCAATTTTAAAATCCTGAGCGAGCAGACGCTCTTGGACCCTTGGTGGTTAGCCTGCAGTGATTCCGTAGCCGCCCCAGGCATGGCAATCTGCATCGTGAACATGTCGTGCCGCGAGCCCGTTTCATATACAGCCCGGGGGATCCCCAAAGAGCCTCCCTTCTCATCTCAATCCCGTCGCTCGTTGTTTGCTCAGTTGTCGCTCGTTGCGCAAGACCTATCCGTCTCCACAGAACGCGTGGGAAGTTGACAGCGGTTCTCCACATTCATTTAAGTGATTAACAAGAGTCGTTGATCGTTATACGAGATGAAGCTTGCGTGCCTGGCTGGGTTGGCCGCCGTGGCTGTGGGTGTGGGCGCTCAGACTGAAGTCAGGTACGGTGCACGCGACTCCATCCCAACCGCACTGCAAGGCGACCGGCCAAGCGACTAACAATCATGATGTAGTCCTGAGCAATCGCAATCGGTCCTGATGGTTCTTGCGACCGCAATACCAACCGACGTGCGCAACTACGCCATCGCGTCGCAGTCGGCCTTTGCGTCCGAAATGAGCTCCTCGCTCGCTGCCGGCAACACTCCAGGGTGGTACGCATCCATGCCTGCCGACGTCAAGAGCATCCTCCCTCTGCTGTACCCTGCTGCCGCCGAAGCTACGACCACGCCTGTCGTCACCTCGACTGCTGTCCCTGCCACCTCGACTGCTGTCTCTGCCAGCGTGACGCCCACTGGCGCAAATAGCACTTCCATCTCTGCCATCCACTCTGCAACCCTTTCTAGCTCGCGCACCGCTACTGGCACTCCTCTTCCCGAGGCCACAGGCGCTGCGTCGCACGCAAAGGCTGCCGTCGGTGCTGGTCTCGCCGGTGTCGCTGGGTTGCTCGCTATGTTGGCTCTATGATCGCGATCGCGCCTCGCACACGACAATCCCTGCGTACGCACAGTACATGGCCATGATACGGATCGGGCAGCTTCGGTATCTTTAGCGGGCGGCGCTCCTGGTTTAAATGTTTCTCACGACGCTACGTTGTTGTTCTTTTGGGGGCTCAAGGGAGCATTTGCATTATACCTGTTTGATTTTTGATGGAGGATTGGGGGTATTGATAGCTCCGGCTGTAATGTTTAGCACATGGTGGATTTGATTCGATGGTTGAGTTGGGTGTAGTAGGCGACGATAGTAGCATATCAATAATCTATAATATGTTGATACGCAAGACGATGTCGTTAGGTGATGTTGGAATTCAGAAGAAGGTGCGTACCCGCCTAGGAAGGGAGGCCTGCAGCATGAGGTAATGGCGCGTCACCAGCGCCCTATAGCGAAAAACTGGCTCCATCTGGATGAATCATAAACTACAAGACGTGGTCCGCCCGATTATGAGTGATACTGCGGAATGTTGCTAGTTTAACGACTTTTGGGCTGTGGCAGCCAACATGTCAGCAAACCTTATGGAGCAAACATATGCCTGGCTACGTCCCTAAGGCGCACCTTGGTGCTCATCTTGCTATCATTCGTCCCCGTCACACGGTTGGTAAAACAAGACATAGCAGCGTGGCATCCCTGCCATGGTGTTGTTGTTCGTGCTGGAAGAATGTGATCAACAATGGTCTGGTTTGGAAAATGCAAGGGCTGTTAAAATAGAAGGCGGAAAAAACTTTCGCTCGGTCGAGGTGTTCGAAGGCTAGTGTCGTATCCATGAAAGTGAATTTGAATGAGGGCATCGTAAAAGACAAATGAAGCTGCTATGTGCATGTTCTGAGAGCATGCGTTCAAACTGGACATGAGGCCCTTCCTTGGAAACCCAACTTCGATTACTGACCCAAATCCCCTAAATACCTTTCCACCTCATCGTTCCCGTAGAACATCTTCTGCAGCTTATCGTGCTTCCTCTTCTCAACCTTCGCCAACTTCTGCATCTTCCCTGCATCTAGTTTGATCTCGCCCGGTTTAGCAATACCTCTTCCACGGGCAAGCCCCTTCCTTCTCTCCTCAGCTTTCTTATCGACCCCCAGCCCCAACTTGTCTCTCTTCTCCTTTGGCACAAGTGGGAACAGCATCCCCTCACCGCGCGCTCCCAGTCCCATCCTGGCATCCACGTCCCAACCATAGTTCTGCATGTATTTCAGGCCCATTCTTGTGCGATCGATCGCCGAGGGTATCGGCGCGCGGGGTAGAGCGGCTTGGTGCGCAGGGCTCAGGAAGTGTATGCGATGGTCTGTTTCCTTAACGGGCTCACCGCAGATGCCGCAAAGGGGATATGAGTCCGGGGCTGGTATGGACTGGCCGTTGGGAAACATGATCGCGAGGTACCTTTGGGCGATTGACTGCCCGTCTGTAGTATTTGTGGGTGCGGGTTTGACTTCAGGCGCTGATGGGACGAAGGCGATTGGTTCCTTCCATAGGCCTCTACTGTAGGCGCTGTGGGAAGTGAAGGGCTCTGTGGAAATATCGGCATCGTCGTAGCGAGAATCATCTTCCTCAAGCTCCTCCCTGCGGCGAGGTACCATCGTGGGCGGCATGGTGGTAGTTCTAGAAGAGTCGAAGTCCGGTTTTCAGGTGACTGATGGTGGCACCTTCCGTGCAGGCAATCTCAGGAACAGCCGTAGAGACATCCTCAAAGCACAGGCAACCGCTTAAGAATGACTAAAGCACATTTTCATAGTGAGTTGAAGGCAAGTCGAAACGCGCGATCACATGTAATGACGCTACGCGATTGCTTGGCGATTGTGGCACTTCGTTCCGAACACTGAGCCTCTTCCGAAGCTAACCAGCAGCCAACCAACATGCCTATCGGAATCCTCCACCAGGGCTTCACCGAGGGCTTAGACTCTATTCCTTATGGCTGGCCCATAGTGAAGGTGACCTCCTTCCTAGGAGTGCTCTACCTACTGAAATGGTTTTTCAATGGCGCAGCCAACACATCGGAGCGCAATATGCACTCGAAAGTGGTCATGGTCACCGTGGGTAGCTCACTGCCGTTGTTGTGAAGATACTAACTCGTTCAGGGAGGCACAGCTGGTATTGGTGCTGAGGTAGTCAAGGGACTTGCTTCACGCGGAGCTCAGATCGTTCTCCTGGTCCAACAACCCCTCTCCGACCCCTTTCTTGTCGACTACATCGAAGACCTGCGAGAACAGACGGGCAACGAGCTCATCACCGCCGAGCATGTCGACCTCACGTCACTACACAGCATACGACTCTTCGCGACCAAGTGGGTGGACAACGCCCCACCACGCCGCCTCGACACAATCGTACTCTGCGCAAACACAATGACGCCTATGGGCGGGAAGGCAGCTATCACCGAGGACGGTCTGGAGTCAACATGGGGTTTGAACTACATGGCAAACTTCCACCTCCTCAGCATCCTCAGTCCTGCAATCCGTGCTCAGCCGCCAGACAGAGACGTTCGCATTATTTTCGGCACATGCAGCGCATATATGGCTGGCAAAATGCCAGATTTTGAACCAAAGCCTAGCTTCAAAAAGGGGAATGCTGAGGCTAGACAAATTGAGTTCGAGGCTAGCAGTGTCTATGCTACGTCGAAGCTCGCCCTCATGAACTTCGCTGTAGCTTTCCAGAAGCACCTGAACGCCTACGTCCGCCCCGACAAGAAGCCTATGAATGCCCGCGTCATCATGGTCGATCCAGGCTGGACCCGCACGCCCGGCATGCGACGTCATCTGACGTTCGGCACGTTATGGGGTCTTGCGCTCTATGTCATCATGTGGCCAGTATGGTGGCTCGTCTTGAAGAGCGCCGACCAGGGCGCACAGACTTTCCTTCACGCGGTTATGGAAGAACAGTGGGGCCGGGGCGAGGGCGGTTACTTGTTGAAAGAGTGCAGGAAGGTGGGTTGGACGCGACCCGAGATCAACGACGAAGACCTACAGAAGAAGCTCTGGGCGAGCAGCGAGAAGACAATCGAATTGCTAGAGAAGGAGGGTGCGAAGCGGAGGGCCGTCGAGAAGAAAGAGAGCGAGAAAAAGGAGAAAAAGGAGGCTAAGAGCACCGCGAAGGAGGCGAGCACTGAGGCAAAGCAGAGGAGGAAGTGAGGTACGAACGAACATCAGCAGTCAGCATTGCAACGAATACAACTGTACACGGTACCCCAGAAGGCTCTGCTCGAAACATTTGTGTTCTGTCACTGTGGGTCCACTCGATACGATGAGCCATCACTCTTATCGTCGATGACTACGCCCCGCCTACAGGTCGATATTAGTAGCCGTGAACATGGTCGTTGTCCTGCTCAGTGATCAGGAGGGCGCTCTGGGTCGGCAAAGCACGGTCAGCAACGACGGGGTACGCGACCGACCTCGAGGAGTGTATGGTTTGTTTTGTCTCTACAGTTAGGAGACGAATACTTTTCAGTCTCAGCATATAAGAACACAATAGGTCGCTTAGCTCAGTTGGTTAGAGCGTGGTGCTAATAGTTCACATCCTTGATACGCCAAGGTCGCGAGTTCGACCCTCGTAGTGACCATGTTCTTTTTGCCCTTCTCACTTCCTCCATCGTGGCAGTAAGATGGGCGGTCCTCTTTTGTTGATGTAGTTGGACCAGCTACGCGGCGTGTGCTGGGATCACCTTTTTGCAGATGTGTGACCCTGCAGCGTGGTTGCGACATCTCTACGATATTTCGATACGGCCTGCGAGTATAAATACCATGGTAATCGCTCGGCGAATTGCGAAAGATCTCTCCAGCTTCGGTGATATTGCGGACATCTCCATCTGACCGTTATCGACGGAGGATTGTCGCTGCGACCCCCGGGCACCCTCTCACTCAGCCTTAATACACGGCAGCCTCAAGTGATCCTTTTTGACGTCGCGAAATGATCCTCGTACGAGATCTTTCGAATGAGCTCCCCGCAACACCACCAGATCTCCTGGATAATGCACACGGGAAACGCAGCGTCGGAATGTGGGGACTGAATGAGGCTCGATGAGCGAGCTAACTCCGCGCGGCATCGCGACCGGCTGGCCTTGCAGAGCACGAGCGTTGGCTGACTTAGCGATGCAGGTGACTTGTCCAGAGATTCGGCTTCTATTCACTGCCACCATGCCTCATCCGGTAGCATCTAAGCTAGAAGTAGTACAGCGTGTCCCTCATCTTGGCAACAAAGTGCCGTGCAGCATTTCCGCCCATGCTCCCCGCAACATGACGGCAAGCCTGAACGGCGCGGCGTCCCTGGTCCAGCTTCGTGGTCTTCTACATCCGATTTTATTGCCGGCCAAGTTCCAGTCCCGTGTTTCTTGCCATGATGCTGTCTAGCACTAGTGGGTCCTGAGTGGACGTTTCTTAAAGCTGTCGATGCCGCTGCTTCCAACCTGGCCAGCACTGTATAATACTCTAACAATTGATACCCACGAGCGCATCTTTGCTGGTTGCCTCGCTTTCTGTTTCTCCTACACATTTCCATACATTGCAAAGAACAATGGCAGTCGAAAACTACGACATCGTTATTGTCGGTGCCGGACCAGTCGGTCTCTGCCTCTCCACATGTCTGTCAAGATGGGGTTACAAGATCAAGCACATCGACAACCGGCCTGAACCCACAGCAACCGGACGCGCCGACGGTATCCAGCCCCGATCGCTCGATCTACTGCGCAACATGGGTCTAAAGCGCCAGATCATGGCACACGAGCCCGCAAAAGTTTACGAAGTTGCTTTCTGGGATCCCAGTTCGAAGGGCGGTATTGTCCAGACCGGCACATGGGCTAGTTGCCCCAAATTCATCGACGCACGGTACCCATTCACAACGCTCTTGCACCAGGGTTTGATCGAGCGGGTGTTCATTGAGGACATCGAGAAGAACGGAAACACAGTTCAGCGACCATGGACGATTACTGGCTTCAGCAATGACGGCAAGGATGCTACGTACCCGGTCGAGGTCAAGCTCGCCCACGTTGATGGCACACTTTCCGAGACTGTACGAGCAAAGTACCTCTTCAGTGGAGAGGGTGCAAGGAGTTTCATCAGGGAGCAGCTCGGTGTTAAAATGAAGTACAAGGATCCTATCGCGCACGTGTGGGGAGTTATGGATGGTGTTGTCAGGACAAACTTCCCTGACATCAAGGTACGTGGATCGAAATATCAAACTTCTGGAATACAGGCACTGACAAACTGTAGATGAAATGCACAATCCACTCAGACGCTGGATCTATTATGATTATTCCCCGCGAGGACAACATGGTCCGCCTTTACATCCAGGTCGCCAGCTCTACAGATAAGGACTGGAACCCACGCAAGCAGGCCACTGCTGAGGAGGTGCAGGAGAAGGCCAAGGCAATCTTCAAGCCCTACGATATCACATGGGATCGCATTGAGTGGTTCTCTGTATACCCCATCGGTCAGGGTATTGCCGAGAAGTACACACTGGATGAGCGCGTCTTTATGGGTGGAGACGCCTGCCACACGCACTCGCCTAAGGCCGGCCAGGGAATGAACACAGCGTTCCTTGACGCTGTCAACCTTGCCTGGAAGATCCACCACGTCGAGTCTGGCTGGGCGCCTCGCTCCAGTCTTTCCACCTACGAGTCCGAACGCCAGCTCATCGCCGAGACACTGCTCGACTTTGACGCTCGCTACGCAAAGCTCTTTTCCACACGTATCCCCTCTGCTGGCGAGGTCGCCGGTGCGTCCTCCAGCGAAGTCGAGGAGAACGAGAACGAGTTCATCAAGACCTTCAAGGCAAGCTGCGAATTCACCTCCGGCTATGGCGTCGCATACAACCCCAACTCGATCAACTGGGGCCCTGAGCACCCCGCGCAGCACCCCCTGATGCTGCAGTACCAGAAAGGCACCAACCTGCGCACCGGCCGCATCCTTATCCCCGCAACCGTGACCCGCGTCGTGGACGCCAACGTGGTGCACCTGGAGCAAGAAATCCCCCTGAACGGCTCGTACCGGCTCTTCATCTTCGGCGGCGCCCTGTCGCAGACCTCAGCCGCGCTCAAGGACCTCGCAAGCCACATGACGGCCCCCTCCTCCTTCTTCTCCAACTTCCTCTACAAAGACGTCGACACCGCCGACCGCTACCACGAGAAGCACAACCCGCACTCCTCGCTCCTCTCCCTGGCCATCGTCCTCAACTCCCCCCGCGCCAAGATCCACATCGACGAGCAGCTGCCGCGCGTCCTGGCGCGCTATGCAGACCACGTCTACGCCGACGACGTGTGGGACGTGCGCGTTCCCGACGCAAAGGCCGCGGCGCATGCGAAGATGGGGCTCGACGAGAACAAGGGCGGTGTGGTCGTTGTGCGGCCCGATGGGTATGTGAGTGCGGTTGTGAAGCTGGAGGAGGGCAGTGGGACGGCGGACGCGCTGAACAAGTACTTCAGCGCTGTGACGGGTAAGAAGCTCGGTGGCGAGAGGGCGAGCTTGTGAAAAAGCCGCGATGAAGTAGGTCTTGGTTTTGCATAGCGTTCTTGTTAAGGTTGGGGGTTGTACATAGCATAGGTCTATCCAGAGTGATCGAAATATCATGAACACATCATAATAACCGCTGAACCACTCATCAAGAGCCGTGTTCGTGTTCGTGTTCGTCTTTGAGAAAGGGTCATTGCGGCGGGCGATTGGAATCAGGCAATATCTGCGAAATGGATATTTGATTGATCGCAATCGCTCTTCAGGAATTATCTACTGTATGTAAGACATTCCCTCGTCTTCCTCTTTCCCCCTGTACATTTCTCGCCAACTCATTCAATACTCAAAGTCATCATCAGCACTCGGCCCCTTATTCTTCCCCACGCTCTCCTGCCTCTGATACATCTCGGCAATCTGCCTTGCCGAACTTGCCTCGTCCGGCTTCTTATCCTCTCTCTCCTTGATGAACCTTGGAAATCGCAAGCTGACACCCTTGCCGCCGCCTCCAACCTCTGCAGCTGCCGCCTTGTACCGTGGTGAAAGCGTGAGATCGGCGGTCTTGACCTCCCACACGTACCGCGACTCGAACCATACGTCTGGCTGGTCTTTATTTCCGGCGCTGTGGGTGTAGAAGGGCTTGGGGCGGTCAATGACGATTTCGGATAGTTGCTTGTGTAATAGCTCGAGGATGGCTTCCGAGAAGCCTGTGCCAATATTGCAGACTGTCTCGTACTTTTCGGTATTTGGGTTGTAGCATGCAAGCAAGAACGCCCCGTACCAGCTTGTGCGCTTGCCCTTGCCGTAGTATGCCCCCAAAACAACGAGATCGAGCGAGTCGCCGACGCCAGCGAGGTAATCCTTCTTGACCTTAAGCCAGTTCTGCGAACGCTTAGATGGTTCGTAGTAGGATTCGGGCCCGTCAAGCATCTTGACCATAAGACCTTCGCAGCCTTCCTTGACGGAGTCTTCGAGTAAGGTCTGGATGGTATCGAGGTCGTTTGTGTCGCCGTACTTGGCAAATGCGAATTCACCTTCGACAGGAATAAAGGCGCTGTTAAGAGCCTCTCTACGCTCGCGGAAAGACTTGGTGACGAGGGCCTAGGCATATTAGCATGTGCATGAGGTACGGAACAACATGGACTCACTTCGCCATTCAGGTACAGGATGTCAAAGGCAAAGACACAGACCTTGACCTTCACATCCTCGACCTTGACGTCTTTCCGCTTTCGTGTCATGAGCTGCTGGAAAGGCAAGACCTTTTTTTCAACCATGTCCCAGGCCACAGTCTCACAATCAAGAACAAAGCTCTTCGTTCCCTCCTTTACCCATGTTGGCAGCTTCGCAAGGATGTCGGGATACTTTTTCGACAAGTCTTCGGAGTTTCGAGAGAAGATGTTCGAGACACCGCGGTCAGATTTGCCAGCTGAAGGAGCTTCGGTCGCCAGTTCTATCGCAGCATCATGTGCAACAAAATGAATCTGCGCTCGCTCGCCATCGTACTTGTACTCGCATGTGAAGTCTTTGCCTTCAAAACGATCCAGAACTTCGGTGATTGATTTGGTCGGCTTAGCAAGCATAGGTTTTAGTGGAACGCCAGGTTGCAATTGGCAATTCTCACGCAGATTTGAAAGCCCGTGTTCAAGCATTGCAGGGACGATGACCTCGTAACTGGGAAGTTCGCTGTTTCATTGTTAGCATGACTTTCGAACTGACGGAATGGCTGCACATACCTGTAGACAGTCTTCAGCGTTGACTCGGCTTCAGCCAAATCCGCTGTAGACGGTGTGTTGCCCTTCTGCGAGAATTCGTGGAACTTCACCGCCTGCGCAAGTGCGACCACGACAGTCCTCTCCGCAAGCCCTAGTCTGAGCTTGCCTTCAAGTGTCCGCACAATGAACTTGGCTTCACTGGGACCGCCCTTATTCTCTTCAATGTCGATGTGCTTTCCAGCATTGTGCGCATCAGCCGCCGACAACAACTTCTTGATACCGTCGACCTTTCGACCTTGAGCACCTTGGCCTTCGGTAGTGGTAGCGATAGCCATCAATCCTTTATGGACACCTGCCACAGTCAGAGGCTTGGGCTTGAACATTGTCGGCTGCTTTGATCGACTTTTTGCTGCTACCAGGCCGAGGTCTCCAATCTCTTGCTGGTCGCTTTTGATGTGCTGTAGACTTCTTCCCGTGCTCTCCGAGATCGCTTTCATGATCAACGACTCGCCAATTCCAAGTTCAATGCCTGCATAGTCTGCAGCGAGCTTGTTGATCATGAGCATAACCGTTGGGAGGAGATCTGATGGCGTTAAACGCATGACTTGGCGCAAAAAGAGTGAGCAGTGAGCTAGGATTTCGAGTCGCTTTGTCGTCATCTCGATCTTGGAGAACGTCGTGCAGAGCGCGGCGTACGGTACTGGCTCACCGGGCTTCCAGTCCGGATACAGATCTTTTGTCTGCGATGTGAGTGTACTCTGGACTTGCTTGCGAGCCTTTGCCTTAACCTCCTCAGGTTCCTCACCTGAGCTGAGGAGCTCGTCATCCTCTTCTTTTCCGTCTGATATGACATCATCCTCTGCAACTGGTGTTGGCGACTTTTGTGCCTCCTTCTTCGCCTTTGTCGCCTTCTCTGGCTTGGGAGCATCATCCTCGTCTCCGTCTACTTTTTTCTTTGACACTTTCGTTGTAACGGCCGCCTTCTTCGGTGATGCAGCAGGCTTGTCAGCCTTCTTCGGCGCCGGCTTGGTCTTCTTTGGTTCAGTGTCCTTCGCAGGCTTCCGTCGCTGTCGCTTTGTAGGAGGCTCGTCCTCGGAGTCTTCTTCCTCTTCCTTGACCTGTCTCTTTTTGCCAACCTCAGACGAATTGCCAACTTCCATTGCCTCGCCATCTGTCTCCTCTTCGACCTTCGCACTTGACTCGGCTGTCCCACTTGGTTCTGACTTCACTTCTGCCGGCGACGAATCGAGCTCTTCTTTCGGTTCCGCATCTTTCTTCTCGGCCTTGGTCCTGGTGGAGAAAGACAGTTTCGACTGCTGCTTTGCCGGTGCGCCGTTCTTGCCAAAGAACTTCCTGCAGCACACGTGTTAGCATTATTCCTCTACCTAAAGTGCAATTGGATATCTTCGTCGCACCCAAGCGTAGTCTGAGAAGACTTGACGTACCCCAGAGTCGCTTGCTTAGGAGGCATAACAGCCGTGCTGCAAAGCTGCAAGCTCTCACGTTGCGAGCGGCGAGAAGTCACGGAAGAAAGCAAGCGCGGTCGAATTGGCTGGATTGTGCGACAAGCCAGACGGAGGGGAAGACTGCTGCAGCTCGAGGGGTTAAAGCGAACGGGCATGCTCTGTCTTTACGGTGCGCTCGAGATTAGGCTGCGACACGAAGGGAGACGCGTTGAGACGCGTCTGCCTCGCGAACTCGGAACGTGCGTAGGCAGCGCGGAAAGTGCTGACATCACTCCGAGGCAGACATCGCCAGTAGCATCGCCATTCGAACTACAGCTTCATATAGCATACATTTCTACCCTCTACATATCCAGTATAGCTCGAACTACAGCAACCCTGGCGAGATACTTCTGGAAACCTAACCCTCCCTCCTCGCCCACCCCGTCTCCGCACACCATGTCGCAGCCTTCCCCAGCAGCGCACCTCACGCCACAGTTCTGCTTCAACCAAACCGCCCTGCGAGGTGCGCCACCCCTCCTCTCTACAAACCTTCACTAACTAATCCAAGCCCCCTGACAGACTTTCTACGCATATCGCGATCTACAATAGACGACTCCATAGCTCAAAACCTCAACGCCCTCCTCACACCCGCCCAGCGCGGCTTCGATCCCACATCGACATTCACCCGCCAGCTCAGCGGGCCCGCACGCTCGATACCTCCCGCGCAGTGCGACGAGTTCAAGCAGCGCATGCTGTTCCCCAGCTGGGCAGTGCGATCAGATGTGCTAGACTACTGTGCCGGGGTTGCCACGAGCCCGGACCCTGATGATCCAGACAGCGTGCTACGGCAAGTGGAGGATGCAAAGGCGAACGAGAGGGTGGTAGATGAGCGGCTCGATCCGTATTCCGCCCGCTACTTTCCGCGGGAGGCGAGAACGGAGAGTCTGGCGCTGCTGATGCGAAATGAGAGGGCGGTAGAGAAGATCATTAGGAGTAGGACTTGGGGACTTCTTTCGGAGAGATGTGGGAGTGAGAGTGTAGATGCGGAGAAGGCATTTGATACGTGGAGGAAGAGACAGTGAGGGCGATGCTGCAAGAGAATGAGTGCTTAGAGGAGTGCCGTAGGAAGCTGAGTGCATGCATACAGGCGTTGCGGGAGCGTCGCATTTGAGGTCTAACAATCACGCGTACATACTTGTAAATAACAGACTCTACTCCCAAAAGCATCTGTGCATGCTGTTGATCAGCCTTGTGATGTCAAAAACGTCCTGCACCAGCACAGCCAGACGAGCACCAACATGCTGCATCGCAGACGCGCCATAGTAAGGATTCAGCTGAACCAGTATCAACCGTCTTCTTCAACGCGCACCACGCCCTCATCGAAAGAACATTGCGATGCGCGTCACAGCGCAACCGTCGCATCTCGCCCTCAGCACACCCATCCAAAACCCTCCTTTCCACCACCAGAACCAGCCATCCTCAAGCGCAGCGCCCAGCACCGCATCTCAACGATAGCCTCATCAAAAAACCAACAAAAGCATGTCCCACACCATCCCACAACTCCCATCCATCTTTTCACGGACGGCAATTGGTAGGAAGACGGTCGGATTCACTCTACGGGGCCGGGAACGGAGGACCTTTCACAGAGGAAAAGGGAAGAGGCCCTCAGCAAGCCGCTTGCGCGGAGCCACGATATAAGTAACTTAGGAAGTTACCTACTGATGTAGGAGGAATGCGATGGGGGGACGGGGGATGGGGGGGTTTTATAGGGTGCGCGCACGGGGCAGGCTTGGCGCGAGAGGAATTTTTTGAGGTGGGGCGGGGCGAGAGAGAGAGAGGTTGGGAAGGGGACGGGCGGGTGGTGCAACGGAGGACGGGGAGACAGGTGGCGATGACTGGTGCAAAGGGAGGGTTCTCGGATGTGGGCGTGTTGATTGTTGTGCACAGCGCAGTTTGTTATGGGGGTTCTGGTGTTTGTCCATGTGTCAGATTTCCGCTTCGCCACTTTACGCACATCACAAATTCAAAAATCGTTGTTTGAGGCGACAGGGTTCACATATGCCATTTAAAGCTACATTACTTCCCATCCTTCCTTCGAGATGGTGATTCCGTTAGATCGTTACCGCAGCAGGCCGCCTCTCAGCAGCGCGCAACAGCGTGACAGACGAACCCAGCAACCCAGTCGAGAACGCTCTAGTACAGGCGCTTGGGGGGGCTCATGGTGGCCTTGATGGTCAGGGAGCCCACGTTCTGCCAGCCCTTCTTCAGGAGGGAGACGAGGTAGTTGATGGCCAACATGATGTTGCCGATGAGCTCGTCCTCGGTCATGCCGACGTTGCCGACAGCGACACCCATGCAGAGAACCTTCTTCAGCTGGAACTTGATGGTGGACTTGACCTCGGTCATCTTGACAGCGAGGTCCTCAGCGTGAGAGACGGGAGTGGGGAACTTTCCGGCCTTGGACAGACCAGGACCCAAGAGACGGGGGATCTGCTTGATCAAGGCGTCGGAAGCCATGAAAGCATCGTACTTGCGCGCGAGCTTCTTGATGAGCTTCTTGTTCTTGTTGAGCTTCTTCAAGTCGTCGGTGGACATGGCATCGACACCGTGGTGCTTGGCACGATCGATATCGTGCTGGTCACCGAGAACGCAGATGGCCATGCCTGGGAGCTGTTAGCCACACACTCTTCCACTCGGCGCGCGCATAACTTACGGGGACGGGGAACGGTGGGGAGCTTGACGGTTCCAGAGAAACGCTTGTCACGCTGGGGGTCGTAGTTCTTGAGGCCGATCTGGAGCTCGACGGTCTCGAGGAAGTTCCTCTTCTTGGTCTCGTTGGAGTACTCAAGGAGCTCCTTGACGTTCGAACGAACGCCTGCGACAGAGATTTTCGACATCGTTGCTGTAGAGAAACTATAGCTAAACGTCTCCCAAAGTATTGACTTGGTGGCTCTGGCGGATGGTGGTGGTTGAAGGAAGAAGAACAGCGGTGGGGCGTTGGATCAAGATGAGAATTCACTTGTGCCTAAGCTCGGACCCACCCTAACCACAAGTCGACTAGTCACTTACTTGTATCTACCACCAGATCTCATCAGCTCGGTATGCCATCGATGTTGGATCGCAGCCTCAAAAAGCTGTTTGATTTTGGAGGAGACGGGGGACCCCATGAGTAAGTTTCCAGCGCATTGTGCCATACGTTGCTCAACCGATTACATCGCGTCTACTTTGGCATCAACATGAATATTTAGCCATGAGCCGCATGCTTTCACGCACTCATTCATTTTCCAAAACCGTGTGAGGATCTACAAGGCATAGACAGAAGCACGATTTCAGCCCCTCATAGTTTTATGCCTAGGTTGTTGCAGCAAGTCTTGTGTTGCACGCGTTCCTCCACTCAGAACTACAACATATCCTTTGCATTTCGCCCCCCCCCCCCTCCCCCCAATCCAACGCTTCTGTTTATTTTGGTCAGAGTACTTTATCAACATCGACATCAGTACCATTGTTACCCTCCGTCATATTTGTCGAGAACGACGAATTGACTGCCTGCGAATCTGGATCAGCGACTGTGGGCCGGGATTGCTGTCCCCTAAACGTACCCCTCGGTGGTCCGGACCACTTATGCATCATTGCAGTATTGTACCTGATAGGACCTCTGCCGAAATGGTTTCTGTGGCCCTCAGCTTGCCCCGAGGGAAAGAAAGGTGATATTACATGCAACGGTAAATTCGGGACGTGATGTGTGTGCAATGACTAGGGTGCGCCTGAAGGGCAGGCAAGGTATTTGTCTGTCTGATCTACATCTTAGGCACTCCAACCATAGACAGCGAGCGACTCGTTTGCGCGGTCTGCGGTAGGGGAACTCTGCGTCTTACACCCACGACTGTCCATGTACTGCTCCCATAAGTACGAAAACACATCTCACTGTACACAGATCGCTGCTATCATTTGGAACATCGGAGTAACACACCCCAACTAAGTACTTCCTTGCCCTTACATAGGCTCTAGCATCCGACGGTATCATAGCACGAACACCTCCTCCATGCCGCCTCCCACAAACCGGCTGTCAACCAGCCCAACAAGCTTCTACCCTCCACACACCATCTCACAATCACCTCTCATCCGCACCCCATCGTCCCACCTACGCACTGCCCTCTCGCCCAGGGACCTGATAAACCCCCGGCGCCGCCACTGCAAACCCGCCACCCACTCTATTCCAAAACGTCACCCTCCTCTCTCCATCACACAGCTTCTCCGTCGCCTCCATATAGCTCTTCACATACGGTTTGGTGAGGATATGCTATGTTGTCGTCAGCGCCTTCCCCCCCCCCCCCCCCCCCCCCCCCCCCCCCCCCCCCCCCCCATATTACCCTTCCCAAACGGGTTTGGGGGGAAATGTTTTTTTTGCGTCAGGCCCCTCCCCCCCCCCCCCCCCCCATTTCTCCTCGCACCCCCCCGCGAAGAACAGAAAAACTCACCTCCCAAAAATACCCCCGACTCACCCCCCAATTCTCCGTCCAGCACAGGCGATCCGGCCTCTCCTCGGAGCGGAACACCTCAATGGATTGGAACCCTGGTTCCAGCGCGATCTGGGCCAGCATCGGGCGCATGAGGGCGAGGAACTCATCGGTGCGGGTGGGCAGGATGTCGACTTCGACGAAGATGGAGAAGCCTTCGTTGGTGGTCGAGGGGGAGGTGGGGGACATGGTGGGTGGAGGAATGTAGAGGGGGAGATGGAAGGCGGGAAGGTGGGAGGGTGGGAGATATGGGGGAGAGGGACGCGTGAGGCGGACTTTATTATACTGGCTAGTTACCTTGGAGGGGAGGAGGGGAGGAGGGGGGGGGGGTAATCGGACTTCGGGGTGCCACTCCGCGGGCCGATGGGATTAGTAAACGGCGTCTGTGCTAACTGGGCGTTTGCGTTTGCTGTTTTGTACTGTTGGTGACCGAGGAGAGGGGTTTTGCGAGTGAGTGAGGTTGCGTGTGGTGGCTGGTCGGCGGTAGTTGTGGTGGGTTGGGAATGGCTGCGCACACGTTGCTGATCAACTGTGTATAAAGTTTCAACCCCAGTCTTTGGCCCTGTTTACAACCCCATCCGCTTTGTCGAAAATGCGCACCTTATATCGCTTCCGCGATGGAGGTCTTATTCTAGTGTCTCGATTCTTCGGGTTAACGTCTGCACGATGTGTGCAAATACCACATAGAGGTGTTCACGCAGTCGAGAACAAGTAAAGACACAGGAAGCAAGAAGCATATCCCTATATTACTCCAGCCCACCGGAGCCGTCAAATGTTATACATATTCACGCTTTTGTCCCCGCCTGCCGCCAGAAGACGCACAAAAAAGAAAAAAAAATGACCACGCCATGCAATGCCCGAAAACTCCTCGCCATGACAGTCGTCCCATAAAGATGATAAGGTGCTGCAGAGAAAACAGGTCGCGGACACTGTCTCCGCGGGTATCGCATCGGCAAGATCCCCAACGCCAGTACCGTGCCATATCCAGGTCGAGGCGGGATGTACCCCGAAACTGCGCGCTATGCATGCCGCCGCGCTGAATGAAGTCGAAGGCCGGGGGCCTATAAATTACATGAAGATCGAAGTGAGGATATCTTGCTGAACCGAAAATGTGTGTAGGCTGCCGCCTGGTCTTGGAGGCTCGCTTCAGTGCATCAGGTGCTGGTTGTTGGCCGCGTCGACGACGTTGTCGGAAAGATTAATCAGCAGCTGGGCGAGACAGCGCTTGGTGGCGGCGTCGTCGCGGAGGACGGACGAGAAGGTTGCGTCTCGGAGAGGCTCGGGGAGGCATTGGCGCAGAGCTTCACGAGCACGAGCGTTGTCACTCAGACTGGGCGTGTTAGCTACAGAGCGCACAAGTGGAAGCAGGACGTACCGAAGAAAGCAGCGGACGACGTGCTTCAGAAGACGGACTGTCTGCTGCTCGACAAGCTGGTTGACCATGTTGCTCAACACAGTCCCGACCGCGTAGAAGCGCTCATACGTTTGGCAGATGTACGCAAGGCCGATGTCGTCGAGGAGGATTTTCTGCACAATGAAAATGGCCACGGTCTTGCTGAGCTCTGAGCCCGTTTCCATAATGCGGAGGCAGAGCGGGATGATCTCGGTCGTGAGAAGGAAGTTGATGACCTCAGAAGAGTCGTTCTTGACGAGCGCGCCAATCACACCGAGAGAAGTCAGGCGGAGGTATTCGAACGGGCGCGACTTGGATGTGGTGTTGAGGAAGGGATAGAGGAAGAGCGGAATGTGCGCTGTTGTTGTGTCAGATGCGCACATTGGGGGGGGGGGGGGGGGGGGGGGGGGGGGGGGGGGGGGGGGGGGGGGGGGCGTCGTTGAACTTACCGCTGAGGAACAGGCCACGGGTCTCGGTGTGGGAGGCCACGCATTGGAGGAGCGCAAGCGCATTACACACGCGATTCGAAGCGGCGGCCGTCAACTGCGATGGGTTGAGGAGGGGGTAGACGGAGATGATCTCCTGGAGGAGCGACGCCATGACACCTGCACCGGTCAGTATGGGTGTGCTGCCAGTCAGCTGGCGGGCGTACCGAACGAGTGCCAGAGGATCAGAGCGAGCTCCGGAACCTGCTCGCGCTTCTTGCTCAGCTCCAGCAACGCCGACTCGCGCGTGGTCGGCTTCATGAGCTGCGCGATCCAGTCGAGGACGCGCCTGTTCTCTTCGGTCATGCCAATCTCGGTGTTGGGCTGCATGTCGTTCGCGGGGCCGCGGGGCACGATGCCGTTGCCGGGGACAGCTGTCCCATTGTTGCCCGCGATCCGTTGGTAGTGCTGCTGCTGGGCCTGCGCGGCGGCGGCGGCGGCGGCGGCAGCCTGCGCTTGGGCTTGCGCCGCCTGGGCCTGGGCCTGCAGCTGGCCATGCTGGCCTACATGGTGGTTTGGGTGCTGGTGGTGGCCTTGCGACCACTCGCCCGGATAGTGCTGCTGCTGCTGCGTGAAGAGGTGTTGCATTTGCTGCATCTGTCGCTGGGTCGCCGCGTTTGGGGTGGGTAGAGAGGTGGGGGTGGGGTGCGGTCGGTGGATATAAGTAATATGCCTTCAAACAGCACTGATGCCTGGTGATGTGGGTGTGAGGGCGGTGAGCGGCGCAGAGTGTGGGATGCGTTCAGCCGAGTCTTGACAGATGAGGTTCGCGATCCCCCACGTTGGTTCTTGGCGCAAGCGGGAGCTCGAGCGTTTTACCGATCGACGCCGCCCAGAGCAAGTGAGCTTTATACGCGGAGCCGTGTGTTAAGACCGGCAGGGCGAGTGGACATAGCAAAGGAACAGCTTACTCTAAGACGGCCCCCAGACAAAAACAGCACATGAACCGAGTAAACGGGGTAACATATACTACAGTTCACTTCACGTTGGCAGTGAGATTGCATGTGTCCGCTGTACAACTTTGATCATGGACCCTGGCGCCAAATCGAGGCTGGAAATAATAAAGTATGATGCCATCTCCCACCTCATTGCTATGGCCCATCATATGTTGCACAATCCACACATTACTTCGGCTAATTGAACTGTCTCGTGCCATGCTCATGTAAAACAGATAATGCTACCCCCAAAACGCCATGCTCAGAGTCCGTTGCCTACAGACGCAAGTTCTCTAGAATGCGCTGCGCCATGCTCTTGTACTGCCAGGTCCCGCCGTCCACCTTCTTAAACTGCAGGCCATGTAGCTGCAAGAGCGGAACTTTGACTATCAACACCTCGAAGACAAGAGGCGTGAGTTCACCAAGATCGCTCTGCACATGTGTTGTTGTCTCTCCAGCAGCCAATGCGCGACCACCTCGCGGTCGCTGTTCGTCTCGCTCGTCGCTGTCATCAGACTCGTCCGTGTTAGTGAAACTACGATTTCCCGGCGATGGCCGAGATCGTGACTTTGGTGTGTTGGGCACGCGGTTCTGCTCTCTGAACTCTTCGCGCTCCTTATCCCGGTCACCGCCAATCAATCCTCCAAAGCTGATCTTCCTCTTGTGGCCGCCGCCGGGAGGAGACGTGGGCATCTCAGGCGTCCGGTTCTGGTCGATGCTGACAGCATGTCGACACTTGAACCCTCCTTTGATAGGCTGGAAGGTGACTCCCAATTGGTGGAGGACTCGAATCAGGTCATTCTGTATAAACGACACTGGCTTGCTGCTCGTTGTCGAGACACTGAACAAGCCCTTCAGGAAGACTGGCTTCACGGCGTCAGGGCTTCTGGCTTCCTCAGCTTCAGCCGCAGATTCCGCCAACTCGGCATCGGTCTCCTCTGGAACGTTGGATTCACGAGCTTGCTCTCGCTTCGCCCGTCGAGCCTGGATGCTCTCCCTACGTGCATGACCCAGGGACTTTGCGCGAGATGCTTGGTTCTTGCGAGGGCTCGCACTGATTTCGTCGGCTCCAGGGTCGTAGCTTGGCCGAGGTTGCTGGGCACTGAGATCTGACCTATCGGAGCCACTAGTTTGCGGAGGCTCGCGATCGCCGGTATTCTCTGTTGACCTACCACGTCGGCTGAGGCGTCGACGAAAGTCCGCAGAATTGACACTCGTGGACCGTCCGAGCGCTTTAAGCTTTCGTGTAGCACTGTTAGTGTTGCCGGGAGGAGACAGAAGCTCAGGCTGGTTCGCATTGTTTGGAGGCAGTTGGGACGACGATCCAGTATCCCTATCGCGAGGTTTGCGGATGCTAAAGCTTTTCCGTGGGACATTCGCAGGGACTTGAGGTGGGTGCGGCTCTGAAGGGCTCGAGATCGCCACGGCTGGTGTGGGCGGTGTGGGTGGTATGTCTACTTGACTTCTGTCGTGGCGGTATCTGCGTGTGCTAAAGCGTCGCAGCAGTCCTCCGACAGGGCCTTCCCGTTTGGGTTGTTCTGCTGGTGGTGACAGTACAGCTGGCGAGACAGGACCGGGAGGCTTGTTGAGGTCTACCCTCTTCAGACTGTCTGTCACCTCGTCTTCGCCGTGCGTCCTTGCTCGGGGTCGTGACCGCCCGCCCGTGGGTTTCTCGCCCGCCATCTCGTAGGTTGCAGCATTCGTGTATGCCGGCGGTGGCGCGGGAAGATCAGGCATCTTCAACGGCTTCTCACCGGGGCTCTGGGGCATAGCTGTTGCGCCAGGCACTATACCTGCGCTCTCCTCGGCTCTCTCACGATCACGCTTCTCCCTAACGAGATAGTAGACGGAGATCAGCGGACTGTAAGCATTCACTGGGTCGAGGCCTCTTGAGACCTCTTCGGAGGAAGAAGCGGTCAGCTGCTCTCGGCTTGATATCGAGTTTCGCCGCTTGTAGAAGTCGAACATGCCCCGCTTCCTGTCGGCCTCGGGTGTCTGCGCCGTGGTTCTTCGTGCGGCAAGACGCACAGTGCGTTGATACTCCTCCGATTGGATTACGTTGGTCAGCTGGTTTGTGATGTATTCGGGGGTGCCAAAGTCGAAACCAGTCATCTTGTCAATGATGTCGGTGTCAAGAGGGAGCTGCAAGGGTTCACGGTGCGGCAGGTAATTCTCCGGAGGACTGTTGAATCCTTTGGTCAGCCACGGATGATTCATAATCTCAGAGAGCGTCATGCGTTGCGTGGGGTCGGTCTGCAACATGCGGTGGATCAGCTGCCGACATTCTGTATGCAGTCAGTATGCAGTAAGGAGCGAGCGTCTTCTTGTTATTACCAGCAGACAGCCACGGAGGGTAGTCGACGATTCCTTTCTTGATCTTGGCGTGCAGCTGCGGCATGCTCTGGTCGTCGAACGGTACCTTGCCGCAGACCAGGACGTAGAGAACAATGCCAAAGCTCCATACGTCTACCTCTGGGCCGGTGTACTGCTTCGCCTGCAGCAGCTCAGGAGCGGCAAAGTACAGACTGCCACAAAACGTCTTCAATTGGCTTCGAGGCGAGAACAGATTGCTCAGACCGAAATCGATGATCTTGATGTCGCCCGTCTTGCTGATGAGAATGTTCTCAATCTTCAGATCACGATGGACGATGCTGTTCCTATGGCAGTAGTCCAGCGCACTGGCGATCTGACGGGCGAACTTGCGGGCCTGCTTCTCCTTGAGACGGCCGTGGGAGATGATGTAGTCGAGCATCTGTCCTCCGTTGACAAACTCGAAGAGCATGTACCAATGGTAGTTGGTGCGCACGACATCGCGCATGCCGCAGATGTAGGGGTGGTTCAGCAGGCCGACGATGGCAGCCTCCCGGGCGGTTCGGACCTCCTTGGAGTGGTCGGCTCTTTCGCGGTCGGCGGCGCTCTGGTGCTGGTCCTGGGACTGTCGAGGCACTATCTTGACGGCCACCTGCGGGGTGTTGGTTAGCAATGGCTGCTGCGCGCTGCTCTGCGCGGGAAGAGACGAGTGTCGACGACACGTACCTGCTCTCCGGACTCGTTGTGCTTGGCCAGCTTCACCTTGCCCATGCTGCCCGCGCCGATGGTCTTGCCGAGCGCCCATGTGCCGGTCGCGGGCGCTGTGATGGTGGTGCGGCGCTTGGCTGGCTGCACTGGCTGGGCCTGCCTCGCAGTGTCGGGGGCTGCGCCGTTGGTGGGCATTGCGCTGGCTGTCGAGGCGTCTGAAGCATACCGCGAATGGCGTTTGCTGGGCTCGGCGCGCGGTGGGGGGGCGTCCCGCGATTCGCTGTGTCGCGAGGGGGAGTAGGCGGCGACGTTGCTCTGCTCGTAGTCGCGGCGGGCGACGTCCTTGAGTGGCTGTGGGGGCCCGCTGGGGCGCGCGGTGGTGCTTTGCGAGCGGGCTGGGCGGTCGCTGTGCGGTGGATGTCTGACGACGGGCGACGCAGCCCCAGCTGGTGCGGACATGGCTGCGCGCAAGGGCAGCGGGTGCCCCGACTGTGGCCGACGGCGTGCGACGGGCGACGGGCGACGGGCGACGTGCGCAACGGCGAGACTGGGTGGTCGCGGGAGACTCGCGGCGGGCCTTTGCGGAAATGGAATGGCAGCGCTTGCACGCGGTGATGGGCGAGGGGTGCGCGGATCAGGGGCCGCTGGCGACGGTGCTGGAGTGCCGACCAAACTTGGCAGGGTCGACGGCGGATGCGTGCTGAGCTGAGCTGCGGCCTTGCATCACCGGCGCGGGCTGGGACGCGGGCACGGGCACGGGGACGCGGACGCGGACGGGCAGCAGGAGGCAGAGGGCACAGCGGGCAGCAGGAGGCAGAGGGCACAGCGGGCACAGCGGGCAGTCAGCGCGGGTCACGGTGCGCGATATCTGATATCTCGTGTCTTGAGCCCGCGTTGGCGGCTGGTGCGATAGCTCCCTCCAGCAAGCCAGCCCGCGACTAGCAGCTCCACCTGCCACCAATCGACCACGACGTCTGCTGTTGGGCTGCGCGGCGCCGTGGGGTAGCAGCCCTCCAGCGGCCGCTGCGTCCGGCGTCTCACAGGGCTGCCGGACGCCAGCATTGGGTGCGGCCTCAGAGGGCGAGCAATTGGCTGTCCTTGCTTGCGCCAGGCGTCTTTTCTTTGAACAGCTGCACCGCTCCTCAGGGTCCTCCGCCGAGCGAGCGAGCAACGGCAAGCAAGCGCTCGCCGGCGTCGTCAACGGCCTACATCATAGGTCCCACTTTTGTCTATTGCTGTCTACACGCTAACATGCACCTGGAGCTGGGCGGCATGCACGACGATTTTCAGGAACCGCATGTCCAGGACGCCTTGCTAGAGTGATTTGCGCGGGGGTTCCATCGTTTGGGCCACGAGTGCAGCCCTCTCCGACAAATCACGGCTAACTTGCAGCTTCGTATTGTTGTACTGTACATGGAAATACCTACATACATTTTCGTCCTTGCTTAGTCACATGCTCAAAGCAGCAATCCTCGCGTAACTGCGTCAGACATCAACTCACTCTCCCATCCATAACGTACACCACCACACAAGATGGCGTACAAACGCCCTCGCGCAACGTCTCCCTCGGACTCTTCGAAGAGAGCCCGTGGAGCCGTCAGCTATGTGTCCCTGGGCACTGAGCTGCCAGACGACAAAGACGATGGGGAATTCGTGCCAGTATGGAAGCAGACAGTGACGGACGAGCGAGGACGCCGAAGACTGCATGGTGCATTTACCGGGGGCTTCAGTGCAGGGTAAGTCTCAGAGCCCTTTCTGGCCGGACGCAAGACTTCTTGACTATGCTAAGATACTTCAACTCAGTGGGATCTAAAGAAGGATGGACTCCCAAGACATTCGTATCCTCGCGGTCGAACCGCAACAAGGACCAGACCGCCATACCAGCGCAAAGAGCAGAGGACTTTATGGATGAAGAAGATCTGGCCGAGGCCGCAGAGACGCGGCAGCTCGAGACTGCTCAGCATTTCGCAGGGATTGGAGGTCCAGACGATGCAGGCAACGACGGCTTCTTTGGCCTTTTCGTGAACCAGGAAGAGACCATGGGCGTCAAGTTGGCGCAAAAGATGGGCTGGAGGCGTGACCAAGGAATCGGTCGAAAGGTCAGCAGGGCTGCTCGCTTCGATGAAGCAAGCCCTGCTGGCGCAGATGCAACCAGACACACCTTCGCTCCAGAAGATGCCCGAGCCATGCCGATGCCGCGCGAAGAAGTGCATCGTAAAGGCTTGGGCTACCACTCTGAAGCTCGACTAGGCGCGATGGAAGAGACGCCAGCGGACCGAGCATCGTCGATGGAATATCAGTTCACCGAGAGCTCGAGAAAGGCCTCTGTAGTCAAGAAGCCAGCAGTCAAGAAGTCGTCGTTCGGTGTTGGCGTACTAAACGACACTGGCTCTGATGACGAGGACCCTTACGAGCTTGGTCCAAAGATCTCCTTCAACAAGACAATCGGGAAAGACAAGAAAACAAAGAAGCCAAGCAAGTTCGCGAAGCCCGGGGCTGGTGAAGGCCCCGTGTTCGTCTCGAAGAAGGCATCGACCAAGATGCTTGCCCTGCTGAACCGAGCCTCTATGGACGGACGGCCTCCGCTGATGGGTTTCGTTCTTGCAGCAGACAATGCTGAACTGACTAGCAAACCGAGGTACCCGCCACCCAAGATTCCGCCTGGTTGGAAGTCTTCGAAATCAGCCTCGGCCAGCGCTGGTGCCCAGGAGTATCAGTCCGTAGCAGATGCTGCAAAGGCCTCCACACTGGATGCCAAGGGCCGTTCTGCGCTGTTGGGTGAGCGACAGTTGCCCGGTAAATCCATCTTTGATTTTATACCAAAGGATGCACGCGATCGTCTGGCGGGGCTTTCCGGGAAAGCCGACCTCCCCCAGGGTAAAGGAGAGTCAGGGCCCGAGGGACATCTGCCTGCAGCCAAAGCGCAGCCAAAGGATCTCTGGAGCCTTGTGCCCGTCCTCGACAAAAGCACTGCGGCCGCCGCTTTAGCAAAGGGCGCTACTGGATGGATGCCGTATGCAGAGGATCTCTCGAAGCGTGCAAGATACGTCGGCTTTCTTGAGCTACGTGCTGGTTTGAAAGAAGACCTACCAGAGCGAGGCAGCAGCATATCGACTTCCGACTGGGTGAAGGAGCTACAGGAGTTTGCACATGCCGCCCAAGTTTTCAAGCCTTCTACTGGTATCATGGCGTCGCGGTTTACTTCGTCATCTTCATCGACATTAGGCGGTAATTCAGGCAGCAACACAGACGATCCACTCGTACGGCAACCAGCAAAAAAACCAGAGGACCCTGCAGAGCAGGCCGCAAAGATGGGCATGTACGGCGCCATGACCAGGACCAGTTTCCCCTTCCACCCATCTCGGCTGCTGTGCAAGCGCTTTAATGTTAAGCCTCCACTAGACATGCCTTATGGTGCCGAGAACGAAGGCGATGACATCTTCAAAGCCAAGACGGAAGAAGCAGTGTCCAAATCTGCAATGGATAAGATGCTGCATGAAGTACTGACGAATGGTCCGGCTCTACAGCGTCCAGCATGGATGGACCAGGCGCCTCAACCTGCTACACCTGCCGCCGTGCCGCAAGACAAAGGACATGCAACGGTGGATGTCGAGAGGAACGAGGCCCTGTCGAATGAGCGGGCTCCTGAGGATGTGTTCAAGTCTATCTTTGGAGATGATGATAGTGACGACGATGACAAGTAGTAACGCCATTGCATTATTTTTAGTATACGAATTCGTACAAAAGCAAAAAAGAGTTCGGATTGAATTTTGGAACTCCCGTGAACGGATCTATGGGTTCCTGAGTCTAACAAGCATCGCGCATCCCATCGAGCTCCGCGAATTCTGATGAGCGCCACCTGTTTCTCACAGCAAGACTACGTTCGTACGGCCAGTCAGAGCTTCCCTGTCTGATTCAAGGTAAGCGTGCAGGGCTGACACAATTGTGGAGCCAGTCACAACAAGAAAGCGCAACGGGAAGACCTCGCACGTGCCTAGCGCCTAAACAACACACCAGCTCACCGGCCTCGACAACGACATCAACTCCACCACGCTATCAGTATTCTTGCTACCAACCTGTTGGTACTCTTTGGATGAGATACGAACCGCAATTCGGCGGGTGTTGACCGCTTCCAACAATCCGAGTAAGACACGCCCTGTAGCGCAACTTTTTCCAAACCCCGTCGCAGCCTAGGCGAGCACTGGAACTCGAGGAACCAAGTGCAATGGATGATTCAGGAGCAGCTTTCTGTCAGTCGCAGATCAACCGAGCCAGTGTGAAAGAGGTGGGGTAACAAACAAACTTATTGAAACAAACCCCTTTCACAACATCTTGTCTACCACATTGTCTCGGATTGGTTCTGCGTTCATAAATATCTCTTCCGATGATCGATAGACACTCCCCAATCCACCAAACTCACTCTACCCGGATATGAGCGTGGCCATCAATATTAATCCGACAAACAAGCATCCAATCTCAACACTAACGCATCCAGAATGGATCCTTTCCGTTACCGCAAAGCATATGCGGCAATGCTGCAGGCAACACAGCTCATAGAACAACGCCTCCAACAGGCCGATGAAGTTGAAATACCCGAACGTCATGATGCGTCAGGCGCCGCCTTCCAAGACCAGGACCCAGACGACATGGACTGGACTCCCACAGGAAGCAGAACGCCCACTGCCGCTGCAGAATGTGGACCGCCACCTCCATTGTCCGAGAAGCTACGGCCGCTCCTGCCCGCCGGCGGAGACGGAGACGTACAAGCTGTCGATCGAGGGGACAACGCTGTGCTCCTTCGCAAGTTGCAAGAGGGCAAGCTAGTGGACGCATGTATCGACAAGCTTGTCCAGGATCTGCCCGATGCACTCAGCTACAACAACTCCGCATCTTTCACTCCATCTACGATAGAGGTGCCGCGAGACTTCGGGCTGCAACTGTCAATCTCGATCAACCATCATATGGCACAGATTGCAGATCGCAAAGCGCTGGAAAAATACCGACGATTGCTAGGTCATCGCAAAGATGCGGCCAAGCGGAGGCCTGTTAAGCTTGGGTTCGACCCAGTCGAGCTGATCAAGAAGCAGGCCGTTACGCTTCCTCATGGCGTGGTTTCTCCAGCTTGCACACTCAACAACGAGATTCATCCTATCTTCTGTCCAGAGAATTGGCATGGATGCCCTGACAACATCTACGAAGTGTTAAAGCCGGGTATGCAGCTTGCTACTCAGTTTTTAACATCTCGGGCGACTGCCCACTATTGGCACTCGCTAGTATTTGGCGACCGAGAGCCATGTGTCGCAACATCGGAAGCTTATGGCCAACCTTGTCACCGCATTCGAAATGACGTTCCTTGGTCAGATGAGCGGCATGCGGCTTTCACCAACTTCCTAAACAATCAGCTGGACACGGTGTACTTTTGTTTCCACAACAACCCTCTACCACCGGAGACTGTCTACGCGTCTATGGGTTTGGTAAGAGATTACAAGAATGGCCTCATGCGGAAGATAAACGACAAGTGCCATGCGTCTCGAATCTGCTTGCATTCAGACTTCTATACCACTGCCAAGAAGTTAAGTCTATTGCGCTATCGAGAGCCAGCGATGGTTTTGCGCTTCAACCTGTTCCTCGCCATCTGCCTAAGCCACGAGATCGCACACTTTTGCGAAGTATCTGGTCCGCACCACGATCACCCCTTGCTGTCTGCACCCGAGGTCTTTTGGGGTGACAACATGTGGACAGAGAGTGGGATTGCATTCGAGACCAAGGTCTTTGGCGGCCGGATACACCCACTCTCAAGCCGTATAGACTGTAGCCTTGGCCTGGCATGTTTAGACTACCCACTCAAAGAGCTCTACGACAAAGAAGAGAACGTCCTGTACGCCTTGCCGATGGACTACATCCTTAAGCTGCAGCAGAGCGAGACCTGGCTACAAGATTTCAGCAAGACTGGCACAGATGTCTTCTTTGTCCCTCGCAACGGCAGCAAGTCTGTGGAGATTAACGGCGCCAATTTGATGATCTGGGAAGACGAGAACGACGCGGATATCTCGGATCACATCGATGGGAAAGAGACGGAGTGGAAACGCATGGACGATGGATCTATCGCCAAAAACCCCAACTCCAACAATCGCAGGCCCCAGCGACCGCCGATTGTTCAACGCTGGAGCCCATACGGCCACAAGAGGAATACCGCGGAGGGCGTAGCGTGTGTAACAACAGAAGTTGTTGACGATAAGGATGTGCCAGAAGCCGCCGAGCCAGGATTGGATCGAGAGAAAGACGAAGAGAAAGCAGATGCAAAGAAGGCGTCAGGCCAGGTCATAGCATAGGCTGGTTGAGCCAAAGATTGTTCATGATAGACGGTATTTATAAGAGGACGCGATTGCGTAGACATTTAATCGGCATCTAGCATTGGTGTTTGGGTCATGGTGGCCTTTTTGGGGGATCGTCACTGCATTTTGGGCGTTAGCA
The DNA here is from genome assembly GCA_022560025.1 of Stagonosporopsis chrysanthemi. Taxonomy (NCBI): domain Eukaryota; kingdom Fungi; phylum Ascomycota; class Dothideomycetes; order Pleosporales; family Didymellaceae; genus Stagonosporopsis; species Stagonosporopsis chrysanthemi. The sequence continues at coordinate 243,944 of JAFISE010000031.1, forward strand.
TAGCGAGCATCAGATGAGCCTCCAATAGCATTTCTAACCCATGTTGATCGTATTTCTTGCACATTACATGTTGGGGAGATGAGTTATCTGCACGCTCAATGAGCTCGTTAGCGCGCGCACAGTAACTCTTGGCAGTAGAGACACAATTCTCTCCATCACCAACAACGTACGCCCAACGCCGCAGCCCCGCCCAACCTCACGCCACCGTCTCCTCGCAATACCGACAACATGGCGGAAAACAACAAGGAAGCGACCTTCAAGAAGGTTCAGGTCGACGCCCTCGTACGTGCGATCCTTTTTGCGGCGAAAACCCCGCCGGCCGCCCCGCCATTGTTCTTTTCGCGACGACACGATGAATGCAGCTGTATGGACAGAAGGCTGACAGCGGACTACAGGTGGCCATCAAGCTCGCTACTGCCAGCGGCAAGTCGTTCCCCAGCGTAGCTACCGGAAGCCTGGTGGGCATGGAGAAGGACGGCGTTCTCGAAATCACCAACTCGTTCCCCTTCCCCGAGACAGCTGCTGCTGCGGCCGACGGTCAGAGCGACAACTCCAGCAACACTGCTGCTTCAGCCCCCCGCGCCAAGCAGAACATCGCATACAGCAATGAGATGATCAAGTTCCTGCGCGAAGTCAACGTGGACGCAAACAACGTCGGCTGGTACACGAGCACGAGCATGGGCAACTTTGTCAACCTGCAGACCATTGAGAACCAGTACTTTTACCAGAACGCCCCCAACGAGAAGACGGTCGCGCTCGTCTACGATGTCAGCAGGAGCTCCGAGGGCGCCATGAACCTGCGTGCGTACAGGCTGTCGTCTGCCTTTATCACCGCGTACAAGGAGAGCAAGTTCACAACGGAGAGGTAAGGACCAAGCCACGACATGGGCGAAGGACACGGCTGACAAGACACAGCCTCCAGAAGAGCGGCCTCCGGTACTCGGACATTCTCGTCGAGTTGCCCGTCACCATCCGCAACTCGCACCTCCTGACCTCCCTCCTCCACCAGCTGCCCACACAGGCACCCAAGGAGGAGCTCGCATTCCCCCCGAACCTTTCTGCCCTGATCCAGGACAAGAACACCCCCCAGCCCCCGCTGTACCCCAACTACGACTCGCTCGACCTCTCCATTGACCCTTTCCTCGAGAAGACATGCGACCTGCTCCTCGAGAGCATCGAGAACCACCACACGGAGCTCAACAACTACCAGTACTACCAGCGCTCGCTCGCGCGTGAGCAGACCAAGATCACAGCGTGGCAGACGAAGCGCAAGGCGGAGAACGCGGCGCGGGCGGCATCCAAGCAGGCGCTGCTCCCCGAGGATGAGTGGCAGAGGCTGTTCAAGCTGCCCCAGGAGCCCAGCAGGCTGGAGACGCTGCTCAACTCAAGGCAGGTGGAGCAGTACTCGAGGCAGGTGGACGGCTTCACGGCGGGTGTCACGGCCAAGATGTTCGCGGTCAAGTCGAACCTGCTGCCGGGGGATGCTTGAAGGAGGGATGCGCGTGACAGGGTCTGTATGTTTCATGATAATGCTTCTCTTGGTCAGGGCATGGCACGGCGTTAGGTACAGTCAAGCAGCTCCGGCTCCAGTTGGAGTGGCAGTGGGAGAAAACCAAGCTGCGGGATGTCTTTCTTCGGTAGTAGCGTTGGGCTGCGTATGCGTAGAGAGAGGGAGAGAGAGCTAGAAGGCTAAAACGATCTTGATCGTTAGCGACGGACGACGGACGACGGACGACGGATTCAGCGTCGGGACCTAGCAGGCGGTGCTGAATCAGACAAAGAAAGTAACGTTAACCAAATGCGTCTTCCCGTGCTGGAGCCGGCAACGAGACTGCTGGTGTTGGAAGCGTCGCCGCCTTAATTATGAGCAGCTGCCTGCCCCCCGGCCCATATGTTCCACGTTCTTGGATCAGATCCACTCATGTGCATGCACCGCCTGGCTTGCTGTGGGCTCCTCTAGCGCCATGCAACAGCCACGGAACCTCACGAACCTGCAGCAAGCGCCCGATGGCACGCTCCTCGATGCCCAAGGGCTGCCCCTCGATGCGCAGGACCTGCAGCGCCTGCATGGTGGCGAGCTGTTCCACCCGCACGAGTCGGCGCAGCAGTATGCGCTGAGCGCCGCCCCGCCGCTGGAGCTGCTGCACGCGCCGCTGCACTACGACCACCACGGCCTTGCGCCGCCGCCGCCGTCGTTTGCGCCGCAGGCGTACCACCACGTCCAGCAGCAGCAGCAGCAGCAGCAGCAGCAGCAGCAGCATTCGTACCACGCCCACGGCCATGCCCATGCCCACGCCCACGGCCATGCGACCAGCCCGTCGTTCGGCCTGGGTGTCGCGCTGCCGGGCCCCGCGCACCCGATGCACACACCGCACGCCCACACGCCCGTCCACACGACCCCGCGCATTGCGCAGCGCCCGCTGCAGATAGCACAGCAGCCGCCTGTCCAGCAGTCGCCGCAGCAGCCGCAGCCGCAGTACTCGTCGCCGCTCGAGAGCGGCCCCAGCGACGACCCCGCGACCCTCGGCAGCTACGGCCAGTTCGAGGGCCTCAAGCTGGTCCCCAACCCGCCCGACCTCGACGAGTGGCGGCAGCGCCTGTTCGACGTCGACGACGTAATCACCCTGACCGAGGACCAGTTCCAGACATACTTCCCGCACATCGACAACGTCTACTCGCACCGCTCCACCCAGCGCCACAAGCGCAAGAGCTTCGTCTCGCACTACTGGGACTGTCGCCTCAAAGGCCGCCCGCCCGGCACCAAGAAGTCGGACGACCCCCAGAAGAAGAAGCGCAAGCGCGTCGCTCGCGAGCGCGACCTGTGCGATGTCAAGGTCAAGATCACCGAGTTCTTCGACCAGAGGGAGTACGAGGAGCAGATGGGCCACCCGCCGCCCGCCGCACAAGGCGACGCCCCGTTGGCCATGCCGCCGAGCCAGCCAGGGACTGCAGCCGCACCGCCAGACCAGCCCATGTTCTTCGGCCAGCCGCAGATGGCCCCGCAGCAGACCATGACGCCGTGGGGGATGCAGCCCGACATGGTCCAGCCCGGTATGCACCTGTTTGCGCCGCCCCCTCCGCCACTGCCTGGGCCTCCTCCCAAGAAGTTCTACACGTTCCAGCGCGTCAACGGCAATGGCGGCAACGGGAAAGGCGACGGCGTTGCAGGGCCGCACAAGCATACTCTCGAGGAGAGTGACCGCGTGAAGAAGAATATTGTCATACGGACGCTAGCGAAGAGCGAGAAGGACGTCAAGAAAGCGCAGGTAAGCCTCTTTTTATTCCACTGTTCTAATTAGCGCCTCTACTATCCGTTTCCGTGTTTGTTTGTTGTCCTGCGAGATGACATCATTCTTATGGTGGGATGCTTTGGTGATCTGCCGAGGCGCTGCACTCCACTCCACTCCGCATGCATGTCCACCACGCGCTCCACCAGCCTTCATGTTTACTGCCCCAAGAACACTACAGCTCGTTTCTTGGTGTTTGAAGATATCTTACACTCCCCTTTCAACTAGCCTTTGTCTGAAATTTATCCCTCAATTCACTCCATCCGTCAGCACTCACGCGTTTTTCTTTCCACTCCACCGCATCCACAATGACCGACACAAACCAGGGCGGCGACTCGTCAAAGAAGACGTACCATAAGAAGGCCAGCGGTGCCGCGTTGACCACGGTAAAAGCCCACTCCAAAGATGAAGACCTCAGGCTCTACGGCAGCTGCTTCTGGTACGCCTCCCCATCCCTCCTTCCCCCTTCCACTAACCCCTTCCAGCCCCTTCGTCCAACGCGTCTGGATCGCCCTCGAGCACAAACAGATCCCCTACAAATACATCGAAGTCGACCCCTACAAGAAACCCCAATCGCTGCTGGATGTCAACCCGCGCGGCCTGGTCCCCGCCATCCGCCACGGCCCCACCTGGAGCACCCACGAAAGCACCGTCATAATGGAGTACCTCGAGGACCTCTCCATCGGCGCCCACCTCCTCCCCTCGTCCCCGCAGCCCCGTGCCACCGCCCGCCTCTGGACCGACCACATCAACCGCCACATCATCCCCGCCTTCTACAAGCTCCTTCAAGCCCAGGACCAGCACGACCAGATCGCCCTCGCGCGCGAGCTGCGCGACCACATCGCCACGCTCGTCTCCGCCGCGCACAAAACAGGCCCCTTCTTCGCCGGCCCCCAGCTGTCGTTTGTCGACGTCCAGATCGCACCCTGGGTGCTGCGCCTGCGCCGCGTGCTGGCCGTGTACAGGGGCTGGCCCGCGCCCGAGGCTGGGAGTCGTTGGGCTGCGTGGGTCGATGCCATTGAGGGCGAGCCGAGCGTGCAGGCTACGACGAGTGCGGACGAGTTGTATGTCGATAGCTATGAGCGGTATGCGGAGAATCGGCCAGGGACGAGTGTGTTGGCCGATGCGGTGAATAGCGGGAGGGGGCTGCCGTGAGGGGGGGGGGGGGGGGGCGCCGGGGGGGAGGGGGGGGGGGGGGAAGGGGGGGGGGGGGGGGGGCGGTGGGGGGGGTGCGGAAGAGGAAAACCCCAAGGGAAAAAAAGCCGCCGGGAGAGAGCCCCAAGAAACCAACCCCA
>JAFISE010000320.1:0-22532 GCA_022560025.1 Stagonosporopsis chrysanthemi
TTTGTTCGACAGCTTGGATTGAGAGACGTCAAAGACTGCCTGTCAGAGGCAGAAACCAAGGATAGTCCTGAGCCAGCGAGCTTGACTCACTGGTACTAGAATGATATGGGTATAATACAGAACATTGATTAGATAGGAAGATCAGATGGGAAGATCACCTAGGAAGATCAGCTTTGGTTAACACCGCAGCTGAGGGGGTGTGTAACCACGTGGCTGAGATCACATGATATGCTATTGTAACAGGTACTACCCGGTGCTTCCGCTGCGATCCGACAACTCCGCACCATCATCACAACACGAGAACAGATAGCAATACAAGCGTTGACCCGCAGCACCCACTTGACACTGCTTACGCAGTTACACTACTTCTATTCGAGCCATGTTCCATCCACTTTGGTCAGTAGCAACCTTGTGCGAAGCGAGCAGAAGCCTGAGATCACGTTCCAAAAAAGCAGATGGTTTACTCGCGGATGGACACTGCAGGAGCTTCTCGCTCCGTCTACGGTAGAGTTCTTCTCTAAAGAAGGTACCAAACTTGGCGACAAGTTGTCGCTGGCAAAAGAATTGCATGAAGTCACAGATATCCCTTATTCAGCGTTGCATGGCGAACTGCTGTCTGAGTTTGGTGTTCAGGAGCGCATTATGTGGATTGAGCCCCGCACTACAAAGATCCCAGCAGATCGCGCGTATTCCTTGATGGGCATCCTCGGCGTCAGCTTGTCCCCAATCGAGGGTGAGAGCCTAGCTGAAGCAATGAAACGAGTTGAAGATGAGGTCGACAAGCAGAACAAGTGCTTCCGAGATTTGTGTCCTAGCGACCCGCGCCATGACAAGAAGCGGGTCGAAGAGACCAAGGGCGGGCTGCTGGTGGGCGCTTACCGCTGGTTTTTTGACAATGATACCTTCCAGCAGTGGCAGCAAGAGCTGGAGAGCCGATTGTTGTGGGTCAAGGGTGATCCTGGCAAAGGCAAGACAATGCTCTTGTGCGGCATTATCGACGAACTGCAAAGCTTGACATCAAAACCCGCCCTTTTTTCATACTTTTTCTGCCAGGCAACCGACTCGCGCATCAACAGTGCTACAGCTGTGTTGCGGGGCTTGCTTTACATGCTCGTGGACCAGCAACCGTCGCTTGCAGTTCACGTTCGCAAGAAGCACGATCGTGCAGGCGGAAGCTTGTTCAATGACGTTAACGCCTGGGTCGCCTTAACAGAAATCTTTGCCGCCGTGCTGCCAGATACAGGCTTAAGCACGACATACATAGTCATTGATGCGCTCGATGAGTGCGCGACTGATCTGCCAAAGCTACTCCGCTTCGTTGCAGAGCAGTCGTCGGCGTCCTCTCGCGTCAAGTGGATCGTGTCTAGTCGCAACTGGCCGGCTATCGAGGAACAACTGGAGCGAGCAGAGCACAAAACGAGGCTAAGCCTTGAGCTCAACGCAGAGTCGATTGCCACAGCAGTTGACGTCTTTATCCAGCAAAAGGTAGACGTATTAGCGCAGAAGAAGCAATACAAAGAGGAACTCCAACACGTTGTGCTCCAGCACTTAAAGTCAAACGCGAACGACACTTTTCTCTGGGTTGCGTTGGTGTGCCAAGACCTCAAAGCAACGCCGAAGTGGAACGTGCGCAAGAAGCTCGCCCAGTTCCCGCCTGGGCTCGACTCTTTATACAAGCAGATGCTGCAGCAGATAATAAAGTCTAATAGCGCAGATGTGTGTTTGCAGGTGCTGGCAGTGGCTTCTGTCCTATACAGACCGGTCACAGTTGCTGAGCTAGTTGTACTTACGAGACAGCTTGCGGACTTTATTAGCGACTTAGAGTCTGTGCGGGAGATCATCGGTCTCTGCGGATCGTTCCTCACGCTGCGCAACGATACAGTCTACTTTGTGCATCAGTCAGCCAAGGACTTTGTTGTTACAGAAGCATTGAACGATGTCTTTCCAGACGGTGCACACTGTGTACACCAAGACATCTTTGCAAAGTCACTTACAGTTCTGCACAAAACGCTGCATAGGGATGTGTACAATCTCCAAGCTCCTGGATATCCTATAGGGGACGTCAGACTGCCTCTCCCTGATCCTCTTGCTGTTTCGCGCTACGCATGTGTGTACTGGATTGACCACTTCTGCGACTCAAAAAGCAACTCACCAGCAGATAGTGCTACTATTCAAGAGGACATACAGACTGTAGACGCGTTCCTAAGGCAGAAATATCTCTACTGGCTAGAAGCGCTTAGCTTGTGCAGCAGTACGGCCAGAGGGATAGTCTCAATGACAAGACTGTGGCATCTAGTCCAGGTATAGCCTACGCGGCTCTCCACACAGTCTCTATAACACAGATGCTAACGTGGCTAGGGACTCAGAGACACGGACGCATTAACTAAGATTGTGTACGACGCACGACGGTTCATCATGTACCACAAAGAGGCGGTTGAGAAGTATCCTTTACAAGCGTACGCATCTGCACTGCTGTTCAGTCCAGCAGACAGCATGACAAGAAGGCTCTTTCAACACGAAGAGCCAGAAGAGGTGACTGTCAAGCCAGCTATAAGCAACGGCTGGAGTGCCTGCTTGCAGACGCTTGAGGGCCATAGCAGTTATGTTAGCTCAGTGGCATTCTCGCACGACTCGACCCGGCTAGCGTCAGCGTCAGATGACAGCACTGTCAAGATATGGGACGCAAGCAGCGGGACATGTCTGCACACGCTTGAGGGCCATAGCGGTTGGATTAGGTCAGTGACCTTCTCGCACGACTCGACCCGGCTAGCGTCAGCGTCAGGTGACAGCACTGTCAAGATATGGGACGCAAGCAGCGGGGCGTGTCTCAGCACTATCAACGTTGGCACAGGTCTTCAGTACTTGTCTTTCGATCCTACTAGTACTTTGATCAACACAGAAATAGGTACGATCACTATATCTACTTCCCAGATTACAGATTGCATCGACGTTACTGCATCAAAACTACAGTGCCAGGGTGCTGGTCTTGATCCAGATGGCATCTGGGTGACGCGTTCTGGACGCAACATACTATGGATACCGTCTGATTACCGGCCGTTATGCTCAGCGGTGAGTGGAACTCATGTAGGCATAGGGGTAGGATCAGGAAGGGTCTGGCTTTGTCAGGTGACTTAGGCAAACAACAATTGATAGATAGAGGGCTTTATTAGACCTTTGCCCTTCTGTACTAGTTGCTAACGTAATAGCTGTGAAACCCTTATTACTGTGAGTATAATGTGCTGGCAGGAACGACAGCCTCCGCTTTAAACAATAGTAAGCAAGGCATAGTTGTGACTGTGCCGCACAAAGAGAAGATTCTAGAAGCGTACGCTACAGCTCGACCACTCGACCACCTTGGGCATAGCGCAGGTGTACATTGCAGCACGCTAAGCGTACAATACACTCCTACATAAGCGCCTATGGCTGCTGTTTTCAATCGCGTAGGGTGGCCTGTATCTGCGGACAGACTCGGAGTGCATGTTACCTAAGGCTGCATGCCTTAAGAATCTGTGAACTTCTTCTTTGCCTGACGTAGTACGCCCTACATGCGCCGAGATGACAAACAGGAAAGACTCCAGTGGTGTAACAGGGGTGGGAAAGCTGCAATCACTTCTGGTGTCGTAGACAGAATAATAAAGGCACGCTCAAGATTATTGTAATTTTTGCGTAGCTAATTAAAAAGAGGTAGAATGATAGCTTGAGAACAGTATTCGACTTAAATCAATTCTGTATACTTGGGGTGTTAAGACATAGAGCGCAATAACCTAGATTTTATTCGCTGCGGTGGGTTATTCGAACTGCAGGGATAGACTTTACTCCGCATCTTCCGGCACTTCTTCGATAGGAGGAAGCGGGGAGTGAGTTAGGTGCACTGTGCTCCGGACATTTCCTCCACACTCGGCTTTCTGATGGGGCAAGGTCGAAGTGCAACGGCGATGACACATGGCTGTAGCCGGCCAACAGAGAGGCAGCGGCTTGAGAAGTGAGCTGACGTTAGAAGCAAGGTAAAGCTAGAAGTAGATTGACGTTAAGAAGTGAATTGATGTTAGAGGTGAGTGACATTGTAGGGCTCTCCACGCGCACGACAAGAAAGACTGCAAGGTCGTACGTCGCAGAAGACGGCCTAGCCAGTCGACGCTGACTTTTCGTGCGAAGACACGATCGTTGAGAGATACGATATGTGGAAGATGGTGCGCAGCGGCATCGGCTGAGAGACCATGTGGGTTGGCAGGACCACGCGGGTCAAGATCACCATTCGCATGGTGGGACCACTTGGGGTAAGCAAGGCACACGTTCTATCGTGGCCCCCGCGAAAGGACGTAGCTGTCATGGAAGCAGTGTACTGTATCCAGAATGCTATAGTATAGTGCAGCAAATATAACACCCGCTTACGATGTCGTACCCTACAGCACCCCACAGCGCTACACACCGAATGCATGTCGTAGCTCCTCGCCCGCTCTCGCGTGCTTGCTTACTGCGCTAGTTGTCAAAACTCGCTGCCGGGGGCTCCAGCCCAGTTGGACTGCTTTCTCGATGCGATCACGAGCTCGCTGGCGATGACCAATCCTCTATGCATGTCGGTCCTCTCTCTTTCTAGCTCGGCTACTTTCGCCGTAAGCAGCTCCGTGTCCGAGCTCGTCTTCTGAGCCGCCAGAGTACTTTGGCTGGCCAGCGCCACTTTGTATTCCTGCACGGCAGCTTCGTAAGCGACTGCGTCTGTATGCGCCTTGAACAGCTCCTTCTCCAGCGAACAGTACTGGCTAGCCAGCACAGCAAGCTCGTGCAGTGCATACCCATGCTGGTCAGACAGCGTTCGATGTGCCTGCACTAGATGACTGTTGTGTTGCACTAGATGACTGTTCTGTTGCACCAGATGATTGTTCTGTTGCACCAGATGACCACTGCGCTGCGCTTCCTGGACGTATGCCAGCCGATATGCTTCGCGTCGCGCACTTAGGGACGCAACTGGACATTCGGACTCTGGAGTGTACCTGTAAAGCATATCAGCCAGTCTCCACGTATATAGAAGTCATTCAACCGAGTGAAACCATAAAGTGAAACCAACCGTTGGTGCTCAGCAGCACGTAAGACCACATCAGATGCAGGCGCATCACGCTCGCGAGTACATCGCACCTGCCACGAGCCAGACATCACCCAGGTTGCGTGTAGGCGACGAAGTCAAAGCCACAGTCCGGGACTTCGCTGTTTTGTGCTCAGCTAGTCTGTTCTTAAATCTGCCGGATGATCATCAGTACGGCAGCAGGAACGTCGCACCTCGCCATCTAACACTCACCGTCCATCGTGCGTGCTGCCAAGAATAGACTTGTTGACACAAATAGATAAGTGGATCCCGACCTACAAGACCGGCCAGGAAACGGGCCACAAGCAAGACCTCGCCAGGCGGAGTGTGGAGAAGGGGAAGCAGGCAATGACTATTTCGGATGCACTCGTTTCCCATTGTAGCGTATCTCCATGTTCGGAGACGTCAAGTAGATGGCTTCACCGTCCTGCCGGAGCGCATGCACAGCGCGTGCGATGGCCATGGCAGCCCGCAAAACCACCAACAAGGTCCACAACAAGAAGCTGAGAAGACGACGGGAGGGACTGTCGACCAAGTGCTACGAGTACGGCGAACTAGACGGCGTCGAGCTAGCTCTGTTTGTGCGCTACCCCAAGCGCGGAGACTTCTACTCGTACGTGTCTTGACAGGAGCTGCCCTGGCTCCAAGATGTGACAAAGATGGTATACAACCTGCCGTGCATTGCTATGTACCCCGCTGAGTGTAAACAGATAACGCACCCCAAGGCCAGGACGGAGTACCCAGAGGACCTGAAGGAGAGGGTGGAAGACACAAGGAGGAAGACAAGAAAGGCCAAAGACGCGGGCGTGCTGGTACAAGCTGATACAGACGCGCAGGGTAGTCAAGAGGGAAGCAGTGCGCCTGTGCCTGTGCTCTCTGCGGCAGACTTTCTAGACTTTGTGTGCAACCTGACTCTGTGGGAGCGTCGCCGCAAGGGTCACTAAGAGACACTCTGCTGCAGCTACAATGAATTCAGTTTGTATTGTCAAGAACAACACTAAGGCTGTGGTGCAGGTACCACTCGTCGTTCTCTATAGACTCTTTCTCTATCCTCTTCTCCGCTCTCTCTGTCTGTTCTCGCCTTGAGCGTTCCTGCAGCGTCCCCTTAGCGTCCCCTCACACCTCACGTGGACTACATGACCTCGTATAAGAAGGGACTGGTCACAACCACTGTCAGGGAAGATGATGCTGTGGCTGCATGGGCAAACAAATTGAGCTGTATTTCATTAAGAGCAACTTGTCTTCTTGTTTCATCTCGAGACCACGCTCCGTGCATCAGTCTGTGACTGCGCTCGTGTAGCTGTCCAGCTCTGCTTCGTGCAATGCAGATAGCACTTGCATCAAGCTGCGCTCCCGCACCAGTCTACCAGTGCCTTCTGCTGACAGCCGCTCTTACAGCCGCCTCTGTTGGTTTGGTGCATGCGTCGACACAGGGAGGCTCTTCAGTCACACGAGGAAGCTGTGCCTGGCCTCAGAGAGCTGTGCGGCTCAGGGAGTCACTGCCAGACAGCTCCGCCCGCCTGTCTGGAGCAGAGTCGGCCTGAAGCTCAGCAACGTCAGTGTGAGATCGCGTCTCGTCGTCAGGGCGGCACGGGTGGTGGTAGTAATGATGTACCTTGACGACTAGGATGTTGGCGCGACTGTCAGATACCAGAACTTTGCCCAGGGCTGTTCTCGCTTCGGCGCACGATTGTCGCGAGCAGATCTGACCGTGCAGCGTTTGGTCTTCTGATGTGCGCCGGGCACGGTGGGAGCGACGCCTGCCGCAGTGCGAACAGCTGCGCGGCTCCGGGAAGATAGAGTGAGGCAGAAGATGCGCTTCAGCTGGCTCCATGATCTGATCCTGCTACTCTTGTGCGCGATCACGGATGCCTCTGAGATGCAGCTACAGATGTGAATGTAGAAGCTGTTTGATGCACGCTCCTGCTAGGTCCTACTAAAATCTATTTGAGTGTCACTTTTGAGCTTGCTGCTTCTTCTCAGGCCTGTTTTCAGGCACCTGTGCAGAGCCACCGTGACGCTGTCCAAGTAACCTCGTGCGATGTGCACTACGGGCCAGACCTGGGGACCTGTTTGCCGCCTGTCTGCGGCCTGTCTGCGACTGGTCGCGACCCAGATACGGTCCCTCAACCTCGCCCTACAAGACCCTCTGTCCGCCGCTGCTCAGCCAGCAGACCCACCATCACCATGAAGCGCTGCTGCCACACCCGCTGGCTCAGCATCTGTGAGCGGAGCGGCAGCTCTGCTCTCGTGCAGTCCGACAGGCCTGCTGCGCTCGTCAAAGACCTTCCCTCTCCTGATGTGCAACAGCCGTGTGTCTTCGTGCTGATCGGTAGCAGAGAAGGGTCCGCCGCACTGCAGGCCTCATTCGGCATCAAGAAAGCCCGATGGCCTCAGACCAACCAGACCCGTGGCGAGATGCACCTCCACCTTGACCCGTCCACCATCTTCGCTGACCGGCCGATCCTGCTCGCGAGCTTCGATGTGCGCCCGCGTCCTGCCAGCTGGATCACAGCGAGGTGCGCCCCGTGCCACAGAGAGACGCGACATCCTCTCCGCCGACCACGTGCCAAGTCGAAGGCTGCAGACGACATCCTCCCACGCCTCCTCTCCCCCTTTGCAGACGTCTTCTGCCTCTTCTCCGACGACCTAGGCGGCTTCCGCCAGACCGCACAGCGACTGGCCCTCTGGCTGGACCAGAGCCGCTCGCCAACTCCACCTAACACTGCACTCCCAAGCATAGTCGTCGTGACCAGTGCAGTCCCTCCCAAGGGGGGAGCAGAGGAGCAGGCAAGACGCGCTCTCCTGTGCATGCTGGAGGAAGAGACGGCCGTAGACCCGTTCCAGCAGCTCGCCGCTATCGATGTCGTTGCTGTCGTTCCGAAAGGGGCCATGTCGGCGAAGGCCCGCTGGCGGCGTCTGAGAGAGCGTCTCATGGATAGATCAGACCGAGTGCGCAAAGACAGAGAAGCCCGCTCCGCGCTCTACTCTGCATCCCGCCTGGCCGCCTTCCTGCAAGGTGCAGGTGCGCACTTTGCTCGCGCTCCTGACGTCCCCTTCGACTTCCTGCAGGCGGCAAGGATCCACAACCCTGTCGCCCCAGACTTGGCAGACTATCTTTCACACTTTCTCAAGCACATCACTTCGTCGACCCAACTGACAGAGTTTGCAGTTCCTTTCCTAGCTTCCACCCTGCTTCTCAACAGTTACCCACCCGGCGCGCCCAGTGCGTTTCCATCTTCTCTCTCTTGCTCGCAGCGCTTGCTTGCTAACGCAGGAGCAGTGTTCGATTGCAGGCACGTCTTCGACGAGCTGTACCGGCCAGCGTTCCGGCAGGTAAGTGAGGCCCGCGTCGCTGTCTCGGGTGAGAAAGGTGATGCCCTCCCATCGAGTGACATCGCCGATCTGGTCGTGGACCACCTTGTCCGCTACTTTGAGCAGCTTGTTGGCGGGATGGCAGCAGCGGACATCCACAGAGACAATCTTGCGTGCTTCCGGCGCTGGTGGCACGGCATCGAGAGCAGTAACACCTGCCTGTGCTGCCTGCGCAGGAGACCGCAACCACCCAGGCTTCCCTGCGGACACTTCGTCTGCGAGAACTGCGTCGTCGTGTTCGGAGACCGCAAAGATGACGATCCCTGGACCTTCAACATCCGCCACTGCTTCCTCTGCGGACAAGCCCCGCCGAGCGACGTGGCCATCAGGGTGCATCTGCCCACCGCAGGAGCCGGCGTCTTGTGCATCGACGGGGGAGGCACGCGCGGCATCGTGCCGCTGGTGCTGATGAAGCGGATACAGGACCGCATCGGCCTGCCCATCCCCTTGCAGCGCTTCGTCAAGGTCGCCTTCGGCGTCAGCATAGGTAGGTCGTTAGCAGCCGCCAGACAGACACAGATAAACAACGGCTGACCCTGTCGAGGCGCGGTCATCGCCATAGACCACTACATCAACGGCCGCTCCCTGACCGAGTCCATCCAACGCTTCCCGGAGATGATGCAGCGATCGTTCAAGCGGCGCTCGTCCCTCAACATCCCAGTGCTTTCGCGCGCCTTCGAGCTGACCGCAGCCTATCTCGCCGATGGCTTGTACTCTGTGGAAACCCTCGAAGCTGTGCTCAGAGACGCCCTTGGCGCTGACAAACACATCCTAGATCTCTCGTACGCGACAGCGACAGGCACGAAAGTCGGCTTGCCCGTCGCCACAGTCAGCGAATACCCTTCCTACCGCATCTTCACCAACTACAACGGGGTAGGCAAGCGAGTCGGAGACCAAGGTTGGTTTGCCTCTTGTAGCACTGCGCCGACGAGTTCGTCTGGGCTGACGCACGTGAAGGCAACAGCATCATCAAGCCCAAGGACAGCGTGCCGCTCTGGCAGATGTAAGCCTATTCCGCCCTGCCCAACTCTTCTCCGTCTAGAAACTGACAGCAGCGCCAGCGCCCGTGCAGTGACCGCAGCGCCAGGGTACGTCCTCCCCATGTGCACTCGTCCCCATGCGTTCCTTCCCATGCGTGCCTTCCCATGCGTTTCTTGCTGCTCGCGACTGACCGCGGCTAACTCACGCCACAGCTTCTTCCCACCCATGCACATCGACGGCGTCGGCACGGTCCAGGATGCCGGCCTCCTCGAGAACGACCCGCTGCTCTGGGCGCTGTCCGAGGTATCAGCTCTCTTCCCATTCTGTCAAAACCCTGACTTCGTCGTCTCTCTAGGCACAGGCGAGCCCGCCCCGCGGAACTACGACACGCCAGCGATGGACCGTCGGAGCAAGCGAAAGAGAGGCATGCTCCGCCGGATCGGCGATCTGCTGCTCGAGAGGACGCGGGACAAGCCCATCAGGCGAGCCTGCAAGACGGCCGCCATGGCGGGCAACGTCCTCCGTCGCTTCCACCGCCTCAACGTCGGCTTCGACGGCGCAGAGCCGAGGCTCAACGACACCAGCCGCATACCAGAGCTGATACGCAGAGCGCAGACTGACCCGTCTCTGTCTCCAGGCATCAATGCCGTCGCGCGCTGCATGGTTGCATCGCTCTTCTACTTTCAGCTCGACCCCGACTCGCCGCCGCAGTGGTGCAACGGGAAGTACCTGGTCAACGGAAGCGTTCGGTGCTCGATACGACATGGCGATGCTGCCCTCAAGGCGCTCTTGTGCGAGCTGTCCAGCAGCCGTGCCAGCTTTCTCGTCGGCAACTGCGCCGTCCCACCCTCCTCCTACCTTGGCGAGGACGGTAACTTTTGCATCAACATCGCTCTAGAGACCAAGCGCAGGTTTGCCGTCTTTCTGAAGCTGGGCGACAAGGAAGGAGCTGGCAGCGACATCAGCGGCTCGCCCTTCTCGGTGTCGAAGCTGGTCGCCGCGCAAGGCCTGGATGCGCCCTTCGGCCACCTGGACCACCGCAAGCGGAAGAGAGGTAGGGACGCGGACATGGCAGGGTCAGCGAGCAAGAGGCGACAGACGTAGGCCTAATGGTCCCGCTCCATGATGCAGAAGCAATGAGGCAGTGTACAGGTGCGAGAGCAAAAACGCCAGCACCGTTGCTCTGGCAAGACAGCCTGAATCCACGTGTGCTGCCATTCTTTGGCAGGTTGTATAGCGTTTCACAATATCACAGCTCTGCTGTTTTTCTGACCACTCCACTGCTGATGCCTTAATGCTGCCGTCTAATTGTTTGAACGTGAAGTGTAGTGTGCCTAAAGACACGCGATGTCCTAGACTAGTAGTTGTTGTTGTTTAGTGTTCTGTCTGGCAGGACTTAAAGGTTAGCTTAATAGCAAACAACCTTGGCGCTATTACTGCACTTGCGCTAAGCAATGTGCTGCTGTCCCTGCAACCTTCTTTAACTTTACGCAAATTGTTTATTCTAGCAGAAAGAGTCTTATTAGACTGCAGCAAGCTGCATATTACAGTGTTTACAGCTAGCATTCTTGTAGCTCTTCTGCTCTTTATAGACTTAGTACTAAGTTATGCAGCAGCTAGTTGTTAGCAAGCTTAGGTGCACAAACAGTCTATAAGCTCTCTAACTTACTTTGCACAGAGTAATATTACAGCTAAAGCTATACTATATTAGCTTACTTTATATATATAATTAGTATAACACCTTTATCTACAGAGTATAGTATAATATTATATCTTACTAGGTTAATAGTTAGTAGTAGTATTAGATAGTAGCATAGTAATAGAGCTAACAAGGTGTAAGCTTGTACGTAGTATAGAACTTAGTAGTCTTTGCTTAGACCTGCTAATATATAGTTGCTTGCAAGGTTTATAAGTAACTAAATATTAAAATAACTAACTTAGTATATAAGTTTTATTATCTTAGTATTATAATAATAGACACGTACTATAGTAAACTACTAAAACTAGTACTTAATCTAGTCTAGTAGAAGGATTTAATATATATAACTTTGCACCTACTAAGAACTCTACTAATAACTTTATTATTTTAGCAGGCTAGGCTGCTTAGTATATATCTTTTAGCATGCTCATAAGTATATATACTATAGTATAAGTATTGCTCTTGTTTTAGCACTATAATATAAAGACAGTTTTATAAGTAATTTAGAAGTAGCTCTAAAGGCTAGTGTAAAGAAGAGTATCTAAACAAGATAAACCTAGAAGTATTTACTAAATACTACTAAGCTTAGATAATACTTATCTTTAAAACTACTACTTATATCTATACTACCTAAGCTAATATTACTAACAAGTGTTTAGACTTAACACTCTGCACTACTCTAGCTAGGATAATACTAAATAACTAAAGTATAAAGCTAATTAAGAAGAAATACAGTCTTATATATTTTCTACTTAGCAAGTCTAATTAGATATTAAAGAAGGTAAGTATCTATATATATAGTGTTTATACACTCTATGTATATTTCTAGCCTACAAATATAAAAACAACTTTTAGTAACTATAAAAATAAAGTTATATAGCTATATATAAAAGCTATTAATAAAAGTAGTTATATAAACTATTAATTAAGTCTATCTAAGAGAGTAATTATTTATAATATATAAAAACAGAACAGTATATAAAAGTAAGAAGCTTAACTTAATTAAAAAGCAAGCTAGCCTATAAGAAGTACTGCTCTGTACAGACAGCTATTATATAGAGATTTTTTATAGTAATAGTCTATTAAGTACTATAGTGCTTTTTTTATTACTACTTTTTATTTAGATGTTTTGTACAGCTACTGCGTGTAGTAACTAGTAGAGATGCTAAAGACAGCAACGCGTTAACTATAATACAAGTACTACTATATATATACTTTTTTTTAGTAAGTAGCTTTATAAAAAGCTTTTTTAAAGCTTTGTAATTGCTTATTTAAGTATATTACACTCTCGTTTCTTATATTGTTTCTTAGCCTTCTTAGTAGCTATTCTAAGGGCTTTCTCTTCTTTTACTCTTACTTACTTTACTTTCTACTACTCTTTCTATTGCTTATTTTAAACCTTTTTTTTAGCTGCCTCTGCCTTCCTACAAGCCTTTATAGTAGTTTTCTTAGCTTGTTAGTAGGTATTTTAACGTAGTTAAGCCTAGGCTTTATCTACTTTTATTAGAGACTATAATATTGCGTTAGAAGTATAAGACTTAGAAGCCTGCAGCAGCAAGGCTTAGCAGTACCTCTAAGAGGCCTTTTAGGTATTAATTTAGTTGCAGAGGCCTTTGTTTCTTACCTCTAGAAGTAAGTTACAAGCTGCTAAGTAGTTTAACGTGCAAACTAGCTTCTTTACCTTATAACTTAAAGAGTCTTTTATTATTGCCTTGTAAAACTATTCTATTACAATCTTATTAATATTAATTAGTAAAGATAAAGTTTATAGAAGCTTACTTTGCTTTTTTTTAAACCTATTAAGTATAATAAGTAGGTCTAGTAGTTAGTTAGTTAGTTAATTAGTATTTATTTTATATCTAGTTAATAAAAAATAAGTCTACTATCTTGCTTCTTAAAGAGTATATACAACGTGCTAAGCTATAGAATTATAGTACTAATATACTACCTTAGAAAGTATTTCTTGTGTATATAGGTATTACTACTATATTAAAACTATAGCTTTCTGTCTAGTTAAAAAAACTAAGTAATTTATATGTATTAAAGTAGATCTTTTATATCTTTAAAGGTAGTAAAGTGCTATAAGAAAGTAGAGAAGAGAGGTTAAGTATAAAGAGCTAGTGCTCTGTTAAATTAAGGCTGTAGCTCTATACAAGAAGAGCCTTTATACTAGACTTAGCTATGCCTGTATTAAAAGAGATAAGTATAGTAGAAAGGCAGAGCTAGGCCTGTCCTTCTTCTTTATCTCTAGAGTTGCAAATTATAAAGCTATACTAGCTGCCTTGTTTATATATTAAGAGCTAGTGCTCTGTTAAATTATGCTGTAGCTCTTTGCATAGAGAGCCTTTGTATTTAGGCCTAGCAGATGCCTATATCTTGTAAAAGCAAAGAGTAGCAAGATTATCTCTTTGTTTTAGTAGTAGTTAAGGCCTTTAACTAAACGTGTAAAACTAAGTAGTATACAAGCTATTTTAAAAAGATTTTAGCTTAGCAAAGGGCTAAAAGACAAAATAAAGCAGCACATTAGCTATAATACCTGTAGTAGAAAGAAGATATTAAGAAACAGATTTACAAAGGTATTTAAGTTGTGTTTAAATAAAAAATTAATAGAAATTAACCTTTTACTAACTTAGAAAAGTTAATATTTAGGGTAGGTCTAGTAGTATAGCTTTAAACGCAGCTAGCACAAGCTTACAGGTAAACGTTCTATACTAAGCAGCTTAAAAAAGCTTAAAGAAATAATACTTTTTAATACTAGTTAAAGCTTAGCTTTTATAGAGTTGTTTAGTAACCTCTTTAGAGTAGTTATTACTAGAAGGTAAGAAGCAACTTATATCTAACAGCTGCAGCGTCTATATACTATAAGGCAAGAATATAAGTAGTAAAATCTTATAGTAACTATAATAGTTAATAAAGCCTATAGTTATATATAAGCTATAGCTGTTAATAATAAGTAATTGCTAGAAAGTAAAAAGTACAAGCTTTAGCAGCAGTTTCCTAATTAAAAATCTGTTTAAGCTATACAAAGCTAACTTTATTTTTAGACTAGTTATTATAGTATACTCTCTTTAGCTATATACCTACTGTACCTAGTTAAACGTCTTTAGCTTTAATAACATAAATATATTTATCTCCTTTCTATATTAACTAATTAACTTCTTCTTCTTTACTTCTTTCTTTTACTACTAGAATAGTTTTATAGTTATCTTGTTGTCTGTATCTATATTAGAGTTACTCTATCTTCTATTGTCTTGCTTTGCTTCTACCTTTATATTTAGTATTAACTACTCTTTCCTACTATAGTCTTTTTTTATTCTCTTTATCCTAATCTTTCTATATTCTCTATACCTACTGTATACTCTATCCTTCTCTAATTTGCAAAATAAGCTAAGCTTAGCTTCTAGCCTTTGTACTATTCTAGTCTCTATCTACTCTTTTGTGCAGAGAGTATATCTTAAGTCTAAGTCTAAGTCTACGTTGTAGCTTAGGTTAATACAGAGAGCGTGCAAGAAAGTCTTAAGATTTAAGCATACTACAGCCTGTAGCAACTACTCTTCTTAGAATAATCTTCTAATCGCCTCTACAAACAGAAATTTCTAGCACCTTTACTAATTTCTCTTTACTATTTCTTCTTTTTTAATATACCTATATTAAAGCTACTACTTTATATTACTTATAACTATAGATACTCTCTGTACTTAAAGTACTACTACTCTATTAGTACTACAAAGTATTCTAAAGATCTTATTAGAACAGAGTTAGATATATTCTTTGTACTTTTATATTTTACTTTAGACTAACTTACACCTTTCTAAATAAATCTTTAATTGTTTCTTGTTAAATACAAGTTTAACCTAATCTTTCTAGAGTGGTAAAGGTTAGTCTAATATATAAACGCTTTTTAAACCCTCTTCTAGATATTTAAGTAACTTAGTAAAGTAAGTAATAGTAGACTATAAACTATAGGTCTCTTTTGTAAGTTTTGTTAAGCTTAATATTATACAAGTATCTAAGCTAATATACTTAGGCAAAGCTTATAAAGTGCTGTGCAAAGTGTTAAAGTCTTTTACTTACTAATTAATACTACAGCGTTGTTTTAAGTAAGTAGTCTTAAAAATCTATATTCTATTATTAAGATTAGAGACTTTTTTTAAGACTTACTAGATAAAAAAGATAATTTGTGTAAGTTATATATCTTATCTAAAGATTTTTAGCTAAGGTATAAGGTGCTAGCTTAGTAAAGTCTTACCTAGTTAGTTAAATATATATAAAGGTATATTCTTAGTTTAGTCTTATACAGCTACTATAAGAGTATTGTCTATTATATCTCTGCTTGCAGTTGCAATATAGCTAACAAGCTTGCAACTCTTAAGACTTCTTTGTTATATCTTCTAGTTAATAGGTATTATAATATACAAGTATATTATGTCTCTGCTTTATACTAGGCAGAATTATAATAAAGTCTGCTACAATAATTAAGTTCTAATATAGTTACTAAATTAGCTATTTAGATATAGGCATTATTAATAATAGAAATTTATATGCCTATTAAACAACTAATTAACACTATAGGCTTTGCCCTAAGTATAATATAGTCTTAGCACATAGTTATAAATATGCAAGCTATACTACTCTATATATATAATTTTAGCGCTAAATATTAAGATTATAGTGTATAACTCTAATCTAGAACTACTATGTCTGTACTCTTTATCTATATAACTTAGCAGGTTATACTGTATCTTTTTAAGCCCTATATATATACGCCCTGCAGCTTTAGTTATATAAAGCAATACAATCTTAGATATAGGTTGTCTTTAAAGTCTTTTAGCACAGCTTAGTATAGCTTAACACTATACCTACCTTAGTGTATTCTCTTATATACTATACTAAAACTAGATTACACCTTGTAAATTATAGAATTAAAGCAAAGACAAAAGATCTTAAATAAAGAAAAGAGACAATTATTATTTTAATAGCTACAAGATAATATAACGTTGTACTCTTAGAGTAAATAATTAAAAGCTCTTAGTACTTTATCTGCAGACTTGTTATTAATCTTGCTTCTTCTATTCTTAGATTCTAACACTTTTTTAAAGCCTTCTCTAATATTTAAAAATATCTTAGTAAATTTTAAGTACTGCTTATTACTGTTGCTAATTAAGTTACACTGCTGTATAAATAGCTAAAAGCAGATCCTTATAATAATTTCTAGAGTACTAAGCTAATAGTGCTAGTGTCACGGGATTCCTCTCCGATACCCCTCAACCCTACCTCAGGCACACCCAGGCCAAGGGCCGGGCCGCGCACGGGCCTCCCATATATATACTCCTATCGAATCCAGAGGCTCACACCTCAAGGATTCGTCTGATATCCAAATACAACCCCAATTCGGCCTTGAAGCCATCCCATCTACCTTGAGTCCGATTGCCTGCCTACAGTGACCTCACAGCTAGTTATAGGCTTTATTTTCTTCTAAGCAATTATTATATTAGCTATTGCTGCAAAACATACAAGAGACGTTATATACACTTAGTAAAGAATATTAGCTTTAAAAGAGTTAATTAGCTCTAGCTTAGCAAGTAACTTATTATTCTTAAGTAGATAGGAATAAACAAAAGCAATAAGTATAAACTAGTTTTCTTAAGACATTGTAGAATATAGCAGACTATAAGCAAAAAAAAAACCTAGCAGCGTATACTTTAAATATAAGCTTACACAACTTTTAAATAGGTCTAAGATTAGACTTAGAAACTAAAATAAACTAGCGCTATATGTATATAACTAGCAAGTATGTTTGCAATACTTTTTACTTTACTGCCTTAGTAGTAAGCATATTATATTACTATATACTAAAGCTGTATTTAAGTATTAAGTATTATAAGTCTAGCAGTAATTTATATAGACCTATAACAAGTAGTATATAAGCTGTGTTAGGTCTTCTAGATATATAAATAAAAAAACCTATATACTCTTAAGTAAAAAGTATATAATAAGTATAATAGAAGCTAAGGCACTAAGATTATAAAGAAAGTTTTAGTCTTATTGTCTAATAGCGCTAAGCTCTTAAACAATTCTCTTAGCTGTCTATTTATTACTACAGAAGAAAATATAAACTTCTCTAGCTAATCTGTATTTAGATCTATTAATTACAGTCTCTATACTAAAAGCTATAGACTTTAGACTAAAACACCTATATAGTAATATTATATTATATTTATTATAATATACATAGTAGATACTATTATAATATACTTGTTCTTATAGCTTTTTAGACTCTGTAACAGTATAAAGTATTATAGTAATAAAGACAACTATTTTAAAAGCTCTGTAGACTTTTACGCTTAAGGTTTAAAGAGGTTGTTCTATCTAACCTGTTTATGTCTAGTATTAGGCTGCTAAGACTATATACTTTGTATTAAGCTATCTCCTAGGCATAAAGATCTCTTAAAGTTATAGCTAGAATTACTACTTTTATTGTTCTAAGTAGCTGTGTTAGATAAATATAGTAAACGTTGCAGGACAAAGCTTCTAGGCAGCTAAAACTCTAAGTAAACTTTAGTTAGAGCTCTGCTAATATAGTTATTACCTATCTTATATACTATAATAAGCTATAATAAGCAGAAGAAAAAGTAAAAAGAAGGTAGCTTGCAAATATACAAAGTAGAATAGACTGTAGCTGTTATTAAGTAGAGAGTTTAGAAAGTACCTTTTAAATTTTATAGTCTAAAGTTAAGAGCTGTATATACTAAGTGTATTGCTAAGCAAAGGCACTAACTATAAAGCTTAACAGATTCTGCTGTCTTGTTTGTGCCTTAACAATCTTACAAACAGACTATAGAACTAACTATGTCTAAGCTCTATAGTAAGTAAATATCTTAAAGATTATTCTATATATATAGTAGGTAAACACCTTTAATTTCCTGTGCGCTAGTCTATAGTAGAGCAAAAGTGCACAGAGATTTTATAACTTTCTGCTAAGTCCTTACTGCTTACACATTAAAGTATCTAAAGACTTAGTACCTAATATTATAAATACAGCCTAAAACAACTTGTACTTAACTTATACTTTAGTTATATTCTACTAACACTTAGAAGACGCTTAGAAGACACTTATAGGTATCTAGCTTCTTATACTACAATGTCTAACTTATAAACAGCAGTCTATTAGTACTTGCTGCTTATAATATAGTTAAGCAGTCTAACGTTAAGATACTTAATTATAATCTATACTATTATTAACTACAAGTTTTTAACCTAAAAGTAGTTTAACTAGCTAACGTAGTTTAGGCGCTGCTTGTTTATAATAATAAGCAGAAGTAAACAAGGTAGTATAGGTTTACACTATATGCTAGGCAGATTATTAACTAACACTTACAGCAAGCAGCGCTTTCTCTTATTAGCTTCTAGAACGCTTTTCTCTACAGTTGCTAATCTTTCTTCTAAGTCTAGCTACTGCTAGCGCTGTTAATGCTAAAAGCTAAGATTAAACTTCTCTTACAGCGTAAACATGTAAGAACAAGCCTAGTTCTTTAAGCCTACCTTACATTACCTGACAACTACCTAACTCAGATCTGTCTTCTAACTGCTCGTTGGTACAGTCTTCCCTAAGCTTCTAGGTATAAGAAAGGAAGCCTCTACAGAGTTTAGATAGATAGTTTTAAAGTATCCTTTTGTACAAGACCTATAGGAATAGAGATCTAGTCCTGCAGTTTATCTTAGTGCTTCTATACACCTCGTAGCAGATACCTATGCGATTCAGACCCCTCTAGCATCCTGTGTCGTTATAAAACATATAATACTAAAGCTATTAAAACAGATATAAAGCAGAGAAGAAAAGAGTAGAAGAAAGAAGTAAAAGAAAGAAGTAGAAAGAAAGAGCAGAAGAAAGGAGCAGACAAGGTTAAGAGAGATTAGTAAAGGTATAGTGTAGTTAGGTAGAAAAGGTAGGTATATAAAGACATATAAAAAGAGAGTAAAAGAAAGCAAGTATAAAGTATAGAAAAAAAGTATTAAAGACTTCTATAACTCTAGTAACCTTTATATCTTGTAGTTGTTTACTTTACAGCCTTAGAACAACTAGTAATAGTTAGTTAGCTACTCTTTGTATTACGTGCAGCAATATATAACAAAGAAGCTTAGGCCTTTATACTAGCTAATTGTCCTGCCTATTATATTGTAAATACTACTAATATTAATCTATCTTAATATATTCTTTACTTAAACAACTCTGCCTATAACTATACTTGTAACGACACAGGATGCTAGAGGGATCCGAATCGCATAGGTATCCACTACGAGGTGTATGGGAGCACTGAGATAAACTGCAGGACTAGATCTCTATTCCTATAGGTCTTGTACGAAAGGATACTTCAAAACTATCTATCTGAACTCTGTAGAGGCTTCTCTTCTTATACCTGGAAGCTCAGGGAAGACTGTACTGAGGAGCAGTTAGAAGACAGATCTGAGTCGGGTAGTTGTTGGGTGATGTAAAGTAGGCTTGAAGAACTAGGCTTGTTCTTACATTACCCCCCTCCTTGTAGGCAGATTGTCCCTGATTCTGCAAAATTGTAAGGAGAATTCTTGTGCCATGAAGGTTCAAGCTTTAGGAGGGCGTGAAACACATCCGACTCCCATCCGTCCTAAGACTCTAGTCTTCCTTTACTATTGTCAACCTCTATTTGGGTTTTGCTGCACAACCTATGTCAGTCACCCTGCACTTATCTATCCTGGGCACGCTCTCTAGTAACGATAACTAGGCGAATTGGATTGTTATCAGGCTTATAGCTGTTTTGAGAGCCTGCGCCATGATAGGGTCGCTTTCACTAAAGTTGTGGTGACTGTGGAAACGCGTTTGATCCACTTCCTAATCAGGTTAAACCGCTCACAGCGTGCTTCTCAAGTAAACAACGCGTGCCCTGCCTGTTTCTGTTCTCTAACGGACACTAATTCTTGCTGCAAGTACCTTAAACAACTTTATCTGATCGCTGCTAACTGTTGCCAGGCTCGTTTTTCAGTCACTATGCCGATACCTGTCCCTCCCGGCGCTCTTGCGGTGGCCTATTGGGTTATCTGCCTTTGTTCAATTTGGGCCTTCACGCGGGGGAACGCAGTAGTGTATGCCTTTAACAAGGCGTCGTTGTCGAAGTGTGCTTATTGCACACTTCAGAACGAGAAGTGTTGTCCAGTTTGATCACTATCACTCTCCTCCTATCAGTCCTTAGGCTAACTTTTGAATAGGTGCCGATTTACGTCGGACCCGAGTACGATGCTTTTTGGGGCGACCTTGTCGCGTGGGAGGAGGCTACGGCAGAGGAAAGTGGGGAGTTAGGGGAGCTAGAGGCAACAGCTGCGCAGGCTGTTTGTGAGACTGCTTGGGATGACCTCCGTCGGTCAGCCCATGTCTTGGCAAGTGTAGTGCAGGTGGCGACTGCGCAGCTCAAAGAGGTGTCGGCCGCCAACGTGTTACTCTATCAGTACCACGTCCAGCCTGTCACTGATCGGGCCTTGGTGGAGGCGATGGGGGCGCTCACCGCGCAGGTAAGGTCCCTGCGGGATGAGGTGGCGGAGCTTAGGCAGGCGGTGGTATCCCTGCAGGCTCCGGTGGTTGAGGCTCCACAACGGAGCGCCAGGGGCAAGGGCCTAAAGAAGTCAGTGCCTGAAAAGGCGTTGGCTGATTTGGATGCTCCCCTGGTGGACGCAGAGGAGATGAGCGACGTTGGTGAGGCTCTGGCTTGATCACCACATGTACAGTAGGGTGGACGTTTTCCTTTGTTACTTGGCTGGGTTGGTGGGGGTTCGGAGTAGTCTAGGTCTTCTTTGTCTTTTAAATTCATGACGTGCTCACTTAAACTGTTACTGGCTGTTCTCTTCTCAGGATTTGATCCAATTTAGTAACTGCGTTGGGGGACCTGGTGATTGCAGATACCTATCGTGAAACGCTCTCAGCTTGTGGGGAGCGTTCTCAAAGTTTTCCGCTGGGTACCAGGTAGGGTTAGGGTCGTGTCCTAGCCAACTCACGCGGTACTTCAAGCGTCGTCGGACTAGCTTACTTGCGAGTATCTCTTGTACTTCCCATTCCTCAATTCCTTAAATTGGGATACCTGAGGGTTTTGGGGCTTCTTGTCCAGGCAGAGGGTCTGCTGGGTCTTTGCAGAGTACATCTGGGGCGAAGACGTCGTAAATTCGTGAACCAGAAGGAAGTTTCAAACGCCATGAATAACTAACTTGCTCAAGAACTTCGAACGGACCCTCCCATAGGTTGGATAGCTTTCGGCTGGGACGCTCAACAGCCAAGTTCTTAGTTGACAAGTATACCTTATTACCCACTGCCCAGTCAACTGGACTGCGGTGCTTGTCCTAGGTGGCTCTCATTCGCAGCTGCGCCTTTTCCATGTTCTCCTTGGCTACCTTCCAAGCTTGGTGCATGCGGGTTGCTAGAGCAAGTGCATCCTGGTGGTTTAGGTCGTCACGAGGAGTCGTATCCGTATCTGATCTGTTCCACTGCCAGCTCTGCCTTAGTTCACTACCAAACAATACCTGATAGGGAGTTATTCCAATGCTGGAATGGGGTAAGGTAAGCTGTGCGCGGTCAATAAGCAGCAGCAATTCAGACCAGTTATCTTGATAGTACGTCACAAACGGTCGTAACCGCTGGTCAATGTACTTGTTCATGATCTCTGTTTGGCCGTCAGTTTCCTTATGGTAGGCAGTAGAAAGCTTGACTTTGGCGCCAATGATCTGACAGAACTCGGACCAGAAACGGGACACAAACTGGGGTCCACGATCGGACACTATTGACTCAGGGGTATGACCAAAACGATAGACCCATTGGATGAACAAGGAGGCCATCTCTCGTGCAGTTGTTGTCTTGTAGCACGGGATAGTAATTGCCTGCTTCGTCAAATGGTCAATAATGACGAGTATTTGATCGTATCCAGCTTTGTCCTTTGGAAAATCCTTGAAATCCATACACAGGTGCTGCATGGGTCGATCAGGGATAGGCAACGGGTGGAGGTACCTGCGGAGTTGGGTCTGTTTCGGATGACCACGGCGACAAGGGATACAATTTCGCACATATTGTTCACAGCTTGCTCCCATGCCCCGCCAGTGATACTGTTAGGACAGTAGCTGGTAGGTTTTCTTCGCGCTTGGGTGAGCGGTGGATACTTGGTCGTGGGCTTCCCGGATGAGGCGCGTGCACAACAAGGAGTCTGAGA
This sequence comes from Stagonosporopsis chrysanthemi, assembly GCA_022560025.1. Taxonomy (NCBI): domain Eukaryota; kingdom Fungi; phylum Ascomycota; class Dothideomycetes; order Pleosporales; family Didymellaceae; genus Stagonosporopsis; species Stagonosporopsis chrysanthemi. The sequence continues at coordinate 22,355 of JAFISE010000320.1, forward strand.
CTACGCACAACTGATCTTGATATAGGAGCAGACCGTTATAGATCCAATAACTAGGGGCTAGGGATTTTTGCTCTTTCTTAAAGGCCTGGCGATTGTGTCGCAGCACGGCTTCGATCAGTTCCAAGGAGTCCAACTGCATCTCTGGCTGCAAGGTGCGGATAGCGTGTACTGAGGAATG
>JAFISE010000321.1:0-22499 GCA_022560025.1 Stagonosporopsis chrysanthemi
GAGGATTGAACTGAGGTTGTATTGTGCGAAGCTACGAACAGTATGTATACATGGGTAGCTGTAAACAACGCTAGTGCAGGAGAGGCAGCCTCGTCTCACTAGAGGTGAGGTGAAACTGCATGTGAGGCAGGAGATGCCCTCAACCGTGACAAGGACACTCTACTTATAGTTAACAACACAGTTATTTCTAACCCTCTAAAGAAGGCTAAGGCACTTAGAAAAGAAGTCCTTAATTAGTACACAGCAGAAAATAACCTCTAACACTACCTAGAGTAAAAGGCTGCAACTACTCTTCTTTAGAGCACGCACATCTTACTAGAGAAAGCTAAACAAAATATAATAGGGGTCTCTAGCACCTTGCTAGGTACTAACTACTTTACTGTGTAGCTGCTCTGCGCCTGCTAGGCTTAGGTTAGAGAGCTTATACAAAGGATCTTCTAGCAGTACCTTAAACTTAACTACTTCTTAGCACAGTAGAAGCTTGCAGAGGTAGCAATAATACTAAAGATAAGAAAGACAGATTGTATATTGCTCTAATCTTAGAGACCTATTGTACTCTTGTCTTGCATTAGAAAAGGACTTAAATAAACAGTAGCTAGAAGGATTGTATAGACTGCTATAACCTATAAGATCCTTAGCCTCTAGTATAAAGAGGCTCTACTAAAGTGCTTAGCAGCTAATCTTACTATAGTACTTACTTACAATACTAAAGCTATGTAGGTACTTAATTAATATATTATAATAGTTACCTTAGACATATAAAGCGCTTTTAATACTCTTTTTAAGAACTACCTACTATATTAAATAGCTAGGTAGAAGTAGCTACAAGAGCCTATTTTCTTTGTAGACTTGTTTCTTACTAATTAGAGAGTCTAAGTCTGTCTTAGCTAGGTTACAACTCTTAGCTACCTAGTTGCTTGTAGCACGCTCTAAGGCTTGCCTCTCTTTCTAGTTCTATATATACTGTACCTAGTAGAGCTACTTTCTATAGATATAAGATAATAGTTTAGATATACAGACAATATATGTCTATACTAGGCCTTAGACTTAATAGATACTAACGTTAAGCTCCTAGCAGCAGATCTAAGGCAGATTAGAGCATAGAGTAATACTAATAAGGTTACCTTTACTCTAGAGAAACAAGAAATAATATACCTTACTAGACAGTAGAGTAGCTATGCCTCTTTCTGTATAGTAGACAAGCAGCTTATAATCTACTCTATCTTCCTAGGTAGAGAACATAGCTAGCTAGCTCTATAGTAGCTAGGCGTATAGTTTAATTACAGACTTACCTTTAGACAATATATAGCTACACGTACTGTAAAAGCTACTAAGGTAGCCTAGTATAGCTATACTCTTGCAAAGACTATATATAGACTACTAGCTAGTTCTTTATACAAAGCTACTATTACTTATATATACTTATCTTTCTTATATACAGCTAAGTGTTAGTACAGAGGCTATACTAAACTACTATATATACTTAAACTTAGTAGGCTAATAGAGGTTAGTACCTATATAGGATAGTATATAGCTGCTATTAATAAGGTACTTACTATAGCTAAAAGAGGTATACTTCTAGTATAGAGAACAACTCCTATAGCTATACTCTTTAGAGACGCTAGACTACTGTCTGTAGTAGTAGCCTTAGAAGAAGCTAAACTCTAATTTGTAGCCTATCTACGCACTGTAGACACAGAATATTCTCTAACTAGCTATACTGCTATCTCTAAAGTAAACAGAGGTAAAAAAGCAGGTTAACCTTAGTAATTACAGACTAGACTCTAATATATAGGGTCTCTTCTGCTAGAGATTCTAAGGACAATACTAACAGTACCTTACTACTTACTTAGCTGTTAAGCAGACCTAATACTTAGTATAGATAAGAAGACTGCAGCTAAAGCCTTTAAAGAATAGTAGGCTTAGCTTCTACTGTTAGACGTAACTATCTTCTTAGATAGCTCTAGACAACACACAAGAGATAGAGAAAAGCAGGTTATATATAGCTTTATAGTGTATTAGAATAGAAAGTAGCTATAGAGTAGCTACAGGTTACTTTACCTAGCCTTGCATGTCTTTAATGCTAAGATAGTAAGAGTATAGAGAGGCCTCTAGCATACTATATAGCAACTAGATCTTAGTATCTGCTAGATCTAGCTTTGCATTAACAGTACCTTAGTAATCTAGTGCTTTAAGGGCGCTACCTCTTTTACTTTATAGTAGGTATTTCTAGAGTGCTACAACGCTATAGAAACCTATAATATCTTTATTAAATAGGCTTCTAAGCACTAAGAAATTAAAGAGAACAAGGCAGCTAATAGACTAGCTAACCTAGAAGCCTAGCACCTATTGCCTCTAGCTAGGAAAGCTGCTATGCTTACACTCTTAGGTAGGCTAGCAAATAGGTTTAGAGTATCTAGTAGTAGGTAGAAGTTAGGTTAAGGTTATACAGACCTTAGAGTAGTAGTTAGATTAGAGTTGTATAGGCTAGAGGTAAAGGTTAGGTAGAAGTACTTCTAGCGTAGGTAAGGGTAGAGGTTAGGTTGCACAGACCTAGGTTAGAGTTAGGTTAAGAGTACCTACTAGGGTACGTAATTTTAAGTCGTAATAAATAGCTTATCTTACTATAGAATAACTCTGTTAGAGTAAGCCTACTATAGTTTGTAATAATAGGTAGTAATAATTAGCTCTCTTACTATAGGATAAAATCTTCTACAATATTAGTACAACTCTTAACTTACCTTAACTCTAAGTAGAGACAACCTAACCTCTACTTACTTAGTATTAACTTAGCTGTTACAGAATTCCTCTCTAATACCTCTTAGCCCTACCTTAGGCACACCTAGGCTAAGGGCTAGGCTGTGCACAGGCCTCCTATATATATACTCTTATTAAATCTAGAGGCTTATACCTTAAAGATTTGTCTAATATCTAAATACAACCTTAATTTAGCTTTAAAGCTATCTTATCTACTTTAAGTCTAATTACCTACTTATAGTAACCTTACAATTTAAATCCTTCCTATTTCTTCTTAGAAGAGGCAGTTAACTTGCAACTTAGAGTAGATTACTAGCTACGTGTTAATAATAGCTAAAAGACATTGTACCCTCTAGAGCGCAACACAGAGTGTAGAGTACGCACCTCTTAACAACTCTAAGACAACCCTAGAAATGTATTGTAACAACACTAATTACAAAGACAACACCTTAGCAGACGTATTAAGTAATAGAAATTTTGCACCTATTAATACAAGAGCAATAACACTCTTAGTACACCTAAAGAGGTACAAAAGCTAGAAAAAAGCAGTAAGCCTCTAAGTAATAGTTGTAAAAAGACTAGATACCTTAGAAGAAGCAGAGCTTTGTAATGTGCTAATTACTAAGATTAAGCTGCAACAAAAGCAACTTAATTACACAGTAGCAACAATAAAAGAAGCTTAAAGCAGACAGACTCTAAGCTATAGCTAGCTAGCCTTTAACAAAGCTAGGCAGCTTATACAGACATTAAACAATGTCTAGCTAAAGCTAAAGCTAGGCACAGAGAAAACGTCTCTAACTCTCTAGCAGGTTAACTAGTAGGCAAAAGACATTAAGACAGCGTTTTAGTATACTTAAGTGCTAGAAGACTCTGTTACCTATACCTACTAGATTATAGGTACTATATAGTTTAGTACTTACAGAGAATTAATCTAACAACAGATTACTAAGAGATTAATCTAGATATAGGCTAAGCTCTGCATAGTAGAGGAACAGCTAGTCTAAGATTCTATCTTTACTTGTTATAAGAACTACTAGAAGTTCTTTAAGATTAAGTAGAAGAAAGAAGACTCTGTAAACTTGTTCTTTATACTACTTAGTTAAAGAAAGTCCCTACTACTATATAGCTTCTTTAAGTTTAATAATAGCACAGAAGACTATAAGTTTAAGATAGTATTTATCTAGAGCAAAATCTTAGAGCTATTGCAGAAGGAAATCTAACGCAATAGTGCACTAGAGTATATCTAGAAGTAGTCTAAGTTTAAAAAGGCCTTCTATAACGCAGAAACTACTGTAAGACTGTTAAAAGCTACTTTAGAAAAGTCTAACTAATAACTAATAAAGAAGTGTAGCCTTAGTTCTCTGTCTAGGCATAAGTTTAAACGCTAAAACAGCTGTAGGAATACTCTAGCCTGTAGCAAACCTAGCACTGTTCTAAGAGAGCCTTAACAGCTGCTTACAGCCCTAGTACAGAACTCTAGGCGCTAGATATTATAAGGCAGTAGAAACTAGTCTTAACTAAGAGATTACTATAAACTGCACTAGAAAAACTAAGACTATAAGAATAGCTAACAGAAGTAGGACTAGGGAAAAAGAAAGCCCTAGTAGCAAACCTATTCTAACTGCTACTAAGGCTAGATTCTAATAGGAAGAAGACCTGCATTGCAGTAACAGTGTACCTACAGGTGCCTAGCAGCGCTTTTAAGACGCTCTAAGCTCTGTACAATTTAGGTACTAAGCTAAATCTTACTAATAGAGTAAGTCTAGAAGAGACAAATATTGTACTCTACAGCAACGCAAAGAAACTAATAGCTACTACTATTAATAATAAGCAACTGTAGATTTATAGGTCCTGCTAGCTAACTATAGACTGCCTTAATAGCGCAAGTACTGTAAAGTAAGTAGGACTAAAAACCTTTTAGACAGCTAACTTCTACAAGTATAACCTTATTCTAAGGTACCTATAGCTTGTAAAAGTAGACTTATACATCTGTTTTACTAAAAAAACGTTTATATAGTATACTAACAGAATAGAAAGAGTCTTTATTGCTTTTGTCTAAGAACTGTTTAACAACCTAGGCCTAGGCAAGCAACTGTATTTACTCTACCTACAGGCCCTGCATAGGACTAAGAGTTAGCTAGGTACTCTCTAGCTGCACCCTAACTTAGTACGCTGTTAATACAACTTAGACTCTCTTTGCTAAGATAACTACTCTTAGTTAGTCTCTGTAGTACTAAAAGAGTATATAGTAGGTATTATCTCTATTCTAGGTTGTAAAGAGTCCCTAGCAGACTATAACAAGGACGTGCCTTAGGTTCTACCTAAAGATAACAAGCCTAATAAAAACAAACTCTGTTTTGTACTGCTAAAGCTCTACTATAAGTAGTACACTTTTAGCAAACGTTAATTAAGAGTACTACCCCCTTACTAAGAGTATAATTACTTTATTAACATTGTAGAGGGCGCAAAAGTGCTAAATCTCCTAATATACAACCTTTCTTGCAAGGAACTAGATATCCTTTAGGAATACCTTAACACAGCGCAGGAGAAGAGGTAGATTAGACTAAGTAAGTCTCTAGCTAGTGCCCTAATCTTGTTTATTCTAAAGGCTAACAGTACTATAAGACTGTGCGTAGACTACTAGAGATTAAACAAGGTAATAATTAAGAATTGCTACTTAATTCCCCTAGTTAGTAAGATACTTAATAGACTGTTAAAGGCGCAGGTTTTTACTAAGCTAGATCTACGTAATGCTTATTATAGGCTCTAGATTAAAAAAGGTAATAAGTAGAAGACTGCGTTTAAGACATAATATAGGCACTTTAAGTACCTAGTTATACCTTTTAGGTTAGCTAATACCTTAGCAACCTTCTAGTTGTATATTTATAGAGCCCTTAGGGGCCTACTTAATTAGACTTGTATAGTGTACTTAGACAATATCTTAATCTACTTAGAAAACCTAGAAGATTACAATTGTTATATTAAAGAGGTACTTAACTGTTTAGTTAAGTAGAGCCTGTTTGCTAAGGCAAGCAAGTGCTCCTTCTTAACAGAGTCTGTTAAGTTTCTAGGCTTTATTATTATGCCTAAGGGCGTAGTAATAGACCTAGAAAGAGTGTACACTATTACAGAGTAGCCTAAGCCTAAAAGCTATAAAGATATCTAAGTGTTTTTTAGCTTTGCAAACTTCTATAAGAAGTTTGTGTACAATTACTCTAGTATTGTGCAACTGCTAGTAGACTATATAACAGCTGCCTAGAACCTAGAGCTAGACTAAGAGAGACTTAATCTCTAGAAGAGAAGGGCAAAGTTAAAGAAGAAAATACACAAAGGCCTAACTAAATAGTATAGACTATAGAGCTAGCCTAAAGACGTCTGTACAGCGTTCTTTAATATTAAGGCTTAGTTTACTAAGGCTCTAGTGCTTTAGTACTTTAACTCTACAAAGCTAATTGTAGTCTTTACAAACGCATTAGATTTTGCTATAGCAGCTATACTGCTGCAGCTACAAACGTCTAAGCTAATAACTAAGAGTTACTAGAAGCTAGTAGCATTCTAGAGCAAGAAGTTCTAGGGACTAGTAGTAAGATAGCATACCTACAATAAGGAACTATTAGCAATTGTGTTAGCATTCTAGTAGTAGAGGCAATACCTTAAGCACGCTGTGTTTACAATCTAAGTACTTTTTAATTATAACAATCTAAGGTACTTTATAACAACAAAGGAGCTCTTTCTAAAACAAGCCTGTTAGGTAAAAGAGCTATCTAGATTTAACTTTAAAGTTAAATATAAACCTAGACCTAAGAATATAGTAGACAGCTCTTTAAAGCGTCTTAACTACGCTTAGAGTATAGTTGTTAGAGAGCAGCAAGCATTAAAGGACGCTATACTACCTACTCTCTAGCAGAAGCTTTAAATATAGACTCTTACAAAGTCTATAGCTTATAGCATAGTACAAGCTGTATAGAGTGCTAACTACCTTAAGAGGGCGCTAAAAGCAACCTGTTAATACTCTAAAGATGCTCTTATAATTCTGCTGCCTAAAGGTGTAAGTTTAGAAGATAGTACAATACTGCCTATAGGCGTAAGTTTAAGGTACCTTCTACTGCTTAAAGGTATAAGTTTAGAATATACTATACTGCCTAAGAGTATAAGTTTAAGAGAAAGTACAACACTGCCTACAGGCGTAAGTTTAGTATACTTTCTACTGCCTAGAGGCATAAGTTTAGAGTTAGTAACTCTACTGCCTGCAGGTATAAGTTTAGGGCACAGCAGCATTGTCTCTACAGATATCTGCTAGCAGCAGTCTAGTTCTAAAGGTGTGCCTCTCTTAGCTTTTAACTAGCCTTTTATAGATTATAGTAATTAGAGTTAATCTAATTTATCTAAAGCTTAGAAAACAGACTTTAATATTATAGTAGCTTTCTTTTGTAGCCTAGACAGTTAAGTTAGCGCTCCTACATACCTTGTAAATATAGCTACGCAAGGAAAGACTGTATACACTTTAGAGGCCTTAGAACGTCTTCTTAATTTTATTAGACAGGTTTAGGAATAGGATAAGGCCTTTCTTAGGAACAAGTTGCTAACACACTAAGAGGCAGGCAGAGCAGGTAAGAGACAGTATTATTAGCAAATTAACTCTAATAGTGTCCTGCATAAAAGTAAGAAAGTATAGATTCTTAAAGATATAACTCTTTGTAAAACTATCTTTTTAAGGAATTATAATAACCTTATAGGAGGTTATTTTAGTATAGAGAAGACTGTTAAGGTTCTAAAACAAAAGTACTACTAGCCTTAGTTAACTAGGGACATAAAAGAGTATATCTACAGGTGCCTAGCTTGTTAACTAAACAAGATCTAGAGACACAAGCCTTAGAGACTACTATTACCTCTCTCTATACTTAATACAGCCTAGTGTTACTTCTTTCTTAACTTTGTTACAGATCTACCTATATCTAAAGATACTAGAAAGAATAAGTATAACTTAATATTAGTCTTTGTAGACTAGTTTAGTAAGTACGTCTAATACTTTCCTAGAACTAAGACAATTACAGCCTAAAGCCTAGCTAAGCTGCTGCTAGAACAGTGTTTTCTGCTACAAGGCCTGCTAGACACCCTGCTGTTAGATTAAGGTTCTGTCTTTACTAGCTAGTTCTAGTCTAATATATACTACTACCTTAAGATAGTCTACTATCTTAGTACAGCCTTCTATTTCTAGATAGACAGCTAGACAGAACAGCAAAACTAAGAGCTTAAGACGTACCTTTGCATCTACATAAACTACTAACAAGACAACTAGGTAGACCTCTTACTGTATACAGAGTATATATATAACTTAAAGCTTTATGCAGCTTATAGCAAGTCTTTTATTAAGGTTGCCTATAGTGTTAATTCTAAAGGCTTTAACAGAGTGCTAGATAAGTATTAGTTACACTAACTACCTACTAACTAAGACAGGGACGCAAAGGCCCTAGAGCTGTAACAGCAAGTTGCTAGGCGCTTTATATATTAGTATAAAGCTTAGGCTACAGCAAAGAAGACTCTAGAGTATGCCTAACAGAGCTAAGCTTGTTAGTACAACTCTAAGAGATCTAAACAACACTTTATAGAAAAAAATTAGGTAATCTTTTGTGCAAAGAACCTTCTTACTAAGCGTCTTTTAAAGAAGTTTAACGTAAAGTACTTAGAGCTGTTTATAGTCTTTAAGAAGGTTAAGAAATTAGTATATAAGCTTAAGCTGCTACCCTTTATAGACAAAGTGCACCTAGTGTTTAACGTCTTGCTACTTAAACCCTAGAGGGAGCCCCTTGCAAGCAAGGAGTTCTAGCTAGGTCTAGTACAGATTCCTATAGATACCCTACCTTGCAATAGGTACAAGGTTAAGAGAATCCTAGAGTACTGCAACTCTGCTGCCTAAGAGCATAAGTACAGAGTAAAGTAGCTAGGTTAGTTAAATAAAGACGTAACCTAGGAACTACGTAAGTATTTTAATTATTGTAATTAGATACTTAAAGACTACTATAAAGATTCTTGTAACTTATTATAATTAAGACCTGTAAGTTAAAAGCACAAAGCGCCTAAGGATCTTAAACTTCTAAAGAAGAAGAGAGGACGTCTGCAGAAGTCCTCTACAGGCGATTAGTACTAAATCTACACGTCTAACAGTAATATAATTAGCATTAACTTATAGTAAACTGTTAAGAAGCTAATACAGGTCTAGTAACAATCTAATATAGTTACTAAATAGTTAAAGAACTTATTCTGCTTACAAGATATAATTATAAAGTAGGTTATGCCTAGTATTAAACTATTTAACTTAGAAAGCCTTTATAGCTATCTTATACACTACTACTAACCTAAACCTCTTTTTTATAATAAGTAGGACTTAGGCAGAAAGGCAGACTACTACGTCTACCCTAGCTTCTGCCCTTAGTAAGAGAGGCTGCTACAGAAAGACAACTAAACGCAGCTAGAAGAGCCTTAGTTGCGCTAGGGATGTTAGTACTATAGTAGTACTAACACTTCTTAGTATTAGTAGCGCAACTAGCCTTCTTAAAGTGCTCTTTAACTAAGCTATTAACTACAACATTAGAGGGCGCCTTCTTACCTACTGTACTAATAGCAGCCTTTATAAAGTTAGTAAACATCTAGCAGAGACTAAGACTATCTTTATATTATAGCGCTGCAGATTATACTTGTAAGATACCTAACAATTGTAATAGTATTAGAACTTAGTCTTGCTGCTGCTCTTAACCTTCTAGGCAACTACAGTATTATACTCTTTAAACCTAATATAGTAAGCTTTAGTATAGTTATATACAGTCTAGAAGAAGGTCTAGGTAGTTTTAAAGACCTTAGCGTTAGTTAAGGTATTACTTGCTGTAGTAACAGTATTGTTATGCTTGCAAAGGGCGCAGTTAATTAGCTTGTTAAGGATGTTGCAGGCTTAATAGAAGTGTGCCTCTATCTACTTTGTGTTAGTACTAGAATAATACTAGAGAAGGCTTAGGTATACCTTAATATAACTACCTTTATAGGCCTAAGCATAACTAAAATAAATACTAAAATTGTTGTTGTGTGTAGTATAGCCTTTAGTGCGTTAAAACACTGCAATAAATAACAAAATTATGCTATTAAAGTTAGTCTTAAAAGCAGTTATAAGGCAGGTAACGCTGCTACAGCACTAGAAGCGTGTAAGTAAAGGCTGCAGAGCTATGTTGTTAGGTAAAGTATATACAAAGTTAGGCAGAGGCTTGTTTAAGATATAAAAAGGTGCTAGAGTTATAGTAACTAGTTGCAGAAGAAGTATTATAGTAAAGAAATACAAGTAGTTAAGTATAGTATATAAGAAGTTAGAGTGCTATAGTATGTTTATATAGTCTACTAACTGTCTCTTAGCTACGCTCTAACTTCTAACTACTCTCTTACCTACTCTTTATAATATTTACTTGTGCTTAAAAGTAGTATGTAACTATTTACTTATATAGCTAATAGCTACACAATCTTACTTCTACAGATTACTGTTTTACCTAGAGTGTAATAAGGCAAATACTAGAAGTTTAATAATACTGCGCAATTATTAAATTAGGCACTTATTAGAAGGTAATAAATAGTTAACTGTAACCTGTTTACTATATAAGATGCTACTCTTATAAAGGAATAAATTCTAAGGCTGCTTACGCAGGAGCTAGACCTATTATAAGAGCTTATTAGTAACTTTATAAAGTACCTATAGGTTAGAGTATAAGTATTTATATCTAAAGAACTTATACATTAAGTATCTTTTAATTCTGCTACTTATAGGCATAAGTTTAGAATTTATATAATACTGCTTATAGGTATAAGTTTAGAGTACCTCTAGTTCTACTACCTAAGAGTAAAGTTTAGAACACATATAACACTACTAGAAAGCGTAAGTTTAGAGTACTACTATACTGCCTACAAGTATAAGTTTAGAGCAACTCTTGCTGTCTACAGGCGTAAGTTTAAAGTATTAAGAAGGCAATATTGTAGTATTTACTCTACAAATAACAAGTTAAGACCTAATTAATATACTAGCTAATAGTAGGCTTACCTGTTTAAAGTTAACCTAAAAGGAGCTTAAGGCTCTGTAAGAGAGGCTACAACTCTAAGTGTATATACAGCTAAGGACTAAAGGCTAAGTATTAGTAACTACTTGCACCTCTCTTAGCCTAGGCTAGAGGCAGGTTAACAGTAGCACTAGCCTCTAGAGTTAAGTCTAAGTACTTAATCCCTGTAACAGTTATAGCAGCTTCTCTAGCTAAGGTTTTTTCCTCCTGTAAGACAGAGGTTTTCTAGAGCCTAGTAGCTGTACTTTATATAAGAATAGGAACTCTAAGTAGTTTAAGACAAGCTACAAGAAGAAAGAGGCTATTGTTACAGGATTCTTTTCTAATACCCCTTAGCCTTACTTTAAGCACACCTAGGCTAAGAGCTAAGCTGCGCACAGGCCTCTTATATATATACTCCTATTAAATCTAGAGGCTTACACCTTAAGGATTTGTTTAATATCTAAATACAACTTTAATTTAGCCTTAAAGCTATCCTATCTATCTTAAGTCTAATTGCCTGCCTATAGTAACCTTATATTAGCGCAGGTAGGGGTTAGGTAGAGGTTAAGTACTATTACGTGCTACCTTAACCTCTACTTAACTTCTACCTATTTACTAGCTTACTTTTAGGTATTAAGTTAGTTGTACATAAAGAACTATATAGTATATAATAGACCTAGTAGTTAGATAAAAAGATAAAACTTTCTAGATAGTATAAGTACTAGAACCTAGACTATACACTATACTATAGACTAAGAGAGCTAGACCTGCTAAGAGCTATATTAGTAAGACTGCTTTCTATCTAATCTATATATAGAGACTTTACTTAGTACTACTATAAGTTCTATTATAGCAATATAAACTTCTCTTGCTTATATAAAAGTAATAAGACACTAAAGTACCTTATACTATACTGTAAGACTCTAAGAGCCTTTAGCTAATAGCTACTTTAACTACCTATACTACTGTCTAGCTAGGCTAATAGCCTTGTATATACTATAGCTTTTATAGTAGACTCTACAGCTTTTAAAGCCTTTATCTAGCTTATATAGTACTATACTAAGGTCTGTCCCTAGTAGCAACTACTGCCTAGTAATAGCATAGTAGTAAAAGAGGCTACCTACCTAGCCTTAGTACAGTACCTAGCAATGCTAGGTCTAGTAGTATAACACTTTAACACTTTCTACTTACTTACTCTTCTTTCTACTTTTTTACTCTTACTATCTTTTTTTCTTCTTCTTATATAGTATAAAGATGCCTTAGAATATAAGAGATTTTCTCTAATAAATATAAACTACTTAGTTTCTCTAACTAGATAGAGAGCTATAGTTTTAATATAGTAGTAATGCCTGCGTATACAAGAAATACTTTCTAAGGTAGTATATTAGCACTATAATTCTATAGCTTAGTATGTTGTATATACTCTTTAGGAAGCAAGATAGTAGACTTATTTCTTATTAACTAGACGTAAAATAAATACGAACTAACTAACCCCTCTAACCTAATATTATTCTTTACTCCTTTGCTAAGCCTTCTCTTTAAGCTTCTAATACTAGCAGAAGCTCTTCTTTAACTTATTCTAGCAAAGATTAGCTTAAAATTAAGACCTTACTACGCAAGATAGCAAAAGATAAGAGTAGTAAAGAGTTAAAGAAGATTAGCTACTCTTTCTACTATATCTTAGTCTAAAACTAGCTACTCTACTATAAGATAGCAGGCTTAAAAAAAGTTCTTAGAACTTAGAAGAAGTATAAGAAGAAGAGCAAGCTTCTTAACTTCTAGAAACCTAAAGAGTATTATAGTAGAATAGTGTTTTACTCTCCTTGTAGGATTAATAAAGCACGCTAGTATAAGTAAGTAAAATAACAAGAAGCTAAGGTAAAAGAGGCTAAGAAAGTAGAGATAGCTAAACTTAGGCACGCTAATAAGCTATACAAGGAGCAAGTAGCTTAGGAGAAATATAAGCAGCAGGCAAGAGAGAAGGAAAAGAAAGACTGTGTTAAAGCTAAGAAGGCAGAAGAAGTAGCTAAACGTAAGGCTAAAAAAGAACGTTAAAAGCAAGCTTATAACGCCTAAGAAGCTATACAATTGTCCTAAAGAGGTAATAAGACAGCTTTAAAAGCTTTTATAGTAAAAAAGAAGCCTGTACGTTATATAGTAGGTACTTGTAGTTATCTTATACTTGCAACGCCTTTTCTACCTGCCTGCACCTATACTACCTGCAGCAGCTAAACAGTAACTTTATATAAGTAGAATATATTAGAGAATATTATTATATAGGTCTATAGAGTACTTTAACAAAATATCTTGCAATAACAACTACTGTGTCTGTGCACGTAACGCCTAGATTTGCGTAACGCCTAATTACTAAAACAAGTATCTATCTTCAACGCGTTATAACTTAACAACTATAGTACCTATTAATAATGCGCTTGTAGCGATTAAAGCGCTAGAACTAGAAGAGAAACTTGTATATTAAACAATTGCTGATTAGCTTGCTGTTAATTGCTTAACGCTAGCGCAGAGACATAGAGGTGTTTAGGCACCTTTAGAGATTAAGAACCTTAACTAGCAGAAGCTTACTCTACAATAAAAAGCAGAGCTTATAAAGTATATAGAAAAGCTTACTGCTTGTTATATAAATCTTACAAGAAAGATAATATAAAATTTTGTATTATCTGTAGCTAAAGAACGTATAAGCAAGAGCTAGGTTACTTAGTTTATTAACAACTACTCTATCTATCTTATCTTTTAATACTTAATAGGTATAGATGCTAATTGTTATAACACTAATTTATATTAAAAATACAAGCTTTACTTTAACCTACTATAATGCAAGATTACTAAATATAAGGTTAACAGCTGCTATATATATAATATAGATAAGAAAGGCTTTATAATTAAGATTACTACTAGAACTAAATACGTGTTTAGTAGGCAGATATAAGAGAAGGGGGAGGTTAAGGTATTACTTTAAGATAGTAATTAGGTATAAGTAACACTGCTAGCCTGTGTGTGCAGTAATAAGACAGTACTGCTACTAGGTCTCTTCTACAAGTCTGCTAACAGTACCCTGCAATCAAGCTAGGTAGAAGAGATAGAGCTAGGGGTACACAATGTACTTGTTTCTTCTTTACCTACTAGCTAGACTAACAATAATATAGGCCTTGCCTAGCTTTAACAGGTGTTTAATTGCTTTACTAAGACTAAGGCACAGAGAAAGTAGCATCTCTTAATTCTTAACAGCTATAGATCCTATATAATAATAGACTTTATCGACTACTGTAATTAGAATAAGATACTCCTAGCTATTCTTCCTCCTTACTTAACCTACATACTGCAGCTGTTAGACGTAGTATTGTTTAAGCCTCTCTTAACTGTGTATTTAAAAGAGCTTACAACACACCTCTATAATAGCTAGAGACTATTAGTAATTAAGAAGAGCAACTTCTTCTACTTATTCTAAAAGGCCTAGATAAGCACGTTTACTTAAAGGTTAATACTTAAGTCTTTTAAGGCAACAGGTATAGCGCCCTTCTAACCTACACACTAAACACTAACTTTTTAATTTTTAGGTCTCCTTTCTAGAGGCTCTAAAAATCTTAGCAAATTAACTAAGCTTACTGTAGCAACTCTAAAGACACGTCTAACCCCCCTTGTGCCCTTTGCGCAACGCGCAAAGAGGCGCGTAGCAAGGATAACAGAGTTTTCTGCTCCCCTTAGCTCTTTAACTTCTTAGCACACAGGGTTCTTAGACTCTAAGTCTCTTTAACACCTTAATAACTGCGCCTTAGAACAGCTCTAGAGGGTCCTAAATTATTAAGCCTCCCCTCTAAGCAGCCTAAACCTTAGTAAGGGTGCTCCTAAACCCTAAGTCTCTAATGCTGTCTAACGCTATATTACTAAGACTTACAAGATTACCTAGCTATAGAACACTATTACTACTGCCTTTGCAGCAGCTGTAGATTATTACGCAGAAGGCTATTCTAACCCCTAAGAAGCTAAGATTGCTGCAGAACTGCAGTAGAGAGTTATTAGGGCTCTGACCTCCCTCTCCTAAAGCAATTCTCTCTCTAGCTCCTGCTAGAGCAGCGACACTAATCAAAGCAACCCTAAGAGCTAAGAATTAGGACGCTGCTCTTAGGCAGACGTAGCCAGAGACCTTTAAAACACAGCGCTAAGCAGGGGCAGCAGTAGGCCTCTAAACCCTGCTAGGTCTTAGCCTAACCTGCCCTCTAAGCTAAAGGAAGACATTTAAATTTTTGTTACAATCTCTAACCTATTAGTACAATTGTAACAACCTTTCTCCTTTGTAATAAGACAGGTAGTATACAGGAGTGTAGAAGGAATTACTCTCTAAGACATCTTTACTGCATTGCTAATTAATACAGGCTAGGCAATTACGCTAGCAAATAAAATAATTAGAGATTAACTTTTAACTTAAGGAAACTAGGAGCTTATAGTAAAAGCTCTAGGCAGAGAGGCAATTAAGATCCTAGAACACTAGATTAACTACGCTGTGCAAGGAGTACCTAGCTCTTTCTAGACTCTAGATAGTACTAAACTGCTTACTACTACCTAGCTAGTAGAGGAAGAGGTCTGCTTGCAAATAGGCAAGCAGCTAGTTAGCTGCAGGCCTTTACGCTATAGGGCTAACTAAAATAGACTTACTATATAGATTATATTATACAAAGAGCTAGTCTGCTTATTCTAGCTCTTTAGTACTAGCTAATTCTTAAAAGAAATCTACAAACACTCTACTATCTAGAGACACAACCTAAGCTGCTAGTAGTACTGTAACATTGCTTACTGTATACAAGTTGCCTGCTGTACACACTGCAGGGACTGCACAGATAGACACTAAGAGCCTTATAGCATAGACTGTTACTATAAAGCTAAGTATGCTAACTGCTATAGCTTACACCTAGCTAGTTACTCTAACTGCCTAGCTGCCCCCTGCTAGGTGCATAGACACATAATTAAGCTTACTAAGGCTAAACTAAATGCTGTCTGCTGCGTAGGCAGAGCAACATATTAGCATCTCTACAGGATAGTAGAGGTGACCTTTTACTAGACAATACTGCAGCATAAGGGTACCTCCCTAGAGGCTGCCTAAGAGATCCTAGCTCCTTACCCCTTTCTTTAAAGGCAAGCACCTAAGGAGGATAGCAGGGCAGCTACAATAGAAACAAGCAGTGCTTCTTAAGTATCTTTACCTACTAATAGCAAGGAAAAGAGACTAAGACAGGCTGCTGCAGGCTGTGCAAACTTAAATGTGAGAGATATGTCTGCTAACAGTCTACGCTTACAACTAACTATTTATACTAACCCTTTAACCTTAGAAAGGGAAGACACTAGTATAAGTAATAAACTACTATCTATATGCTAGAACACCTGTACACACCCCCTACCTACAACAAGTATTAACAGCCTAGCTAGTAGGGAAACCAACTCTACGTGTGCTAGGCTAACGTTAGCAGGAGCTCTCTCTGCTACATTACTATACTAGAAGTGTCCTTCTAGAAGGGCATAGACGTAGTATGCGTCTAAGAACCCTTTACCTGTGCCAACTTAAGAACTTCTACCTACCTAGGCTACAGATACCTTGCACCTATTAGCACCTAGGATGCTCCTAACGTACTAGGCTTAACTTGCTCTAGGGTGATAACATATATCTGCAAAGGGTACTACCTTAAACTCTAGGCTAGAGAAAGCCTTAATTACCTAGACCTGCTATAGGCTGTTGTAAACAGAGTCTCTATACTAAACTACTACAGACAGCTATACACCCCTAGCGTAATACAGTACGTTACACATCTAATGCCCCCTTAACAGTGCTTTATAGGGGGTAACTTCAACGCTAAGTACAAGTCCTTTAACCTAGCTGCTAGCGCAGCTAACAGGAGTGCTGAGCTAGCTAGATAGGCTGCTGCTGCCTCTATAGACTACATTGGCATCTTAGGACAGCTAACACACTAAGCAGGCTAAGTTATTAACCTTACCTTCTCTAACGTCCTATTTGCCTAATTACAAGTTAATGCAAGCATGCACAGTAGTTTAGACTACAAGATAATAGTAACCTATATTCCTACTTCTACAAAGGGCATGTAGTACTTAGATTAATACTACTACTAAGTTGCAGAAGTAAGCCTACCTAAGTTTACAGGGCTTGTTAAGATAGGCGTCTAAGACATCTTAGACCTGCTTAGAGCTTAAGGTGCAGCATAGCTTGATAGATGCGTTGCAATGCTAACAGAGGCAGTTTAGCACTCTATAAGGACAGCAGGCAAGCTAGATTGCAAGTAAGGACGTGCTGCACTGTAGTAGACAAAGGAGTGCAAGACAGCCTACTAAGCCTACAAACATGCTAGACAGCACTGCAGCAGCAGCGCCTTACTAGAGGAAATATAAGCTTTTAAGACAACAGTCTAACAGGCTAAAAGACAATACTAGAGACATGTCCTTAACAATGCTAAAGACGGCAAGGATCTATTTAAGGTAGTTGCCTAGCACAAGCTTACACTAAACTATTAGGACACTTCTCTTATAGTAGACAGCAAAACAATATCTAACCCTCTAGAGAAAGCAGAGGCACTTTAAGAGCAAGTCCTTAACTGCTACACAGCAGAAGACAACCTTAGCTACTAACTAAAGCAGGAAGTAACAGCGCCTCTCCCCTAGAGCACACACATCTTACTAGAGAAAGCTAAGCAAAACACAATAGGGGTCTCTAGCACCTTACTAGGAACAGACCGCTCTACAGTGCAACTGCTCTGTGCCTGCTAGGCCTAGGTAGGAGAACTTATACAACAAATCTTCTAGTAATGCCTTTAACTTAACTACTTTCTAGGCTAGTAGAAGCTCGCAGAAGTAGCTATGATACCTAAGGTAGGAAAGAAAGATTAGACGTTACTCTGATCCTAGAGACCTATAGCGCTCCTCTCCTGCATTAAAAAGGGCCTTGAAAGGACAGTAGCTAGAAGAATCGCGTAGACTGCTATAACCTACAAGATCCTCAGCCCCTAGCATAGAGGCGCCCTCCCAAAGCGCTCTGCTGTAGATCTGACTGCAGCGTTTACTCACGACACAGAAGCAGCGTAGGCAAGAGGCCAGCACGTTATAATAGTAACCTTAGACGTGCAAGGCGCCTTTAACGCTCTCCTTAAGAACTGCCTACTACACTGGATAGCCTAACAGGGCTAGCCTTAAAGGACCCTCCTCTTTATTAACTCTTTTCTTACTAATTAAAGGGTTCAAGTCTGCCTAGACTAAGTTACCACCCCTAGCTACCTAGTCGCCTGCGGCACACTGCAGGGCTTACTCCTCTCCCTAGTCCTGTACACACTATACCTAGCAGAGCTGCTGTCTATAGACACAGAGAGGAGATTTAGATACGCAGATAATATATGCTTATATTAGGCCTTGCACTCTCTTAATAAGAACGTCTAGCTCCTAGCAGCAGACCTACAACAGATCAAAGCATAGGGCGCAGCTAATAAGGTTACTTTTGCCCTAGAAAAACAAGAAATAATCTACCTTACTTAATAGAAGAGCAGCTACGCACTACTCTGTGTAGTAGACAAACATCTTACAATCTATCTAATCTTGCTAAACACGTTAAGAACCTAGCTAGCCCTCTAATAGCTAGAGATCTAGTTTAACTGCAAGCTTACTTTTAAGCGCTATATAGCTACACACAATGTAAAAGCAGCTAAGGTAGCTTATTATATTTGTAGCTTAGTAAACACAGCTTACAGACTACTAGCTAGCTCCCTCTGCAAAGCTATAATAACCTACATATACCTGTCTCTTCTGTATAGAGCTAAGTGCTAGTACAGAGGTTATACAAAGCCTTTATACACACTAAAACCTAGCAGACCTATAAAGGTTAGCACTTATATAAAGTAGTATATAGTAGTTATAGACAAAATACTAGCTATAGCAGCTAGAGAGATTCTCTTAGTGTAGTAAACAACCCTTATTACTACTCTCTTCTAAGACGCTAGACTACTTTCTGCTACTAATGTGCTAGAAGAAGCTAAACTCTGCTTTGCAACACATCTACGCACAATAGATGCAGAATACCTACTTACTAGCTATACAGCAGCTATAAAGATAAGTATAGGCAGGTTAGCTAGAAAGCTGCAGCAAATGCAGACTAAAGTCTAGTACCTAGGATCTCTACTGCCTAAGATTCCTAGGACAATACTATTAGCTTCTTACTACTTACCTAGCTGCTAAACAGACTTAATAATAGGCATAGACAAAAAGAGCGCAGTAAAGGTATTTTAAGAATAGTAAGCTAACTTTCTACCTTTAGACGTTGCTATCTTCTTAGATAGATCTAAACAGTACACAAAAGACAGAGAAAAGTAAGTTACTTATAGCTTTGCAGTGTATTAAGACAGAAAGCAACTGCAGACTAAATACAGCTTACTTTACTCTACTGTGCACGTCTTTAATGCAGAGGCTATTAGGGCATAGAAAGGCTTCTAACACACTATTAGATAGCTAGTACTCTATACTTGCTAAATCTAGCTATGTATAGACAGCACCTTAGTTATATAGTGCCTTAGGGGCATTATACCTCCTACCTTATAATAAGCCTTTCTAGAGTGCTACAGTGCTATAGAGACACACAACATCTCTATTAAATAGGCCCCTAGACACCTAGGTATTAAAAAAAACAAAGCAGCAGACAGACTTACTAACCTAGAAGCTTAGCACCTATTACCCCTAACTAGAAAGGCAGCTATACTTACACTCTTAGGTATTAAAACAATAGCCTGCAAGATGCTTTAGCACATACAACAGACCTAGTAGTTTAATAAGAAGACTAAGCTCTCTAAGTAGTACAAGAGCTAGGACTTAGACTATACACTACGCAGTAGTCTAAAGGAGCTAGACTTACTAAGAGCTACCTTAGCTAGGCTCTTCTCTATTTAATTGTCACAAGCTCGGCTAGTTAGCTTGAGCTTGATCAGATGGCTCACCCATGAGGTGCTCGTTCGTTTGGCTTACTACTGAGAAGCTCCGAGCTTCTCGCTTGAGTACTCACGTGCGCGGCTTGGCCACAAACACGTGACTACTGAATATTTCCTTTGTATATAATGACATCTCGTCTGATCTATAGTAAAGGTACTGATCAATCAATTCGATCACTGGAGTAGAGTCCCACAAGCTCGATAACATTAATCTATGTATAAAGACTTTACCTAGTACTACTAAAAGTACAACTATAAGGACAAAAACCTTACCTGCTTATACAGACAAGACAAGACGCTAAAGCACCTTGTGCTTTGCTGTAAGACCCTAGAGACCTTTAGCTAATAGCTGCTTTAACTACCTACACTGCTATCTAGCTAGGCTAAGGGCCTAGCGTATACTGCAGAGCTAATTAAAGATCTAGAGGCCTTTAAGGCCTTTGTCTAGCTTATATAATACTACACTAAGATCTGCCCCTATTAGCTCTTGCAGCCTTGCAACAGTAATAAGCAATACAGCACCTAGCAGAAGCAGGTCTAGCACATTAGCTGTAAAACTCCCTGTCTCCTCTCCTTTCTCTTTCCCCCCTTCTTATCCTCTCCTCTACACATACACACTTACTTACTCTTTCTTTCTCTCTTCTTTTCTTACCTTAGCACATAAATACTTTAAAACACAAGAAAATTACCTTAATATATATATATTGCCTAGTCTCTCTAACTAGAAAGGGAGCTATAGCTTTAAAATAGTAGTAACACCTACATAGGCAAGAAATGCTTTCTAAGGTAGTGTGTTAGCACTGTAATTCTATAGCTTAGCATGTTATATATACTCTTTAAGAAGCAAGATAGTAGACTTATTCTTTATTAACTAGACGTAAAATAAATACTAACTAACTAACTAAGCCCTTCTAACCTAACGTTATCCTTTACTACTTTGCTAAGCCTTCTCCTTAGGCTTCTAATGCTAGCAGAAGCTCTTCTTTAACTTATTCTAGCAAAGATTAGCTTAAAATTAAGACTCTACTGTGCAAGGTAGCTAAAGATAAGAGTAGTAAAGAGCTAAGAAAGATTAGCTGCTCCTTTTACTACATCTTAGTCTAAAACTAGCTACTCTACTATAAGATAGCAGGCCTAAAAAAAGTTCTTAAGACTTAGAAGAAGTATAAAAAGAAGAGCAAACTTCTTAACTTCTAGGAACCTAAGAAGTATTACAGTAAAGCAGTGTTTTACTTTCTTTGTAAGATTAATAAAGCATACTAGTACTGTGTCTATACACTAAACGCCTAGAGTTACTAAACACCTAGTACACTAAAATTATACTATTTTTAAACGCGTAACAACTTAACACTATGCTAGAGTTAGAAGCTACTCTTGCAGAGATCTATAATTTAAACCTTAGCAATAAACTTGTCTATACAAATATTGTAAAAAAACACAGTATATTGTGTATAACGTTGTTACACACGTATTATAGTATACAGGTCTCTTAACATGTTAAGTATTACAACAACTAAAAGCTTAACAACTAACAAGAATCTAACCTACTTAAGTATATAAAAAGGCTTACTGCGTGTTATATAGTACTTATAAAGACTATAGTATAAAATTTTATATTTTTTATTGTACAGGAGAAGGTCTCTAAGAGCTAAGTTACACGCTTTTTACACTGTTACTACAACTATATTGTAGCTAAATAAACAACTAGTATAGACTCTAATTGCTATAACACTAAGTCTAGGTATAAGTACAAGCTGTACTTTAATATTCTATACAAAAAGATTATTAAATACTCTATTAAGCCTGCGCATACATACAATATAGATAAGAAGGGCTTTGTAATTAGAGTGCTAAAAAGGACAAAACGTATCTTTAGTAGGCGTTAATATAAGAAGAAAGAGGTTTAATAAGCTTGTTAAGATAGCTTATGTAAGTAGGTAAGCTTATTAGCAGCAGTCTGCACAGATAGTACTACACTGCTGCTAGGTATTATATTTGTGTTAAAAAACTCTACAATCTAGAGTTATTAGGTAGCTAATATAGAGGCAGAAAACTACCTAATTTACGTAGCTTCTTTGCCTACTAGCTAGACAAATAATAATATTAGACTAGCCTAGCTTAAACAGGTATTTAATTGTTATACAAAGGCAAAGGTATATTAGAGCTATAGGCTTTTAATAGTAGATAGCTACAGTAGTTACTAGACAAAGGACTTTATTAACTACTGTAATAAGAACTAGATTATACTAGCTGTATTACTACTTTATAGTACCTAGACGCTGTAGCTGTTAGATATAGTCTGCTTTAAGCTACTCTCTTCTGTGTACACTTCTAAGCTAGATAACTACCTCTAGAAGACTTAAGGTCTATCTCTATTAACAAAAGATAACTTTATTAGCTTGTTTTAGCCTACCTAGGTAGCTATATTTACATCTAAGCTTGTATAAAAAGCCTTTACAGCTATAGAGATAAGCTTAATAAACTCTACAGCTACAGAGATAAGCCTACTAAACCTTCAGCATGCCAAAGGAGCTCAATCTACCAAGAGCCACCTTAGCTAGGCTTCTCTCTATCCGAACTAGGCATGGAGACTTTGCGTGGTATCACCAAAAGTACAACCACAGGGACGCAAATCCTACCTGCTCATGCAGGCAGGACAAGACACCAGAACACCTTGCGCTCTGCC
>JAFISE010000322.1:0-21786 GCA_022560025.1 Stagonosporopsis chrysanthemi
GTAAAGGTAGGTTAAAATCTAGAAATTTAATAGAATTTCTAAATAGCTAAGATTACTACTAAATAAACCTTTTTAAACTACCTAGTACTAATATAAGCTATAACAGCCTATAGCTGCTCTAAGAGCTCTAGAAAATACCTACCTAGGTTGTTTAGTTCTAAGAAGAAGATATTATTAGCTCTCTAGGTTTATAGAGGCTGTAAGGCTAAACAGCAGAGCCTACTATAAAGACTAAGAGTCTACTATACTGTTTCTGCTTAGCAGCAAACAGTCTACTATCTACTAATTAAACCTGTACTTAATCTTTAGATATTATACTACTTGTTACCTTAATACCTTACTTTTTTTTGTGCCCTTAGACTATAAGTTCTAATAGCTACTTTCTAAGCTTAGTGTATGCAGGTTGCTAAAGTAAGTATATTCTAGTAGTTTAAGTTGTTATAAGGAGTTATATCTGTATTAAGTCTATTCTACTACTAGTTCTATCTTAGTTTACTTCTAAATAATACCTAATAAAGAGTTATTCTAATACTAGAACAAAGTAAAGTAAGCTGTATATAGTTAATAAGTAGTAGTAATTTAGACTAGTTATCTTAATAGTATATTATAAACAGCTATAGCTGCTAGTTAATATACTTGTTTATAATCTCTGTTTAGCTGTTAGTTTCCTTATAGTAGGTTGTAAAAAGCTTAACTTTAATACTAATAATCTAACAGAACTTAGACTAGAAACAAAATATAAACTAAAGTCTATAGTTAGACACTATTAACTTAGGAGTATAACTAAAATAATAGACCTATTAGATAAATAAAGAAGCTATCTCTTATATAGTTATTATCTTATAGAACAAGATTATAATTGCTTATTTTATTTAATAGTTAATAATAATAAGTATCTAATTATATCTTATTTTATCTTTTAGAAAATCTTTAAAATTTATATATAGGTACTATATAGGTTAATTAAAGATAGATAGTAGATATAAGTATCTGTAAAGTCTAGTTTATTTTAAATAACTATAGTAATAAAAGATATAGTTTCTTATATATTATTTACAGCTTACTTCTATACTCTACTAGTAATATTATTAAAATAGTAGCTAGTAGGTTTTCTTTGCGCTTAAGTAAGTAGTAGATACTTGGTTATAAGCTTCTTAGATAAAGCACGTACACAATAAAGAGTCTAAGGCTATCTACAACTAATCTTAATATAAGAGTAAGCTGTTATAGATCTAATAACAAAAGGCTAGAGATTTTTACTCTTTCTTAAAGGCTTAGTAATTGTGTTGCAGCATAGCTTTAATTAGTTCTAAGGAGTCTAACTGTATTTCTAGCTGCAAAGTGCAGATAGTATATACTAAGAAATATAAAAGATGAACCTAGGTAAAGTTAAAGTTAATATAGTTTTAAAGTTGTTAGAGACTTAATATTACTTAGAAGCAATTATTCTCCTAAGCTAACTTAAGGTTAGCTAGGTCTTGCTCTCTTTAACTAAGAATATTAGCCTTTTTATTATTCTTTCTAGGGGTATACTTAATTTAGAAGTTAAACAAAGCAAGTGCCTCTGCTTACTTAGCTTGTTAAGCGTTTAGAACTTTAGTAGCTATAAAATATTCTAAGAAATAGTAGTTAGAGTAGACATAGATTTAACTTAGAGTAGATATTAGCTCTGCTCTCTATTTATTAAAGGCCTAGAAGATAGCAAACAGTTCTTTATTATAGATCTCTTAGTTAAGCTGTAAACTTAATAGGGAACAGCTATAGAATACTATAAGGTACTAGTAGTTGTCTGCGTGTTTCTAAGATATAACACTAGCTACTACTTTATCTAATATATTAGTCTTAAGCTTTGTTTTAAGGTCTAGGTTAAAGTAGGACAGAGTTAAAATAGCTAATAGGCTCTGTTTAAGCTTCTTAAAGCTAGTCTAGCAGTCTAAAGTCTATTTAAAGGTATTTAATAGACTTTGTAATATAATTAAAGGTTTTACTACTTAAAAGAACTTAGGTGTAAATTGTTAATAGAAACTAGTAAAGCTTAGAAATAAGTTTAGACTTGTTATAGTTATAAGTAGCTTCTAGTCTGCTAAAGCTTATACCTTCTTAGAATCTACTTTAATACCTTTGTTTATAAAGATATATCTAAGGTACTAGGTTTAAGTTATATAGAATTTGCTTTTCTTAATATTAACTTGTAGGCCTACAGAGTAAAGACGTTCTAGAACCTTCTTAATATATATCTAGTAAGTCTAAGCGTTTTTAGAGTAGATAAAGATATTATCTAAGTAAGCAATATAGAAGTTATCTAAGTAATTAATTAAGACGTTGTTTATATAGTATTAATACGTAGTAAGTATTACAACCTATAGTCTAGGGGCACAGAGAAGAGTAAGGTATTAAGGTAACAAGTAGTATAATATCTAGAGATTAGGTACAGGTTTAATTAGTAGATAGTAGACTGTTTACTGCTAAGCAAGAACAGTGCAGTAGACCCCTAGCCTTTATAGTAGGCCCTACTGTTTAGCCTTACAGCCTCTATAAACCTAAAGGGCTAATAGTAAGGCTGTTATATAACCTAAAGAGTAAAACCTTGCACTTATATATACTATAATATATCTTAAATATAGTATACTTTTTAGAAGTAAGATCTATATAGATTTAGTTAAAAGCTAATTAAATATTAAACTTAGTAAATATCTTAGCCTTAGATAGTTAGACAAGTAGCTTGTCTATATATAGTAATTAATAAGAGCTTTTATAAGTTAAATTATTTAATTTATAATAGTCTAGATAGATATATAGGCTTTTATTTGCTTTTTATATATATAGTATAGGTAATATAAATAGGCTTTAGCTATATTTAATATAACTATAGTGCAGCTATTCTTAAACAGACTTCTTAGTAGCTTTAAGCTCTTCTAGGTTCTATTTATACAAAGAAGAGTAATAGTTTAGTAAGAGTTCTTCTAAAACAATCTTTTAGTTATAAAGATAGTGTTCTAAAAAGCTTTTAGCTTTTGCCTTACTAAATATATTAGTATACTAAGAGTATTAAGCTAGTAAGCATTTCTAGATTAGTTAAGTATTGTTAGAGTTATCTTAGTTATACTTTTCTTCTATAATATAATTAATCTTATATAGATTAGTTATAAAGAACTTATTTTATAGTTTCTTTATTAAGAAGTAGAAAGTATTAGCTAAGAGTGTAGTAATAGTAGTAACCTTAGTTAGACTAGTTATAGAGGTATTTACTACTTTGTTAGGTAGTACTAAGAGTTGTAAACAAAACTTAAGTAACTTTAGTATACTTCTTATATATTAAATAGTTGTACTAGAGCTGTGTTGTTACTAATACTCTTCTTATTCTTATAGAGTATTCTGTTGCTCTACGTCCTATTAGGCTTTGCCTTTTCTAAAAGGTTATTACAAAGTTATTAATAAAGGCAGCACAGAATTGTATAATTAAGAGTATTAAGCAGGCTATATTAATTAAAACTACTCTGTATTAAGTTAGAGCTTAAAGCACTTAAGCTATTTAATTCTAATAATACAATCTTGTAATCTAAGGTCTATAATAATAAAAAAGTAGTTATACACTTTTTAGCTATTAACTATAAAGTATAACTATATATACTAGGTTACTAGAGAGGTAATTTAATCTTAGAACTCTTTAACCTAGACTAAGAAGAGTAGTTTTTAGATAGGTTTATAAAGTAAAGTAGAGATAAAATATATAATATTAGAGTTTAAAAACAAAAGTCCTTAGGCACTAGTATTAACTAAGAGGTAGAGTTAAACACTAAGCTCTTAGTTGCAAAGAATAGTAGAAGTAAAGAAATAAGATCTACTAAACAAATAAGATAGTAAAAGATTAGATAGATTATATTAGTTTAGGCCTAAGTAAGATAATCTTTCTAGGCAGAACTATTTCCTATAGAGATTAACTAAGTCTTGTTAAAGTCTTCTTTAGTATTAATAAAATCTTCTTGCTCTACCTTAATTTTATATATACAGAGTACTATACAATTCTTAGTAAAGTGTTCTAGCTTCTTATAGTTATAGCAAGCTTCTAGAGTTATATTCTTTATAAGTACAAGTATATTAGAAGGTTAGTAGAGTGTAAAAGTACTCTAGGCAAAGTAAGTAGATTAGCTTAGAAAGAAGTAATCTTATTAATATATTACAATAGAGCTTTGTTTTATATCTAACTAGTAGATTCTTATTAATCTTAAAGGTTACAAAACAGCATAAGTTAGTATAGTAAAGTTGTTCCTTCTTTCTATATTGTAGGTAGTTAGGTATTCTACTATTTAAGAGAAGAAATTATACTATTACTACTTAAAGCCTAGATTAAGTACTTAAATACTTAGAAGGACCTTAGTCTATATATAGTAAAACTATTCAATTAGAGTACTTCTCTTTTAATAGCTGTACTAAGAAAGTAGCTCTTAAAAACAAAAAAAGCTTCTAATTTTTCTATTAAGAGTTAATTAAAGGCTGCTTAGCTTTCTACTTGCTTGTTCCTAGTAACAAAGTATATCTTAAAGAGTATAATTATCCCTTCTACAGTGTAAAAATAGTCTGTCTTATTATTAAAAAAGTACTAAGGTTCTAAGTATTTTTTAGCTAATCTAGAAGTATAACTCTAGACAAGAGCTATATAAGCATATACAATCTAATAGTAGTCTATTTTAATATTAAGTTAGTTTTAAATAAAAGTATACTATTACTAAAAGGTAACGTTACTTTTATTAGTAAGAACCTTAAAATTAGGAGTTCTTTTAGAGAGCTTCTTACGTACTATAAGTACTAAGCTAGCTTTAAATAGCTGCCTTATAGTAGATTAATACAGTGTACTTATTAGTAGTGTTTTTGTTATAAGTAAGGAGTAATCTGCTAGAGCAAGACTAGTACGTAACTAAGTAAGTTTCTACTATAGTTAAGCTATCTCTTTTAAGAGATTGTAGTAAGATAGCTCTAAATTAGATCTATTGTTAGTAGAGAACAGTTGTGCTAATATAAGGCCTTAGGGGCGTCTAGCTTCTAATTAGTTCTAAGACTAAGTAGTAGGTCTTAATAGATTTCTTAATATTAAAGTTGTATCTAAATTAGGTAAGTTGTTAATAGTCTCTAAGTATCTATCTTAGCACAATCTAATACAGCTTTTTTAAAGTTAATCCTAGAGTAGTAAGTTGTAAGAAGTTTTAAACCTATAAGCTTTAGTTATTAAGAGATCTCTAGAATTCTAACTATAGTATAAACAATTTAAAGACTTATATAGCTTAGGTATAATATAGACTCTAGCTGTACTTGTATAAATAACTAAACAAAACTATAGCAATATTATTATAAGGCTGTTACTAGCTAAAACAAGTTTTAAAGTATAATATAACAATACAGAATGCTAGAAAGGTCTAAATTATATAGGTATCTACTACAAGGTATATAGAAGTATAAGAATAAACTATAAGACAAGATCTCTATTCCTATAAGTCTTGTACAAAAAAATACTTTAAAAATATCTATCTAAACTCTATAGAGACTTCTTCTCTTATACTTAGAAGCTTAGAGAAGACTATACTAAGGAGTAGTTAGAAGATAGATCTAAGTTAGATAGTTGTTAAGTAGTGTAAGGTAGGCTTAAAAAACTAGGCTTGTTCTTACAAAGTCTAGGCATTAAGTATAATAAATAGCCTTGTATATTTACTAAGGTCTTAAAGCTGTACTACCTTATCGTCTTTAAATTAATACTTAAATAATATGCTAAATTTATAACAGCTAGTTAACACAGCCTTAGGCTAAAGAAAGTATATAAACTATTAAAATAATAGCTACTTAACTATTTAAAATAACTAATTGTTATTAATAACAAGCTATGTAATTTTCTTTTTAAAAGCAAGTATTTAGTATACTAGATATAGAATAGTAGTCTGCTAAGATTATTATTATTATTATAGCATAGTAGATAGCTAGCTATATAAAGACGTTCTAATTTACAAATAGATTTAAGACCTTAGGTAATTTAGTATATACTTAGTTCTAATACTTTTTACTATTAGGTGTTATAATATATACCTATAGTTAAGGCAATATAGATATAGATAGTTAGTAAAAGCGTAGGCAGCTTCTCTAAATTAAGTCTAGACATATCTAGTGCAAGAGGCAGAACTCTATTATAGATATAATATAATAAGATCTCTAACCTAAGCTATAGTACTCTACTATTTTTTTTATATAACTAGTATTGCCTTGCTCTTCTTACCTTTCTAGAGACTGCGTTGAAATTACTTTAGTAAGTAAATTAATTGCTAAGTTCTATATTTTATAGTCTAGGGTGCAATTATTTTAAGGCCCTTAAGATCTTGCAGTATGCTAGATACTCTATTAGCTTTGTTACTAGCTAGAGATAAGAGTATAGCTATAATAATTAAACGTAATAATTAATTATAATATAATATTTTAGTAGAAAACAAAAATAGTATAGACAAGTTTAGAGAATATTACTAAAGAAAGATCTAAAGATAACATATCTATTATTCTTAGCGTCTTTACTTTAACAATCTCTAGATATTATTCTTACAACAAGTTAAGCATAATTAAACTTTAAGAGAAATTGTTAAGGTTTAAGCTGTTTTAATTAGTTGTAATAATCTACTAAGAAGCTAGCGCACTTAACAGCTTTTATCTACTTGTTATTATTATTAATATTACTCTTATCCTCTTTATTGCTAGCTAAGTCCTCTAAATTACTAAAACTCTTAAAATTAGTTTTTTCTTTCTCTATAAGAGCTTGCTAATACTGCTTATTAGTCTTATACTTATTTAGTATAGCTGCAAAGTATACCTCTAGCTTAACACTATAATCTTTAAGTTCTTCTTTATACTTATTACTATTATTACCTATAATATAAAGGTTGTCTATAGTTAAAAGAAGGCTACTATTGCTTAGATTAGCTTAGTAATTATTAGGCTTATACTGCCTAGTACTATTAGTAAATATATATAATAATTAGATATAATAACTAACTTCTACTTATTATCTAAGTATACAGCTAGACTCTTAAGTAAAAGCTTACTATAAAACTTAACCTACTCTTGTTTCTTAGTATTAGAGTTAAAAGTATTAGTTTTTAGCTTTTTAAGACCTTTCTAATACTCTTTTTAAAGAATAATTTTAAGAGCACTACTAGTACTAAACAGGCGTTTAGCTGCCTAGCTAGTACTTAACTTCTCTTTGTTCTTAACAGTAATATTAACCTTAGAGATAGATATTTAATAGTTATATATATTAATCTTATAATTAATAGTATTTTATTGTTTATAAGCAGTACTAAGCTTATTCTTAAGCTATTCTACTATATTAAGTTAGAATAAAGATATAATAACAGAATAAAATAACTAACTACTTTTATAAATATTATAGCAGGTCTAGTTAAGATCTTTCTTAGCTTATTACTAGATATTAGCCTTTTGTTTAGCAGTGCTAGCTATATAAGTTGCTACTATCTTTAGTTTTTTAAGAAGCTAATATTTTACTATATAGTTAGTATTATAGGCTTTACTAATAGCTACTTCTTCTTTATTATAAAGTAAAGCTCTAGTTCTCTACTAGATTATATAGGTAGAATTGCTAAGCAAGCTCTTAAAAGAGAATATTAAATTAGTAGAGTAGCTTTTTTTAAATCTACCTTAGCTGTGCTAATTAAGAACGTAGCAAATCTTAGCCTCTTAAGTTGCAAAGCCTTATTACAATTAGCTTTAGCAATATAATAAGTAGCTGTAATAAATATATTAATATTAGAACTTATAGTCTAGGGGTATAGAAAAGAGTAAGGTATTAAGGCAACAAGTAGTATAATATCTAGAGATTAGGTAAAGATTTAATTAGTAGATAGTAGACTGTTTGCTGCTAAGCAAGAACAGTGCAGCAGACCTCTAGCCTTTATAGTAAGCTCTACTATTTAGCTTTACAGCCTCTATAAACCTAGAAGGCTAATAATATCTCTCTTTTAAGACTAAATAACTTAGGCAGGTATCTTCTAGAGCTTCTAAGGCAGCTATAAGTAGGCTGGCAAATAGGTAGGGGTTAGGTAGGGGTTAAGGTAGCACGTGACAGTACCTAACCCCTACTTAACCTCTACCTATACTAAGTTAATGCTAAGTAGGTAGAGGTTAGGTCGTCTCTACTTAGAGTAGGGGTTAGGTTAAAGTTACTAAAAAATACACTAAAAATTAGCTTTGCTAACTCTAACTATATATAGAAAGATTTGCAGGATTCTAAATCTATTATTTTTTAAGAAAATAACTCTATTAAATATTAGAATTGTAGAGAATTATTATTACAGCAAATTATTACATTATATAATTATTAGTTTAGGAAGAATTTGTAATTACTCTCTATAGATATACTTAGAGAATTAGAGTTAGAATATAAATATGTACACTAATTAGCTAAACAACGTTTTACTACTACTAAAAGCACTAAGCTTATTGTAGTATTAAAGAGCTAGCTTAGAGTCTTTCTACTAAATAGTAACTCTCTTTGTATATATAGCGTTTAGGTTAAGATCTAATAATATTAGCACTTACATTAAATTGTATTTGTAAATACATATACCTTTAAAATATCCTACTAAGAAAGCCTTACTTACTTTTTAAATAGCTTTAATTGCAGAGTATTAGAAATAAGCATTGCTTATTACCTAGATATACTGTGTGATTTTGCAAACAAGGCGTGTAAATAGCAGCTTGCAGAAGAAAAGTTTGCTACCTTTCTAGTAGTAATAGATTTTGCAGAGAGTAATAGCTATAGAGAATTAAAACAGTTCTATAATAATAGCTTGTAATAACCTACTACTAGGCTTATAGTACTAGGGCTTGTAAGCAAGTTTAGCAGATAAAAGCAATTTACAGGCAGCTTTTATAGTAAAGGGCTTAGCTTTTAGCTTTTAAGTAATAGCTTGTATGCTAGCTTTATTCTTAATGTTCTTAAACTTTAGCAGTATAGTAGTAGTTATACAGGGCAATAGATAGGTTGTAAGTAGTAAGTAGATAGTAAATGCAGGTAGACAAACAGATATTTTATAAATATTCTGTAGTTACAGTAAGTTTGTTAGGCCTTATAGCTCTACAGCTTAGTGCACAGCTACACTTATAATAATTAACTATAATAATTATTTTTATATATATAACTAACTAAGCGCTTTTAAATAAGCTTATTTTAAGATAGATCTAACTTTAATTAGGTAAGTTCTCTAAATATACAGCTAGAGTTAATAATTATTAGATAGTAGAGTAGGTAGGGCGCAGCCTAGCTTAGAAAATCTGCAAGTAGGGATAGCTTTGCAGCTAACTTGCTAGCTGTTACTGTAATAGATAACTGTAATAAACTACTATATTATTAAATACAAGACGCGCTTTTTAATAATACTGTTTTCTAGTTAATCTAATGTTTTGCAGCGTAGATATGCAAACTGCAAGCGTAGCAGTCTTGCAATTTAGGCGCGTTTTTGTTTGCCTACAGTATATAGGCTACCTAGCTTAAAAAAACAAAGCTGCAAACTAGTAACTAGTTAGTAACCTAACTACAACAACTACTATACTTGCATATAATTTTGCGCACTATTGTTGTAGCTATAAACTTTATAGAAGACGTCTAACAGCCTTATATTAAGTAAGAGGATAAGCCTAAGCTGCCTGCTTTTGCTAGTAGTTTATACATTCTAGATTGCTTTAAACTAAAAGAATAGAACAGTCTTATTAATATAATTATTATAGCTACTTATTATATTGCTAAAGCTAATTGTAATAAGGCTTTGCAACTTAAGAGGCTAAGGTTTGCTACATTCTTAATTAGCGCAGCTAAGGTAGATCTAAGAAAAGCTACTCTACTAATTTAATATTTTCTTTTAAGGGCTAGCTTAGTAATTCTACCTGCGCAATCTAGCAGAGAACTAGAGCTTTACTTTGCAATAAAGAAGAGGCAGCTATTAGCAAAGCTTGTAATACTAACTGTGCAGCAAAATATTAGCTTCTTAAAAAACTAAAGACAGTAGCAACTTATATAGCTAGCACTGCTAAACAAAAGACTAAGATCTAGTAACAAGCTAAGAAAGATCTTAACTAGACCTGCTACAATATCTACAAGAGCAGTTAGTTATTACGTCCTGTTATTATATCTTTATTCTAACTAAATATAGTAGAATAGCTTAAAAATAAGCTTAGTGCTGCCTATAAAAAATAAAATGCTATTAATTATAAGATTAATATATGTAACTATTTAACATCTATTTCTAAGGTTAACACTGCTGTTAAGAAGAAGGAGGAGTTAAGTACTAGCTAGGTAGCTGAACGCCTGTTTAGTGCTAGTAGTGCCCTTAAAATTATCTTCTAAAAAGAGTATTAAAAGAGTTTTAAGAAGCTAAAAACTAACACTTTTAACTCTAATACTAAGAAAAAAAAGTAGGTTAAGTTTTGTAACAAGCTTTTGCTAAAGAGTCTAGCTGTGTGCCTAGATAATAAGTAAGAGTAAGTTATTACATCTAATTATTATATACATTTACTAATAGTACTAGGCAGCATAAGCCTAATAATTACCTAGCTAATCTAGGCAATAGCAGCCTTCTTTTAACTGCAGACAACCTTTATATTAAAGGTAATAATAGTAATAAGTATAAAGAAAAACTTAAAGATAATAGTGTTAAGCTAGAGGCATACTTTGCAGCTATACTAAATAAGTATAAGACAGATAAGCAGTATTAGCAAGCTCTTATAGAAGAAGAGAAAACTAATTTTAAAAGTTTTAGCAATTTAGAAGACTTAGCTAGTAATAAAAAGGATAAGAGTAATAATAGCAATAATAACAAGTAGATACAAGCTGTCTAGTGCGCTAGCTTCTTAGTAGATTATTACAACTAATTAAAACAGCTTAGACTTTAACAATTTCTCCTAAACTTTAATTATGCTTAACTTGTTATAGGAATAATATTTAGAGATTGTTAAAGTAAAGACGCTAGGAATATTAGACGCGTTATCTATAGATTTTCTTTTAGTAATATTCTCTAAACCTGTCTATACTGTTTTTTTTTCCTACTAAAATATTATGTTGCAATTAATTATTATATTTAATTATTATAGCTATGCCTTTACCTCTAGCTAGCAACAGGGCTAATAAAGTATCTAGCATACTACAAGATCTTAAGGGCTTTAAAATAATTGCACCCTAGACTATAAAAGGTAGAACCTAGCAATTAGTTTACTTACTAAAGTAACTACAGCGTAGTCTCTAAGAAAGTAAAGAGAGCAAGGTAATACTAATTGTATAAGATAGATAGTAGAGTACTACAGCTTAGGCTAGAGATCTTGTTGTGCTATATCTGTAATAGAGTTCTGCCTCTTACACTAGATATGTCTAGACTTAATTTAGAGAAGCTGCCTACGCCTTTACTAGCTATCTGTATCTATATTGCCTTAACTATAGGTATATATTACAATACCTAACAGTAAAAAGTATTAGAACTAAGCATATGCTAAATTACTTAAGGTCTTAAACCTATTTGCAAATTAGAACACCTTTACATAGCTAGCTATCTACTATACTATAATAATAATAATCTTAGCAGGCTACTATTCTATATCTAGCATACTTAATACTTGCTTTTAAAAAGGAAATTGTACAGCTTGTTATTAATAACAATTAGTTATTCTAAACAGTTAAGTAGCTATTATTTTAATAGTTTATACGCTTCCTTTAGCCTAAAGCTGTATTAACTAGCTATTATAAATTTAGCACGTTATTTAAGTATTAATTTAAAGACGCTAAGGTAGCACAACTCTAGGACCTTAGTAAATATACAAGGCTATCTATTGCACTTAATGCCTAGACTTCTAGTAATTACCTAAGCTTCTTAGCAATTAAAGAATACTATATTAATAACAAGTAAAAGCTTTAAGAGGTGCTACTAGATTTTATCCCTATATAAGGAAGGCATACTAGAATGTCTATAGCTAAGGAAGTTATATAAGTCTTCTAAAGTACAAGTACTATAAAAAAGTTACTTAGTATTATATACAATAATATAAGTAATAACAGTACTTTATTACAGTTAGTTAAAGCTCTTTTAGCTAAAGAAAGTTACACATAGAGCTCTAGAAAAAATACTATCTCTTGCCTTGCACACGTAATTAATCTTGTTGTTTAAGATATTATATTCTATCTAAAGCTGTTAGCTTCTCTAGAAATAGAACAGGGGAAAACACTACAATCTTACTACGTTTAAAATATTTAAACAGATATATTAGTCCCTAATTCTTTATATAAAGTAAACTTTCTTTTATTATAGATATTTATTATATACTTATAAAGACACAGCTGCAGGCTATTGTTATTGCAATTAATCTATTGCCTTAACAATTTAAGAGGTTTTTAGCAACCTAGCAGAACCTACTAGCAAGCAAACGCCTATTAGTTATTTAGAACATAAAAACAAAGTAGAATTCTATGTATAATATGTGTAAACGCGCAGTTAAGCTTTAGCTATATATTAACAAATAGCTTAAGTAAGAAATCTAGCTAAAAGGCACAAGTTTTAGGGCTAATTAAGATACTGCTAAGGCAGATTTTAAAGACCTTAAGAAACTCTGCCTTAGAGCATCTAAGTAGCACTATCTCTAGGCAATTACATACATACTAAAGAACTTTAAGGTAGCAATAGGCTATCTAAGTAAGAACTACAAGCCTTATATTCTATATATCTAGCTTATATATAGACGCCTTTTTAATTTCTTAGAAGATATAACTAGTAAGCTTAGAGAAGATACTAACAGCGTTAATAGTAACAAGTAGCTAGACGTTGTTTAGGCTATAGTAGATAAAAGTTATACAAAGTTGTTAAAATACTATATAAGAATAAGTAGAGATTAAGGTTTTTTTTTTAATTGTATAATAATTCTAGACTCTATGCAAAAGCTAACTGCTTATAAAGTACTATTATTATAGTTTGCTATTACAGCTATATACTAACAAGATCTAAGATAAGTTATAAGAAGTTTATTAGAAGTATACTTACTATTAAGAATTTTTAGACTATCTAGACTGCTATAATAGTACTAAGACTAGGGGTAATAGCTTAGTCTTTAATACTATCTTAAGGCAATTATTAGAGGGTAAATAGTTTTGTAAGCTAGCTATACTAATTTAATTATAGTTAGCAAGCTTTTCTGTATATAGTTAAAGTTTAACTTTTAATATAGATAAGAATATAGGCCTAACTAGATTTAAAGGAGAGTCTTATCTAAGTATACTCTGTATTCTATTAGGCAACAGCTTTAATATCTTAAAGTAGTAAAAGTTAAACAAAGCTTCTTATCTTTATTTTGTACAAGTTGTAAAAGATATTCTAGCAGTACCTATCTTACAAGTAAGAGTAGAGTAAGTATTTAATACTACTAGAGACGTACTTAGAGATTAGAAGTATAGACTTTCTACCTAAGCTATTTAAAAGATTATAATCCTAAAGGATTTAATATTCTTAGAAGCTACAGTAGAAGACAACACCTTACTTTATAATAAAGTAGATAATCTTTTTAAGTTGCCTGCCTGCGTTAGGCTAGTAGGTAAGATTAGAATTAATATTAAGAGCAAAATAAATAAAAATATTAAAGAAGTTAGCTTATTTACTCTTTTATAAAGAGAATAGCAGCTGTAGAAAAGAGTAAAGCCTATGCAATATAAAAAGTAGCTGTTATTAATAACTATAATAACTAGTTATTTAATATATAAAAAATCTAAACTAAAATTACTAAACTTAATAATAAAATTGCACAACTATTCTAAATTAAGAAATAAAGTTAAGCTACTATACTATATTTATATTAGTGTAGATATAAC
This sequence comes from Stagonosporopsis chrysanthemi, assembly GCA_022560025.1. NCBI lineage: Eukaryota > Fungi > Ascomycota > Dothideomycetes > Pleosporales > Didymellaceae > Stagonosporopsis > Stagonosporopsis chrysanthemi. The sequence goes on from JAFISE010000322.1 coordinate 13,886, forward strand.
TCTGCTAGGTACTCTAAACCTAACCTTAATCTAGGTCTGTGCAACCTAACTTCTACTCTTACCTATGCTAAAGGTACTTCTACTTAACTTCTACCTCTAGCCTATGCAACCTCTACTTTACTACTACTCTTAGGTCTGTACAACCTTAACCTTACCTCTACCTACTACTAGGTATCTTGTACTTATTTGCTAGCCTATATAACAGTACTTAACCTCTACTTAACTTTTACTTAACTATTATAACATTCTATAATTAAGCTTAATTACTATACTAAAAGAGTATAGCACTAGTATTTTAGCTAGTGCACAAAGCCTAAACATTAAAGCTTTATACTCTTTAGTTATCTACTACTTCTACTTTTTTTTCTTTTAGTTTAGCAGCTTACTTATTATACTTACTAGGTCTAGTTGTTTTTTAAAAAGAAAAAAAGAAAAAAAAGTAAAGTTAACTATCTACTACTAAGTAAATAAAGCTATTCTAGACTCTTAAGATATATAGCTACTAGCTGCTTTTTTTCTAGTATAGCAGTGTAACAACACAGAATGCTAAAAAGGCCTAAATTATATAGGTATCTGCTACAAAGTATATAGAAGCACTAGAATAAACTATAGAACTAGATCTCTATTTCTATAGGTCTTATATAAAAGAATACTTTAAAACTATCTATTTAAACTCTGTAAAGACTTTTTTTTTTATACCTAAGAGCTTAAAAAAAGACTGTACTAAGAAGTAGTTAGAAGACAGATCTAAGTTAAGTAGTTGTTAGGTAGTAAAAGGTAAGCTTAAAAAACTAAGCTTATTCTTATATTACTTTTTTTTTTATAGGTAAATTCTCTTTAATCTTATAAAATTATAGGAAAGTTCTTATTCTATAAAGGTTTAAACTTTAGTAAAGTGTAAAATATATCTAACTTCTATCTATTCTAAGACTCTAGTCTTTTTTTACTATTATTAACCTCTATTTAGGTTTTGCTATACAAGCTATATTAGCTACTCTGTACTTATCTATTTTAGGCAAGCTTTTTAGTAATAATAACTAAGTAAATTAAATTATTACTAGACTTATAGCTATTATAAGAGCTTATACTATAACAGAGTAGCTTTTACTAAAGTTATAGTAACTATAGAAATATATTTAATCTACTTCTTAATTAAGTTTAATTGCTTACAGCATGCTTCTTAAGTAAACAATATATACTCTGCTTGTTTTTGTCTTCTAACAGACACTAATTCTTACTACAAGTACTTTAAATTACTTTATCTAATTGCTACTAACTATTACTAGGCTTATTTTTTAGTTACTATACTAATACCTATCTATTCTAATACTCTTGTAATAGCCTATTAGGTTATTTACCTTTGTTTAATTTAAGCCTTTGTATAAAGCTATAAAGTAGAATATAACTTTTATAAAGTATTATTATTAAAGTATACTTATTATATACTTTAAAATAAAAAGTATTATCTAGTTTAATCTTAGTACTCTCTTTCTATTAGTTTTTAAGCTAACTTTTAAATAAGTACTAATTTATATTAGACTTAAGTATAACACTTTTTAAAGCAACTTTATTATATAAAAAAAGGCTGTAGTAGAAGATAAAGAGTTAAGAAAGTTAGAAGTAATAGCTATAAAGGCTGTTTATAAAACTACTTAAAATAACTTCTATTAGTTAGCTTATACCTTAGTAAGTATTATATAGGTAGCAACTATATAGCTTTAAAAAGTGTTAGCTGCTAATATATTACTTTATTAGTACTATATCTAGCTTGTTACTAATTAAGCCTTAGTAGAAGTAATAAAAGCACTTACTACACAGGTAAAGTCTCTGCAGAATAAAGTAGCAGAGCTTAGGTAGGCAGTAGTATCTCTATAGGCTCTAGTAGTTAAGGCTCTATAACAAAGCACTAAAGGCAAGAGCTTAAAGAAGTTAGTACCTAAAAAGGTGTTAGCTAATTTAAATACTCTCTTAGTAGATACTAAGAAGATAAGTAATATTAGTAAGGCTCTAGCTTAATTACTATATATATAGTAAAGTAGACGTTTTTCTTTATTACTTAGCTAGGTTAGTAAAGGTTTAAAGTAGTCTAGGTCTTTTTTGTCTTTTAAATTTATAATATGCTTACTTAAACTATTACTAGCTGTTTTCTTTCTAAGATTTAATCTAATTTAGTAACTACTTTAAAAGACTTAGTAATTGTAAATACTTATTATAAAATGCTCTTAGCTTATAAAGAGTATTCTTAAAGTTTTCTACTAAGTACTAGGTAGAGTTAAAGTTATATCTTAGCTAACTTATACAGTACTTTAAGTATTATTATACTAGCTTACTTATAAGTATTTTTTATACTTTCTATTCTTTAACTCTTTAAATTAAGATACCTAAAGGTTTTAAAGCTTTTTATCTAAGTAAAAAGTCTGCTAGATCTTTACAGAGTATATCTAAGGCAAAGATATTATAAATTTATAAACTAGAAAGAAGTTTTAAATACTATAAATAACTAACTTGCTTAAGAACTTTAAATAGACTTTTCTATAGGTTAGATAGCTTTTAGCTAAGATGCTTAATAGCTAAGTTCTTAGTTAATAAGTATACCTTATTACTTACTGCCTAGTTAAATAGACTACAGTGCTTATCCTTAGTAGCTTTTATTTGTAGCTGCGCCTTTTCTATATTCTTTTTAGCTACCTTCTAAGCTTAGTGTATATAGATTACTAGAGCAAGTATATTCTAGTAGTTTAAGTTGTTACAAGAAGCTATATCTATATTAGGTTAATTCTACTACTAGCTTTGTCTAAGTTTACTTTTAAACAATACTTAATAAAGAGTTATTTTAATACTAAAATAAAGTAAAGTAAGCTATATACAGTTAATAAGCAGCAGTAATTTATACTAGTAATCTTAATAGTATATTACAAATAGTTATAGCTACTAGTTAATATACTTGTTTATAATCTTTGTTTAGCTATTAGTTTTATAACAATACAAGATGCTAAAAAGGTCTAAATTATATAGGTATCTACTACAAGGTATATAAAAGCACTAAGATAAACTATAAAACTAAATCTCTATTTCTATAAGTCTTGTATAAAAAAATACTTTAAAACTATCTATTTAAACTTTGTAAAGACTTTTTTTTTATACTTAAAAGCTTAGAAAAGACTGTACTAAGGAGTAGTTAGAAGACAGATCTAAGTTAAGTAGTTGTTAAGTATTATAAGATAAGCTTAAAGAACTAGGCTTATTCTTATATTACTTTTCTCTTTATAAGTAGATTGTCTCTAATTCTGCAAAATTATAAAAAGAATTCTTATACTATAAAGGTTTAAACTTTAGAAAGGTATAAAATATATCTAACTTTTATTTATTCTAAGACTTTAGTCTTTTTTTACTATTATTAACTTTTATTTAGGTTTTACTACACAACCTATATTAGCTACTCTATACTTATCTATCCTAGGCAAACTCTCTAGTAATAATAACTAAGTAAATTAGATTGTTACTAAGCTTATAGCTATTATAAGAGCCTATACTATAATAAGGTAGCTTTTACTAAAGTTGTAGTAACTATAAAAACGTATTTAATCTTTTTTCTAATTAAGTTAAATTGCTTACAGCATGCTTCTTAAGTAAACAATATATACTCTGCTTGTTTCTATTCTTTAATAAACACTAATTCTTACTATAAGTACTTTAAACAACTTTATCTAATTACTACTAACTATTACTAGGCTTGTTTTTTAGTTACTATACTAATACCTATTCTTCTTAGCACTCTTGCAGTAGCTTATTAGGTTATCTGCCTTTATTTAATTTAGGCCTTTATATAGAAGAACGTAGTAGTATATACCTTTAATAAAGTATTATTATTAAAGTGTACTTATTATACACTTTAGAATAAAAAGTATTATCTAGTTTAATTACTATCTTTACTTTTTTATTTACCTTTACTAACTTATATAGGTGCTAATTTATATTAGAGCTAAGTACAATACTTTTTATAGCAACCTTGTTGTATTAAAAAAAGCTATAGTAAAGAAAAGTAAAGAGTTAAAAAAGCTAAAAGTAGTAGCTACAGCTACTATTTATAAGGCTGCTTAAAGTAGCCTTTGTTAGTCTACTTATACCTTAGTAAGTACTATATAGGTAGCAACTATATAGCTTAAAAAAGTGTCTACTACTAATATATTACTTTACTAGTACTACGTGCAGCTTATATCTAACTAAGCCTTAGTAGAAGTAATAAAAGCACTTACTACACAGGTACAGTCTCTATATAATAAAGTAGCAGAGCTAAAGCAGGTAGTAGTATCTTTGTAAGCTCTAGTAGTTAAAGCTCTATAGTAAAGCACTAAGAGCAAAGGTCTTAAGTAAACTATACCTAAGAAGGCTTAGCTTTTTTTAGATACTTTTATAGTAGATACTAAGAAGAAGACAAGCAATATTAGTAAAGCTCTAGCTTAATTACTACTTGTATAGTAGAGTAGATGTTTTTCTTTGTTACTTAGCTAAGTTAGTAAGAGTTTAAAGTAGTCTAGATTTTCTTTATCTTTTAAATTTATAACATACTTACTTAAACTATTACTAGCTATTTTCTTCTTAGAATTTAATCTAATTTAGTAACTACTTTAGAAGACTTAGTAATTAAAAATATATATTATAAAACACTCTTAGCTTGTAAAGAGCGTTCTTAAAGTTTTCTACTAAGTACTAGGTAAAGTTAAGGTTATATCTTACCTAGCTTATATAGTACTTTAAACATTGTTAGAAAAGCTTGCTTACTAGTATCTTATACACTTTTTATTCTTTAACTTTTTAGATTAAGACACTTAAGAGTTTTAGAGCTTCTTGTCTAAGTAAAGAGTCTGCTAGGTCTTTACAAAGTATATCTAGAGTAAAGACGTTATAAATTTATAAACTAGAAGAAAGCTTTAAATACTATAAATAACTAACTTGTTTAAGGACTTTAAATAGACCTTTCTAGAGGTTAGATAGCTTTTAGCTAAGATACTTAATAGCTAAGTTCTTAGTTAACAAGTATACCTTATTACCTACTGCCTAGTTAACTAGACTATAGTGCTTATTCTTAGTAGCTTTTATTTGCAGCTGCACTTTTTCTATATTTTCTTTAGCTACCTTCTAAGCTTAGTGTATGTAAGTTGCTAGAGCAAGTATATCTTAGTAGTTTAAGTTGTTACAAGGAGTTGTATCTATATTATATCTATTCTACTGCTAGCTCTGCCTAGATTTGCTTCTAAACAATACTTAATAAAAAGTTATTCTAATACTAGAATAAAGTAAAGTAAGCTGTGTGTAGTTAATAAGCAGTGGCAATTTAGACTAGTTATCTTAATAGTACGTTATAAACAGTTATAGCTACTAGTTAATATACTTGTTTATAATCTCTATTTAGCTGTTAGTTTTCTTATAGTAGGTAGTAGAAAGCTTAACTTTAATACTAATAATCTAACAGAACTTAGACTAAAAACAAGACACAAACTAAGGTCTATAATTAGACACTATTAACTTAAAAGTATAACTAAAACAATAGACTTATTAGATAAACAAAGAAGCTATTTTTTGTATAGTTGTTGTCTTATAGTCTAGAATAGTCATTGCCTACTTTCTTAAACAGTTAATAATAACAAGTATTTAATTATATCTAGCTTTGTCTTTTAGAAATCTTTAAAATCTATATATAGGTACTATATAAGTTAATTAAAGATAAGTAATAGGTATAGGTACCTATAGAGTTAGGTCTGTTTTAAATAACTATAGTAATAAAGAATATAATTTTGTATATATTATTTATAGCTTGCTCTTATACTCTACTAGTAATACTATTAAGATAGTAGCTAGTAGGTTTTCTTTATACTTAAGTAAGTAGTAGATACTTAGTTATAAGCTTCTTAGATAAAGCACATGCACAATAAGAAGTCTAAGGCTACGTACAACTAATCTTAATATAAAAGTAGACTGTTATAGATTTAATAACTAGAAGCTAGAGATTTTTACTCTTTTTTAAAGGCTTAGCAATTATATTGCAGCATAGCTTTAATTAGTTCTAAGAAGTCTAACTATATCTCTAGCTATAAGGTATAGATAGTATATACTAAAGAATATAAAAAATAAACTTAGATAAGATTAAAGTTAATATAGTTATAGAGTTGTTAGAGACTTAAAATTACTTAGGAGCAATTATCCTCCTAAGCTAACTTAAAGTTAGCTAGGTCTTACTCTCTTTAGCTAAGAATATTAGCTCTTTTATTATTCTTTTCTAGAGTGTACTTAATTTAGAAGTTAAATAAAGTAAGTGCTTCTGCCTACCTAGCTTGTTAGGTATTTAAAAATTTAGTAGTTATAAAATATTCTAGAGAACAGTAGTTAGAGTAGATATAGATCTAACTTAGCGTAGACATTAGCTCTGCTTTCTACTTATTAAAGGCTTAGAAGATAGCAAAGAGTTCTTTGTTATAGATCTCTTAGTTTAATTCTAAACTAGATAGCAATTAGCTATAGAACGTTGTAAGATACTAGCGTCTATTAAGATATTTCTAAGACATAACTCTTACAACTACTCTATTAGATATATCTGTCTCTAGCTTAGTTTTATAGTCTAGGTTAAAGTAGTATAGTATTAAAATAGCTAGTAAGCTCTTTCTAAGCCTTTTAAAGCTATCTTAGCAATCTAGTATCTATATAAAGGCGTTTGCTAGGCTTTATAGTATAATTAGAAGTTTAGCTACTTTAGAAAATTTAAGAACAAATTAACAATAGAAACTAGTAAAGCCTAAGAATAATTTTATACCTATAATAGTTGTTAGTAGCTTTTAATCTATTAAAACCTATACTTTCTTAAGATTAACCTTAATACCTTTGTTTATAAGTATGTACCTAAGGTACTAAGTGTAAGTTATATAGAATTTACTTTTCTTAATATTAACCTGCAGGCTTATAAAGCAAAGACGTTCTAGAACCTTTTTAATATATGTCTAGTAAGTCTAAGCATCTTTAAAGTAAATAAAGATATTGTCTAAGTAAGCAGTATAGAAGTTATCTAAGTAGTTAATTAGAACATTGTTTATATAGTATTAGTACGTAGCAGAGCTATTATACAAACTAAATAGTAAGACTTTGCACTTATATATACTATAACGTATCTAAAACATAGTATACTTTTTAAAAGTAGAATCTATATAGATTTAGTTAAAAGCTAATTAAATATTAAACTTAGTAAATATCTTTGCTTTAGATAGTTAAGCAAGTAGCTTGTCTATATAAAGTATTAGATAAAAGTCCTTATAAGTTAAATTATTTAATTTATAATAGTCTATATAGATATATAGGCTTCTATTTAGCTTTTATATATATAGTACTAGTAATATAAATAGGCTTTAGCTGTATTTAATCTAACCTTGTTAGAGCTAGTTTTATACAAACTTCTTAGTTGCTTTAAGTTCTTTAAAGTTTTGTTTATATAAAAAAAAGTAGTAGTTTAGTAAAGGTTTATCTAAAAAAATCTTGTAGTTATAAAAGTAGTATTCTAAAAAGCTTTTAGCTTCTGCTTTACTAAATATATTAGTATACTAAGAGTAGGCTAGTAAATAAGTGCAGAGTACTTAGCAGTAGGTAAGAGTAGAGTTAGAGTTACACAGACCTAAGAGTAGTAGTAGAGTAGGGGTTGCACAGGCTAGAAGTAGAGGTTAAGTAAGAGTACCTTTAGCATAGGTAGGGGTAAGAGTTAGGTTGCACAGACCTAGGTTAAGGTTAGGTTTAGAGTACCTAGCAGAGTTATATCTATGCTAATATAAATATAGTATAGTAGCTTAACTTTATTTCTTAATTTAGAATAGTTATATAATTTTATTATTAAGTTTAGTAATTTTAGTTTAGATTTTCTA
>JAFISE010000323.1:0-21181 GCA_022560025.1 Stagonosporopsis chrysanthemi
CTTGCTGTCAGGCGCTCCTACCTCGCGGCGCTCTATGTACTGCACGGCAGGCCACCCAGCCACCCCCAGCGACAACGACAGCTAGGCCCTGTAGATGACTATCTCTACTTCCCAGCACAACTTGGCTGCTCTCTTGTCCTGTCTTACTCTGCTATCAACTGCGTAACCTAACAAAACTCCCTAACTAACCTGTTACTCTCTACTATTTCTAACTGCTGTTTGCGCCCTAAATACTTTACTAAATCCTTAATTAAACTTATATTAACTCCCTGCCTCTCTAACTGCTTACACTATTACTCCTTTGTCTCCTTGTTGCTTCTATACACTAACTCTATCAACCCTGCTACTAACACCCCCTAGTACTAATAATCTCTCTTTTTTGCTCTCTAGTATTGCCTATACCTGTTGTCTTCCTATTAATTGCATATCTCTTGCAGTACTCTGCACTAAAAACACCCTAAATATGCCTTTATCTTAATCTTCTTCTCTACTATTATAATTATTGCCTGCACTCTGCAGCTCTCTGCCTGCTAACACTGTTACACGTTATATCTGCTTGCTCTTGCCCCTACTACCTTGCATATTACGCACTAGTTTGTCTACTATGCTAACTACTAATACAACTACTCTACGTCTGCAAACTCTTACTACTACTACTATATTAATGTCTGTTATAGCCTGTGTTGTACTTATTACTACTACTTAAACACTTACTACCTTTCTTCTTGCTCTGCTTGTGCTGTGCATTCTTTACTACTACTACTTGCTTTGCTATTCTTTTTACTATTGCTAATTTCTTCTTTTTTTTCTACTTCCTTTTCTTCTATATCTTTTTCTTCTATATTTTCTTTTTCTATATCTTTTTTTTCTGTGTCTTTTTCTTCTGTATCTTCTTCTTCTACTTCTTTTACTACTTCCTTGCTATCTACTCTCTTGCATATATTACACTTTTCTTCTCTCTCTTTATATTCTATCTACTTTTCTTCTTATTAGTCTAAATACCTATCTAATACTACCTATCTGCACTTTGCTTGCCTGCATGTGCTTTTAATGTACACTGCAACTAACTACTGCTTTATTTCTCTTTGCTTGTCTTCTGCTGCTTACTACTACTTTTTTTATATAATTATAACTGCTTTACTATATAAACTATCTTACTTTACCTAGCTACTTTCTTATATATAATCTAACATGCTAAATAGCTAATTAATGTGTATAATATACTAGATATTAGCTATATTAACTCTTATCTCTAATATACTTGTTACTATAATTACTTACTTATTACCTGCTACAAACTCTTGTAATATACTTACTTTGCTTACTACTTTGTTATAGTATGCATAATAATGCAACTTCTCTGCTAGCTCTTTAACTTTTAATATAGAATTACTATATACTACTACTTTTTTTTTCTTATACTTATATAACTTCTACTATACTGTATATAATACTATCTTGCTTACTTTTTTTTTTTTTACTACTTTACCTACTATAACTACTCTATACGCTATGTTAGTCTTTGCTATTAGTGCCTAGAACAAACTAACCTGCTCTTGCTTAATATATATCTGCTAGAACAACTTGTCTTCTTTGCTTAGCAGTAATGTTGCTGTTAATATTACTATCTGCGTTTCTACTATAACTAGCTTGCCTAGCTACTATATCTCTTTATAGAAATTATATTGCTAGTTTAACACAATATAGTACTTATTAATTACTATCTTGTTTAGCTGCTGTGTTGCTTGCAGCTAGTTTAAAAACGTTGCAAACTCTTTTTTTACAGCTAACTTAAGCGTTACTAATATAATAGCTGCTATATTTAGCAGACAACAACTTTTTTACTTTATATATAATATACCTAGCTTCTTACACTGCTATATTATGTCTCTTTACAACATAACTAACAGTACTACTACTACTGTTGTGCTACTCTACTCTGCTTATGCTAGTAATATAAACAATATACTCTTGCTTACTTCTATTAGTATTACTACTATAATATAACTCTGCCTAGTAATAATAGTATTTACAGCCTCTTTCTATATACCTTAAAACTTAGCTATCTTGCCTATTATCTGCTGTAGCTGCGCTGTTGTGTCTATCTTCTTTAACTAGCCTTATTAGTCTATTCTTACCTTGTCTGCCTTGCTCTTAAATAGTGCTCTCTTTTACTTTCTGTACTTACTATTATTATTGCTAACCTAGAACTTTAAAAACTAGTGCTAATCTATACTTAATATACAGAACTACTACTTCTTATTAGCTATAGTACCTGCTTACTCTATAATACCTTATATATATACTATACTTATAATATATATTATGTACTTAGCTTGTATATTAGCAATTGCTAACTATACATTCTCTTTTTCTTATACCTTGTTCTTATTACTCTTGTCTGCGCAGAACGTAGTTAATATGCGCAGAAACTGCTAGCTAATACTAATAGCAATCTTGCAGTATACTACTATTATTAACTCTACTTCTATCTTAATCTAGCTCTTGTACTTTAACATCTCTCTAAACTAGTTGCCTGTCTACCTGTACTTACTTAGGTCTGCTAGCTATATATATAATAATATTATCTTTCTATCTTATACTATTACCTCTAGCTACTACTAGAATAGCAATACTAACTATATATAATACACTACTAGCTTACTTACTTTGCACAGCAAATACTAGTAGATAATCTTAATATTACTACTTATATAGTAACTCTTGTAATATTGTATAATAATAACTACTATACTATCTTTAATAAATATATTATAGTAGCTCTTTTTAACAGTGTTACTGTATTAAACGCTGCCTAGCTCTAGCTACTTTGCTAGCTGCCTATACGCTATATATATTAACACAGCTAACTTCTCTCTAAATACTACTACTTTATCTATATACTACTTAACTTTGTGTGTGTTAATACCTAATTAGGTCTTTTACTTTACAAACCTATCTTTAATAGCAGCGTCTTGCCTTACTTACTAGAACAACTACTTCTTACTATTAATAAGTATATAAGTCTGCTAGTCCTTTAAAAAATTCTACCTAGGCTACTTGTTAGTTAGGTTGTTGTACAAACTGTCTTACAGCACGCTAAGAATAGGCTCTGTAGTCTTACTACTAAACAATAACTTGTTTATTATTAGCTGCTAGCTTTCTATTACTAATCTATATACTATACTATAGAACTATAATATACTAAACTGTAAGTTCTTATATAACAACTTATCTCTTCTAATCTATTTAATATACTTGCGCAATATTATATTATAGTAGATCTTTAGCTTGTATATCTATAAATCTAATATCTACTATATTAAGCTGTAGCTACTATATACTATAAACTAGTTTATTATCTCTTATATAAACTATAAATATTCTTTATACTACTATTAGAGTAGGTTACTGCTGTTATTACTTTTGTACGCGCTGTTGCTGTTAAACTTGTTATTGTCTAGCAGGCCTAATATCTGCAACGCCTTCTGTATAACTATAAACTATACTACCTTAATAGTAGCTAATAAAATAGGTAGATATTACTTAGTACTCTTTTAACTATTTTTTTTTACACTTAACACAGCTAATATACATACTAATATACTGTTATACTCTTTATAGGTAATCTTCTAGCTTATTAATATAATATAAAACTTTAAATATACCTTTTAGATACTTAACAACTTTTTAAGCTTACTAATAGTATTAGTAGTTAGCTTAGCTATATCTGTCTCTATCTTATTAATAGCTTTGTTAACGTCTGCTATAGTTTTGTCTTCTTTATCTTTAGCTTCTACTTCTTTCTTCTTTTCTTCTTCTTTGTCCTGCTTCTCTTTAATACTTCTCTCTACTGTCTTAACTAACACTTTTTATACCTTGTGCTGCTGCTAAGTAAAACAATACGCTAGACTCTTTTATATATACTCTTATTATATTTATATAAAAAATATTAATATTTACTGCTATAGCTATATATAGTTGCTAATTAACTTCTTGTCTATATATAGCTGTAATAGCTAGAACTGTATCTAGTGCTTTTCTGTGCAGATTACTTCTAACTATATAAATATACTAATATAGTAGATAATAAATACTTAACTAAACTGTACTAATCTTTTTATTACTGCTTATATTGCTGCCTCTATAGGCTTAGCCTGCTACTCTTACCTAGAATTAAGATTAGCTATAGGCTCTTTAATGCACGCTAACAGCTCTAGCCTCTCTATACTAACTAAATATAGCAGCTACTATATCTACTCTAGCTATAGGTTAACCTTGTCTTTTTTACCTACTTAGATAGTGTTCTGTGCCTATATCTCTACGTTTGCCTACGCCTTAGCTATCTACTTGCCTACCTGTACCTATGCTGCGTTGCTGTTAATAAGTACTACCTCTAGGCTGTTGTTGCCTAGCTAGTAGACTTTAAAGTACTACAACTCTTAGCTTTGCACTATTAACTGCTAGTAGTACACTGTCTTATAGTTTTAGCTAATATAATTCTAGATACTTTTTTACTATATATAAGTTAAGTATTTACTTTTCTTTACTAGTAACTAGTTATAAGTCTTCTGCTAATATTTTCTTATTGTCTCTGCACTTTAAAATATCTAGTAGTAACTATTAAGCTTTATTTAACACATTAACTTATCTGCGTATACTAGTAGCTGTTCTAACAGCTTGATTGTCTAGCTAAGTACTTTTAACTAGCTAGCGTAGTTAATTAACCTAGCTTAGCTACGTACCTTGTCTGCTATTGCGTTGGTGTACTTGCAGCCTACGCAGTACACACTTTGTAGATAGCTTTTAATCTAGCTAGGCAATACTCTATGTCTATACTCTCTATATACTGCTAACACGTACTCTACTAAATACTTAAAATACTTGCTTATAATACTACTTTCTATTATAGTAGCTGTTGCACAATTAGATATAGTTGTATACTGCTAATAGTAACTATAAACTCTATACTATATATTATATAGTAGATATATCTTTTTATATAGTTGTTATCTTAGAATACCTTAGAACGCTTCTAAACCTAGTTGCAAAGCTATTGCAACCTTATAAACCTTACTTTAACTTTAAATATAAAACTTTAACTTTATTAACTATATAGGCTGTAAAGCTAAAAATAAGCTGTAACATACAGCTTAGTGTACTAATTTATACACTAAATTTTTAGGTAATTTAGCTTACAGGTATATAACTAGACTAACTTCTAAAGATAACTAGAGTTAGCTTATATAATAATAATTATGTAAGGACCTAAATATCTTAGAACTAGACATTAACTAGACTTAGCCCTAACTCTAGTTACAGCCTTAGAATAGGTAGGCAGGCAGGCAGCAGCCTCTTAGCAGTGCTTGCTTACAGTTGCAAGGCTGCTAAATACTAACTTTAACTTCTACTACTATACTATCTATTTTCTATTAATACTAACACTGTACAGCTATTTTAAAAAGTGTAAATTATTTACAGTACTATGTTGCACCTTACTACTAAGTTATATCTAGATTTAATGCTATAGCAAAGTTTATATAATTTGTTATAGTAGAAAAAGTATATAAAGTTAAAGTAAAAAAAGCTGTATATACTATAATTAAATTATATAAAGTCTATAAAAAAATTAACTAAGAGTTAAGGTTAGCTTTATATATAGGCTCTGCTAAGCTATATATTTACTAGATATAGCAGACAATAGATAGCTAGATATAGCTGTACTTAGCTATAGTCCTGCCTGTCTAGTATATATTAAATAAGTACTTACTATTAAGTGCTCTTACTTTATAGTGCTTTATATACTGTACAGTAGGCTACTTAGCTACTTCTAGTAATAATAATAGCTAGGCTCTATAAATAACTATCTTTACTTTCTAGTATAACTTAGCTACTCTCTTGTCTTGTCTTACTTTGCTATTAACTGCGTAACCTAACAAAACTCTCTAACTAACCTATTACTTTTTACTATTTCTAACTGCTATTTACACTTTAAATACTTTACTAAATCTTTAATTAAACTTATATTAACTTTCTACTTTTCTAACTACTTATACTATTACTTCTTTATCTTTTTATTACTTCTATATACTAACTTTATTAACTCTACTACTAATACTTCTTAGTACTAACAATCTTTTTTCTTTACTCTTTAGTATTGCCTATACCTGTTGTCTTTTTATTAATTGTATATTTCTTACAGTACTCTGCACTAAAAACACTCTAAATATACTTTTATCTTAATCTTTTCTTTTACTATTATAATTATTACTTACACTTTGCAGCTCTCTGCTTACTAACACTGTTGCACATTATATCTACTTACCTTTGCCCTTACTGCTTTATATATTACGTACTAGTTTGTCTACTATACTAACTACTAACGCAACTACTTTATGTCTGTAAACTCTTACTACTACTACTATATTAATATCTATTGCAGCTTGTGTTGTACTTATTACTACTACTTAAACACCTACTACTTTTCTTCTTACTCTGCTTATGCTGTGCATTCTTTACTACTACTACTTACTTTGCTGTTCTCCTTGCTATTACTAATTTCTTTCTCTTCTTCTACTTTTTCTTCTTTTATATCTTTTTTTTCTACATCTTCTTCTTTTATATCTTTTTTTTCTGCATCTTTTTCTTTTATATCTTCTTTTTTTACTTCTTCTACTACCTTTTTACTATCTACTTTTTTATATATATTATACTTCTTTTCTTTTTTTTTATATTCTATTTGCTCTTTTTCTTGTTAGTCTAAATACTTGTCTAATACTACTTGTCTATACCTTGCTTACTTGTATATGCTCTTAATATACACTGTAACTAACTACTACTTTACTTTTTCTTACTTGTTTTTTACTACTTACTGCTGCTTTTTTTATATAATTATAACTACCTTGCTATATAAACTATTCTATCCTGCCTAGCTACTTTCTTGTACATAATCTAATACGCTAAACAGCTAATTAATGTGTATAATATACTAGATATTAGCTATGTTAACTTTTATCTCTAGCGCACTTATTACTATAATTACTTACTTATTACCTGCTATAAACTTTTATAATATACTTACTTTACTTACTACTTTGTTATAGTATATATAACAATACAACTTCTTTACTAGCTCTTTAACCTTTAATATAGAATTACTATATACTACTACTTTTTTTTTCTTATACTTATATAACTTCTACTATACTGTATATAATACTATCTTACTTACTTTTTTTTTTTTTACTATTTTACCTACTATAACTACTTTGTACGCTATATTAGTCCTTACTGTTAGTACCTAGAACAAACTAACTTGCTTTTACTTAATATATATCTGCTAAAACAACTTGTCTTTCTTACTTAGTAGTAATATTGCTATTAATATTACTATCTGCGTCTCTACTATAACTAGCTTACTTAGCCTTTGTATCTTCTTGTAGAAATTGTATTGCTAGTTTAACACAATATAGCACTTATTAATTACTATCTTATCTAGCTACTATATTGCTTGCAGCTAGTTTAAAAACGTTGTAAACTCTTTTTTTACAGCTAACTTAAGCGTTACTAATATAATAGCTACTATATTTAGTAGATAATAACTTTCTTACTCTATATATAATATACCTAGCTTCTTACACTGCTGTATTATGTCTCTCTATAATATAACTAATAGTACTACTACTACTATTGTGCTGCTCTACTCTGCTTATACTAGTAATATAAATAATATACTTTTGCTAACTCTTATTAGTATTACTATTATAATATAACTCTGCCTAGTAATAATAGTATTTATAGCCTCTTTCTGTACACTTTAAAACTTAGCTGTCTTACTTATTATTTACTATAGCTATACTATTGTGTTTATTTTTCTTAACTAGCTTTATTAGTCTATCTTTACCTTATCTGCTTTACTTTTAAACAGTGCTCTTTTCTACTTCCTATACTTACTATTATTGTTACTAACCTAGAACTTTAAAAACTAGTGCTAATTTATACTTAATATATAGAACTACTACTTTTTATTAGCTATAGTACTTACCTGCTCTATAATACTTTGTATATATACTATACTTGTAATATACATTATATGCCTAGCCTGTATATTAGTAATTGCTAACTATATATTCTCTTCTTTTTATACTTTGTTCTTGTTACTCTTGTCTGTACAGAACGTAGTTAACGCACACAAAAACTACTAGCTAATACTAATAGTAATCTTATAGTATACTGCTATTATTAACTCTACTTTTATCTTAATCTAGCTCTTATACTTTAACACCTCTTTAAACTAGTTACTTGTTTACTTGTACTTGCTTAGGTCTGCTAGCTATATATATAATAATATTATCTCTTTATCTTACACTATTACTTCTAGCTACTACTAGAATAGTAACACTAACTATATATAATATACTACTAGCTTACTTACTTTGTACAGTAAATACTAGTAGATAATCTTAATATTACTACTTATATAGTAATCTTTGTAATATTATATAATAATAATTACTATGCTATCTTTAATAAATATATTATAGTAGCTTTCTTTAATAGTATTGCTGTATTAAACGCTGCTTAGCTCTAGCTACCTTGCTAGCTGCCTATATACTATATATATTAACACAGCTAACTTTTCTTTAAACACTACTACTCTGTCTATATACTACTTAACTTTGTATGTGTTAATACCTAATTAAGTCCTCTGCTTTACAAACCTGTTTTTAATAGCAGTATCTTACTTTACTTACTAAAACAACTACTTCTTACTGTTAACAAGTATATAGGTCTACTAGTCTTTTAAAAAATTCTACCTAGGCTACTTGTTAGTTAGGTTATTGCACAAACTGTCTTACAGTACGCTAAGAATAGACTCTATAGTCTTACTACTAAATAACAACTTATTTATTATTAGCTACTAGCTCTTTATTACTAATCTGTGTACTATATTATAGAACTACAA
Source organism: Stagonosporopsis chrysanthemi (assembly GCA_022560025.1). Classification (NCBI taxonomy): domain Eukaryota; kingdom Fungi; phylum Ascomycota; class Dothideomycetes; order Pleosporales; family Didymellaceae; genus Stagonosporopsis; species Stagonosporopsis chrysanthemi. The sequence goes on from JAFISE010000323.1 coordinate 8,966, forward strand.
TATACTAAACTATAAGTTCTTATATAATAACTTATCTCTTTTAACCTACTTAATATACCTATATAATATTATATTATAGTAGATCTTTAGCTTATATCTCTGTAAATCTAATATCTACTATATTAGGCTATAGCTACTACGTACTATAAACTAGTCTATTATCTTTTATATAAACTATAAATATTCTTTATACTACTATTAGAGTAGGTTGCTGCTGTTATTACTTTTGTATATACTATTACTATTAAACTTATTATTGTCTAGCAGGCTTAATATTTATAATACTTTCTATACAACTATAAACTGTACTACTTTAATAGTAGCTAATAAAATAAGTAGATACTACTTAGTACTCTTCTAACTATTTTTTTTTATACTTAATATAGCTAATATACACACTAATATACTGTTGTACTCTTTACAAGTAATCTTCTAGCTTATTAATATAATACAAAACTCTAAATATACTTTCTAGATACTTAACAACTTTTTAAGCTTACTAATAGTATTAGTAGTTAGCTTAGCTATATCTGTCTTTATCTTGTTAATAGCTTTGTTAACGTCTGCTATAGTTTTGTCTTTTCTATCTTTAGCTCTTACTTCTTTTTCTTCTTCCTTTTCTTTATTTTGCTCCTTCTTAACACTTCTCTCTGCTACTTTAACTAACGCTTTCTATACTTTGTACTGCTACTAGGTAAAATAATATACTAGACTTTTCTATATATACTTTTATTATATTTATACAAAAAATATTAATATCTACTACTACAGCTATATATAGTTGCTAATTGACTTTTTATCTATATATAGCTGCAACAGCTAGAACTATATCTAGTGCTTTTTTATATAGATTGCTTCTAACTATATAAATATACTAATATAGTAAATAATAGATACTTAACTAAACTATACTAATCTCTTTATTACTACTTATATTGCTGCTTTTACAGGCTTAGCCTACTACTTTTACTTAAGATTAAGATTAGCTATAAGCTTTTTAATACACGCTAATAGCTCTAGCCTCTCTATACTAACTAAATATAGTAGCTACTATGTTTACTCTAGCTACAAGTTAACCTTGTCTTTCTTACCTACTTAGATAGTGTTCTGTACCTGTGTCTCTATATTTGCTTATACCTTAGCTATTTACTTGCTTACTTATACTTACACTGCGTTGCTGTTAATAAGTACTACTTCTAGGCTATTGTTACCTAGCTAGTAGACTTTAAAGTACTACAACTTCTAGCTTTATACTATTAACTACTAGCAGTATATTGTCTTGTAGTTTTAGCTAATATAATCCTAAATACTCTTTTGCTGTATATAAGTTAAGTATCTATCTTTCTCTACTAGCAACTAGTTATAAGTCTTCTGCTAATATTTTTTTATTATCTTTACACTTTAGAATATCTAGCAGCAACTGTTAGGCTCTATTTAATATATTAACCTATTTGTATATACTAGTAGCTGTTCTAACAGCTTAATTATCTAGCTAAGTACTTCTAACTAGCTAGCATAGTTAATTAACCTAGCCTAGCTGCGCACCTTGTCTGCTATTATATTAGCATACTTGTAGCTTATACAGTATACACCTTATAGATAGCTTTTAATCTAGCTAGGTAACACTTTATATTTACACTTTCTATACACTACTAATTTATACTTTACTAAATACTTAAAATACTTACTTGTAACACTGCTTTCTATTATAGTAGCTATTATATAATTAGATGTAGTTATATACTACTAATAGCAACTATAGACTTTACACTATATATTATATAGTAAATACATCTTTTTATATAGTTGTTATCTTAAAATACTTTAAAACACTTTTAAACCTAGTTGTAAGGCTATTACAACCTTATAAACCTTACTCTAACTTTAAATACAAAACTTTAACCTTATTAACTATACAAGCTTTAAGGCTAAAAATAGGCTATAATATACAGCTTAGTGTGCTAATTTATATACTAAATTTTTAGGCAATTTAGCTTATAAGTATATAACTAGACTAACTTCTAAAGATAACTAGAGTTAGCCTATATAATAATAATTATACAGGGACCTAAATATCTTAGAACTAGACGTTAACTAGACTTAGCCTTAACTCTAGTTATAGCTCTAAGATAGAATTAAGTTTATATAAGACGTTTTTTAATTTAAGCATAAAAGACTTATAAGTTAGTAGTATTAAAGTAATATAAGAGACTACTAAAGTAGATTATTTAAAAAAGAGCAAACTCTAACACTAGCTATATTAAGCTGTAGTTTAGTGTCTTCTCTGCACTTTTATATAAGCTAGAGTCTGTAAAGAAATAGACTAAGAGTTAGCTAGGCCTACTGCACATAGCTCTTAATATAGCTAAGTAAAACACTATATTAGCACTCTTTGTATATAGCTAACACGTACTTAACTAAATACTTAAAATGCTAGCTCTTAACGTTGCTTTTTACTATAATTATAAGACAATTGCAATAATAATTACAGCTTACAATATAGTCTATAAATAATAGTTAAAAACAAGCTATATTAAGCTATAGATATAGCTTTATATCTTATGTTATAGACGTGCTCTTACTTTTAGTAGTAGCTAGTTGTTCTCTTAGAATACCTCTAAACCTAGCTTTCTAGAGTATTATATAGTACTTAATATAGCTTAAGTATACTTAATATACCTTTTTTACTAGAGATCTTGTATTGCTAGCCTTGCTAAGCAGGTGTTTTTAAGCTCTTAGGTAGGTACAAAACTTAAAAAAGCTATACTACTCTTAACTAACTACTTAATACTCTAAGCTCTATACCTTAATATAGCTAGGCACTTTTTATAAGCTTTGCATATATATAGTTCTTATAATCTAGCTTCTATATATTGCTTACTTATTAGTAATTTTCTTATCTACTCTATAGTCTTGCTTAAAACTACTATATAATAGATGTTGCTAAGAAATTATAATAGCAAGGTAGTAGTAAGTCTAGATACTAAGTATAGTATTAAGGTACAGGCGCATCTCTTATAAAAGGACTCTAGTAAGCTAGCTTAGATCTTAAGTACTATTTCTCTTTAGCTACAAGAATATTAAATACAGATCTTTACACTTATAGACAAGGATATCTAGCTACTGCTAGAAAGGCAAAACAAGCTAAAGATAGTATACTAGCAGCTTACTTACTTCTTTAGGTAGATATTAGTAGATAATTTTTATAGATCTAGAAATATTATAGCCTTTGTAATAGAAAGTAACTATACTAATTAAAGCTTCTTTAAAGAAAATACTGTAGTGCTGTCTCTAGGCACTATTACTATACTGCAGGCCTATAAGCTCTATACTGTACAGTAGCTAGCTACTTATTATATAGATTAAGAAGAGTAGCTACTTAAAAAACGCGTCTACCTTGTTAAAGTACACTTGCACTACTTTATTATTCTACTAAAGCTGTAATTCTAGGCTTATTGCAAGTATCTTGTCTCTTAGCTATTTGTTCTCTAGTACTCTATTAAGCAGCTATCTATTACTACCTTACTTAAGCTAGTTTGTGTTGTACTTGTTTTAAAAAAAGTTCTAACTTTTTATTTTATTACTATAGTTATCTTAGAAATAGTAAAAAAAGACTTGTAGTACTATATTATTGTAAGCTTTGTTAAGATAAAAGAAGAATAGGTCTTTTAGCTCTTGCTAGGCCTTACAAACTTAGCTAGCAACAAACTTTTACAAAGTATCTATACTAAAGCCTATGTCTTTATACTTAACTAAGCTTTTATCATCTAACTAGGTAATAAAGCTAAGCAAGGTTGTATTACTTACTACTTTCTTTATATATACCTGCAAGTAGCATACCTAGTTAAAGGCTGTGCAAGATCTCTATACTATAAATTACTCTTTTATTTCTTTTAGTATGTCTAATAGGTAATTAACTTTGCTTTCTTCTGCAGCTACTACTAATTACTATATTACTAGCATCTACTCTATTTTAATAAACTTAGAAAGATTAAGTAAGTAAGTTAGTAGGCTGTAAAAGACGCTACTACTATTCTTGTTAATACTTAGAATAGTAAAGAAGCTTAATACTATACTTTTAAAATAGTTACCTTAGAGTATATAGTTAAAGAGAGTAATATATAAAAGTAGATATACTTTGTTAAAGTTGTAAACAATGTTTTCTGTAAACTTTCTTTTTATAAGCAGTGTATTACTTCTATATTAGTACTAAAGAGAATAGAGTTCTTTTATAAAGTAAAGGGCCTAATTAAAATAAAATAGCTAAGTAGTAGTAAGCCTATATAATAAAGAGATACTCTGTATAGGCTAGCTTGTTTAATATATAAAGTAAAGAAAGCGCTTCTAGATACTTTTATAGGCGTAAAACATACTCTTAGCTAGTTTAACTATAAGTATATAGTTGTGCTTACTTAAATAGCTAGTAATAAAGCTATTAATCTGTACTTAATTAAAGATACTAACTTTGTCTTTGCAAATAGATTAGTATACGTGCTTAATAAGTTAGTTAAAACTTTCTCTAAGAAAGACAAAAGCAAGCTTAGTAATAAAGTTAGCTACGTGCGCTAGTAAAGCAATATTAGCTATATTTAGGCTATAAAAGTAGCACAGCTAGCGTATTATCTTAAGCTATAGTAATACTTTTATTTTTAAGGCCTAGCTGTTATAAATCTGTACTTAAGTATCTTACTTATTATTTCTAGCTATAAGCTGCTTATTAATAAAGGCTTAGAAGATATTAGTATACCTTCTTAGTCTACTCTTAACTAGCTCTTGCACTAGATCTAAGACGTTAACTGTAAAGAAAGAGCTCTGTACACTAGAGGTAAAAAAGTACTAACAGTAGACCTTAGTAAATATAGGCTTACTGTCTGTAGCTAATATACTTACAATCTTAGCTTGCTAGCTAAGCTTATATAGTATAAGGTAGTGTATATTAAAGTGCTTTCTTATAAAGGCTTTAGCTTCTTTTTCTTTTAAGTATAGCATAAAACTATAGTACATATACTAGTAGCTATAATAGAGTTAAAGCTTAGAAATAAGTAGGTTTGTTATAAGTAGTGTTAAGAGCTCTGTTATAAATAGATTAGTAGGTTAGTATTGCTTATAGAGATATTTTGCAAGCAGTTTAGCAGGTGTTTTTAATTTAAAAGCAGTAAAGAAATTTATAGCAGTATTATATATATTATAGAGATAATAGACTTTAATATAAGTAGACAGTAAAATAGGCCTAACAGTGTAGCTATATAGCTTATAGATAAGTACGCTTAAAAGAAGATAGAATATAAACAAGTCTATAGCTGTAGTAGTAGTAGCTAAAGCAAGCATAATAGCAAGAAAGAAAAAAAAAGCAAGGTAAAAAAAACACTTTGTAAAGTTGTATATTTAGTATAAGTAAACAAAACGCTTATATTGCGTATTTGTATAATATATATAATAGGCTGCTATAAAGCAGTATATTTAATATTGTTTTTCTTTAAGCTTAAAGTAAAAAAGTAAAACAAGTAATATAGAATAAATACAAAGTATAGCAGTAGATAATTCTATTATATAGAAAGAAAGCTAAAAGTAGGAGTAGCTAGAAATTTTAATAAAGCAAGGCACTAGACAAAAAGTTATTATACTAGCCTTGTAAGTAGTTTATAATTAGCTGTAAATAAAAGTAAGCTCTTAATCTAGATAAGTATATATCTTAGAATTAAGTTTATATAAGATGTTTTTTAATTTAAGCACAAAAAACTTGCAGGTTAGTAGTGTTAGAGTAATGTAAGAGACTACTAAAGTAGATTGCTTAAAAAAAAGCAAACTCTAATACTAGCTATATTAAGCTATAGTTTAGTATCTTTTCTATACTCTTATATAGGCTAAGGTCTGTAGAGAAATAAACTAAGAGTTAGCTAGGCCTGCTGCACATAGCTCTTAATATAGCTAGGTAAAACACTATATTAGTACTCTCTGTATATAGCTAATACGTACTTAACTAAATACTTAAAATACTAGCTTTTAATATTGCTTTCTGCTATAATTACAAGATAATTGTAATAATAATTGCAGCTTACAATATAGTCTGTAAATAATAGTTAAAAACAGGCTGTATTAAGCTATAGACATAGCTTTATATCTTATATTATAAACACGCCTTTACTTTTAGTAGTAGCTAGTTGTTCTCTTAGAATACCTTTAAACCTAGCTCTTTAGAGTATTATACAGTGCTTAATATAGCTTAAGTATACTTAATATACTTTCTTTACTAGAGATCTTACATTGCTAGCCTTACTAAGTAAGTGTTTTTAAGCTCTTAGATATGTACAAAACCTAAAGAAGCTGTACTACTCTTAACTAACTACTTAATACTCTAAGCTCTGTGCCTTAATATAGCTAGGTACTTTCTATAGGCTTTACACATATATAGTTTCTGCAATCTAGCTCTTATATATTACTTGCTTATTAGCAATTTTCTTGTCTACTCTGTAGTCTTGCTTAAAACTACTATATAACAGATATTACTAAGAGATTATAATAGTAAGGTAGTAGTAAGTCTAGATACTAAGTATAGTATTAAGGTATAGGCGCGTCTTTTGTAAAAAGACTCTAGTAAGCTAGCTTAGATCCTAGGTACTGTTTCCTTTTAGCTACAAGAACATTAAATACAGATCTTTACACTTATAGACAAGAATATCTAGCTACTACTAAAAAAGTAAAATAAGCTAAAGATAGTATACTAACAGCTTACTTACTTTTTTAAGTAGATATTAGTAGATAATCTTTGTAAATCTAGAAATATTATAGCCTTTATAATAAGAAGTAACTATACTAATTAAGGCTTCTTTAAAAAAGATACTATAGTACTATTCTTAGGCACTATTACTATACTGTAGGCCTATAAGCTCTATACTGTATAGTAGCTAGCTACTTATTATATAGATTAAGAAGAGTAGCTGCTTAAAGAACGCGTCTACTTTGTTAAAGTACACTTACACTGCCTTGTTATTCTACTAAAGCTATAATTTTAGGCTTATTATAAGTATCTTGTCTCTTAGCTATTTGTTCTCTAGTACTCTGTTAAGCAGCTATCTATTACTACCTTACTTAAGCTAGTCTGCGTTATACTTGTTTTAAAAAAAGTTCTAACTCTTTATCTTGTTACTGTAGTTGTCTTAAAGATAGTAAAAGAAGACTTACAGTACTATATTATTATAAGCTTTGTTAAGATAAAAAAAGAGTAAGTCTTTTAGCTCTTGCTAAGCTTTATAAACTTAGCTAGCAATAAACTTTTACAGAGTATCTATACTAAAGCCTATGTCTTTATACTTAACTAAGCTTCTATCTTTTAACTAAGTAATAGAGCTAAGTAAAGTTATATTACTTACTACCTTCTTTGTATATACCTGCAAGTAGTATGCCTAGTTAAAAGCTGTGCAAGATCCTTGCACTATAAATTGCTTTTTTATCTTTTTTAGCATATCTAACAAGTAATTAACTTTGCCTTCTTTTGCAGCTACTACTAATTGCTGTACAACTAGCATCTGCTTTATCTTAATAAACTTAGAGAAGTTAAGTAAGTAGGTTAGCAGGCTGCAGAAAACGCTACTACTGTTTTTATTAATACTTAAGACAGTAAAGAAGCTTAATACTACACTTTTAAAATAGTTGCCTTAAAGTATATAGTTAAAAAAAGCAATATATAAGAGTAGACATACTTTATTAAAGTTGTAGATAATATTTTCTATAAACTTTCTTTTTGCAAGCAGTGTATTACTTTTATATTAGTACTAAAAGGAATAGAGTTCTTTTATAAAGTAAAGAGCCTAATTAAAATAAAATAGCTAGGTAGTAGTAAGCTTGTATAACAAAGAGATACTTTATATAGGCTAGCTTGTTTAATATATAAAGTAGAGGAGGCACTTCTAGATACTCTTATAAGCACAAAATATACTCTTAGCTAGTTTAACTATAAGTATATAGTTGTACTTGCCTAAATAGCTAGTAATAAAGCTGTTAATCTATACTTAATTAAAGACGCTAACCTTGTCTTTGTAAATAGATTAGTACATGCACTTAATAAGTTAGTTAAAACTTTCTCTAAAGAAGACAAAGGCAGGCTTAGTAATAGAGTTAGCTATATACACTAGTAAGGCAATATTAGCTATATTTAGGCTGTAGAAGTAGTGCAGCTAGCGCGTTATCTTAAGCTATAGCAATACCTCTGTCTTTAAAGCCTAGCTATTATAGATCTGTACTTAAGCGTCTTACTTGTTATTTCTAGCTATAAGCTGCTTATTAATAAAGGCTTAAAAGATATTAGTATACCTTCTTAGTCTACTTCTAACTAGCTTCTATACTAGATCTAAAATATTAACTGTAAAGAAAAAGCTCTGCGCGCTAAAAGTAAAGAAGTGCTAACAGTAGACCTTAGTAAATATAGGCTTACTGTCTATAGCTAATATACTTATAATCTTAGCTTGCTAGCTAGGCTTATATAGTATAAAGTAGTATATATTAAAGTGCTTTCTTATAGAAGCTTTAGCTTTTTTTTCTTTTAAGTATAGCACAAAACTACAGTATATACACTAGTAGCTATAATAGAGTTAAAGCTTAGAAATAGGCAAGTTTATTATAGGTAGTATTAAGAGCTCTATTATAAATAGATTAGTAGGTTAGTATTACTTATAAAGATATTTTATAAGTAGTTTAGTAGGCATTTTTAATTTAAGAGTAGTAAAGAAATTTATAGTAGTATTGCATACATTATAAAGATAATAGACTTTAATATAGGTAGACAGCAAAATAGGCCTAACAGCGTAGCTGCATAGCTTACAGATAAGTACGCTTAAGAGAGAATAAAATATAAACAAGTCTATAGCTGTAGTAGTAGTAGCTAAAGTAGGTATAATAGCAAGAAAGAAAGAAAGAGTAAGGTAAAAAGAACACTCTATAAAGTTGCGTATTTAGTACAAGTAAACAAAACGCTTGCATTGTACATTTGTATAATGCGTGTAATAGGCTGCTGTAAAGCAGCGCGTTTAATATTGTTTTTCTTTAAGCTTAAGGTAAAAAAGTAAAACAGGCAATGTAGAATAGACACAAGGCGTAGCAGTAGATAATTCTATCGTGCAGGAAGGAAGCTAGAGGCAGAAGCAGCCAGGAATTTTGATGGGGCGAGGCGCTAGACAGGGGGTTATTGCGCCAGCCTTGTAGGTAGTTTGTGATTGGCTGTAAATAGGAGTGAGCCCTCGATCTGGATGAGCATATATCTTAGTCTGTACAGTCAGCTTGACTCTCTCCCTAACCTCTTCTGCCTGCAGCTGATCGCAGTGGGCAAGCTGGTGCTGGTCTGCGTCTCCGTACTCTTTTGCTCGACACCACTAGCAGCACCCTTTCTACGACTCTAGCATCTCCTCTAGCCTCTCTACCTCCTGCTGCTCGTGTGCCTCCCGCTCCCTCTCGCGCTGACTCAACTCTCTGCGCGCTCGCAGCTGCGCCTCAAACTCAGCCCTCTCTGCGTCCACCCTCTCTGCGTCCATGGCTGTGACAACCCCCTCGTGCCTGCCTGCCTCGTGCCGCCGGCAACGGTCGCACGGCTCTTTGCCTGGCTTGCAGCCTTGTCGCGTGTGGTTGCCGTCTATCTCGCAGTCTATAACAACTCTCATGCAGCTGTCGCCTTCGATGAGCTCGCGGACGCAACCCTCAGTCTCTCTGGCCCAGTGCGACCTCAGCCGCTGGCCCTGCGGGCTGTACGTGGCGCCTTGGACAAAGACTACATCGCTTGGCTGCCCTCTACGGCCTGCGCGCCTACTTACCTGCACTACGTCGCGCATCTTCTTCGTGTTCTGCAAGCCAGCGAACAGCACGGCCTGGATCCTGTCGCTGTTGATGCCCAGCCCCAGCGCGTTTGTTGCCACGAACACGCGCTCTCCCGTGCTCTTAGTGAGCTTGCGCAGGAGCTCTAGCTTCTCCTCTGGCGTACCTACCCCGCGGTAGTAGCAGACGGCCCCTAGCATCGCTGCGTACGCCTCTGTCTTCGGCCTGGAGTCTGCGTACACCACAATCTGGCTGGGCGGTGGGTACTGCCGCTTCTTCTCCTCTACCAGCGCTGCCAGCACGTCCACCTCGCGCTCTGCCTGCTGATTGTACCAGTGCACCGTGTATGCAAGGTTTGGCCAGCTGGTGGGCGCGCGGAACCACTCGCACTGCTCCTTTGGCGGCAGCGCCATCAGCTGGATGAACTCGCTCTCCTTGGCCGGCTCCAGCGACGCTGTCAAGCACACGAGCTGCGCCTCCGCCTTGACCAAGTCTTGTAGCTGGAGGAGCTTGGCCCGCCAGCCCTGGACGGAGTCGAGCACAGTGTGGCACTTGTTGATGACAATGCGGTTGAGTCGACCTATGGACCACTGCTGGTTGACGAACTGCTCAAACGCTGGCATGACCACAGACTCAGGCACTACTAGCACCACGTTAGCCCACTCGTGCGGCCGCTGGCTGTCCTATATAACGCAGTCGATGCCTGCCCTCCTGCTGCGGTCTATTATGTTCTGCTTCAGCGCGACCACAGGCACGACCACGATTGTGACGCTGGTGGAGCACATGGCCGGCAGCAGGAAGGTCGCACTCTTGCTGGCGCCTGTGGGCATCACCGCCACCACAGGGCTCTTCTGCTGCATGATAGCCTCGATCACGGGCCGCTGCACGCTCCTGAACGCTGCGCCCTTGCCCTGGAGCCGCTTGAGCGCGGCCTGGATGTCCACCCTCCGCATCTGTCTCCAGCGCTGGAACTGCTCGTTGACAGCCTCCTGCTGCGCGCTGGCTGCGCAGGTCCCCTTTGCAGGTGGCGTCTTCATCGTCGAGCTGAACTGCAGGAAGCGGTGCCAGGCGACGCTGACGCAGCAGAAGGCCTGTCGCTGCGCTATAATGCTGAACAGCGACTCGTCTGTAGGCCTGCCGTAGATCTGGCCGGCGAACTTAGAGCGGTGCCTAGACGCGAGGTCTATGGGATCGTCTTTAAGCTCGTTGTCGTCGTTGTCGGCAAAGGCGAGCGCCTTCAGCACGTCCTTGTTGTCAAGGTACTTGCGGAACGTGGCCTTTGTGTTGTGCCGCCAGAGCTAGATGTTGAGCTTTGTCAGGAGGTAGCGCAGCGTGACGCGCTCAATCGCCCGCCGCAACTGGTCTGTACCCCAGCGCTGTACTCTGCGGCCTGCTCCTTGCCTGCTGCGTGCCTAGTAGGAGACGGTTGCGGTCTGGTCGGCCTCGCCCTCGCCCTCGCCCTCGCCCTTGCTGTTGTCGTCCTCGTCGTCCTCGTCGTCGCTGAGTCGCCTCTTCTTCCCTCGCCTCTTCTTCCCTCGCTGCGGGCCAGCCCACGCCACTTCCTGGACGGGCTCCCAGATGAAGGCGCTGGGCGGGCCTGCTTGAAGTCTGCCAGAGGCGTGCTCCAGCTTCTGCCAGAAGGGGAGCACCATCCACAGGTAGTAGAACAGCAGCTCGCCCACCTCCCGCGGCAGGTAGCGGTGCACGACCTTGGCGCTGCCAGTCTGCCCAATGCCCTTGTAGTACATAGTTACGTACACCATCAGGCCGTCCTCAACGAACAGCCTGCAGCTCTCTGAGTTGGGCAGGTTAGTGTGGGTGACTGTTACCAGCTCTGTGCCGCGGGCTGGCGCGCCTCCTGTTATGTGGACGAGCACCAGCAGGTGCTCTCAGAACAGCTGCAGCGCCTTGTCGTACTGCTGCACCCGCTTCTCAATCTACTGCACGCTGCTGCTGCTGCTGCTGCGCTGGAACGCCTTGACGTTGACAAACGTCTCGCGCAGCTTCCTCTCTGCGATAACGCGCTGCTCTACCCAGCAGCCGCCGTCAACGCCGCTAAACGTGTTGCGCTTGTCCTGGAGGAAGTTGAAGCCAGAGCGCAGCTCTGCAGGGTTGTCCACTATCTCGTCCCACGCAATGGCAGGCAGCGGCGTGGCGCCTTCGGCGAGCTAGCCGCGCTCATCGACGTCCAGCAGCAGCAGCTCGCTCTCAAGCTCCCTGCGCGTTGTTTCCACCAGGCCGTGGACCATGGAGCGCAGCGCAGGCATGCTGTACTGCGTGTAGCCGTTCAGGATCTTGTCCCCGACCCACTGCACAGTGCCCTCTGCGGTGACCTCGCCTCTGATCTTCTTGCCAAACGCCCGCAGCCGCAGCACCCAGTCCATGGGCGTAGGCAGCCCCCTGTGCGTGCTCAGC
>JAFISE010000324.1:0-20912 GCA_022560025.1 Stagonosporopsis chrysanthemi
GGGGGGGGGGGGGGGGGGGGGGGGGGGGGGGGGGGGGGGGGGGGGGGGGGGGGGGGGGGGGGGGGGGGGGGGGGGGGGGGGGGGGGGGGGGGGGGGGTCGCCGTGAGGAAGGTGTGTGGATAGTAAGGGGATAGTGTGCGTGGACAGTAGGGCGGATGCGGAAGAGAAAAACGCCAAGTAGAAAAACGCAGCGGAGAGAAGCCACAGAGAATCCAACCCCAACCCCAAATCAAAATCGAGGCTAAAGTCCTCACCACACCCCACACATCCCTACCTCCCTCCCTGAACGACTCCTCGCACACCAACCCACTCCGCACTCCGCACTCCCTCCACCCAATCCATCCTCCCAGCAGCCATCAAAACACGACAAGAGCCCCCCATCACTCGCAGCCCGCCGAACAAGCCGTTGAACCCCCTTCACCTCATCTCTCACGACTCAGTATCCCAACTCCACGCACGCATATATCCACTAATCCCCGCTGAGCTTCCAACCCCCCTCTATAAGAAACAGACTTCCTTCCCCCAATGTATGTGAGACTTTTTTTTTCCGCGTCGTCGTTGTCTTGGAAGTGAAGAAGTGGATGGGAGGTATACGTTCTCTCTGTGGGGGGTGTATGGGAATTTGTTACTGAGAAGGTAGGGTGTGTGGGGGGTTTTCAGATTGGGATCTGGACTCGGGACTCTGTGTGGAAGTGGCTGTGGACTATGCATGCACGGAGTGGGTGATTGGTTTATCAGAAGATAGGGGGGGGGGAAGGATGAGCAATCGCTTTGCGTCTCGGCGCGTCGCTTTCTTTCTACTACTGTTTGGTTCCGGGGTAAGGTCGTGCTCTTTGGAATTGGGTTTGTAGTCAGTCAGTAGCAGTGACTATCTGCATCTCTCCACGCTTATCATAGCATTTTTTCTTCTTTTCTTTTCTGCAATCAGTGTGCTGGCCAGGATGAGTGGACTGCTTGTTCTGGGGAGGCAATCAACGGCAGCGGCTTCTGGCTGGATACATGGTACATCTATAAGGTGTAGCTACACCAACTCGGACATCTCTATCGCACCAACATTCTGTAGCAAGTCGGACCTCTTCCTCACACTGAATGGCCGGCTTTTGTATCTGGTACCTGCATAAAGGGATTGGAATTTATCTCTCAACCACGTACATAGCTACCCAGTCATTGGCACCACGGTACATGCCCGTGGTTTTATGGCCAGGAGCGGTCTGCATGTTTTGGCAGCTGTTATAGTGCACTGTGAAATGTGTGATCGTGGCACAATAGCTTTGTATTACAAAAATCAACAGCCAGGCTGCTCTGCTGGTGCCTAAACCCTATATTTCGGCCCCGCAGAACGTTTCCTACATTGCCATCCTCTGTAGCTAGAAAGATGTAGTCAATAAGAAGCCGGTGATATTGATCATTCCTATGCATAAGAGGCAATGGCGCTGATCTACAAGCATTGGTATGCGTTTCAGTAGTTATCACGATATGGAGATTGATCTAGACCTGGCAGAAGGATGCATATACCAGCAGGAACTCACTCTCTATAGGACGTTACGCTAAAGTAGTATCGCGCTGGGATGCACAGCTTAAATTGTCCGATGCAGAATGCTACGGTTTGTCATAGAATGTACCACCAACGCCAACGCTATATGTGAATAATCCACCGTAAGATCAACGACTAGAATGAAACAGATATCTCATCATCGTTATCATCGTCATCCTCTTCATCTTCAAGTTCTTGTAACAACCTCTTATACTTTTCGTATTGCTCCCAGTCCGTCTCTTTCTTATTGTCGACATACGGCGCATCATCAACCACAAAGTCATCCTCATCGTCCTCGTTGTCAGCCACAGCACACCCAGCACCATTCACCGTGACGACACGTGCAATGAGTCCGGGCACCGCCCCGTCGCGTCGCTCTCCCATCTCGCGAATGCCCTTCGACTCCAGATCCGGCACATCCTCGAGCTGAAACCTCGCAATGGTCTTGGGCAGTAGAACCGCGTCTTTTTTGGCCGACAGCTCGGGGTCCTCATCCGGCCCGAACACAATCGTCACGGGCATGAACTGCGCAGCCCAGATGCGCTCGTCCTCGTGTCCAAAGTCCGCCGCCGCTGCGGTCGCGTTCGCAAAGCTGCCTTCGGCTTTGACTTTCAGGGGGGAGGGGCCGGGCGGTGCGTGGGCAGCGAGGCTAGGGTCGACTCCCGCGGCGCCGCTGAGCTTCGTCGAAGCACTGCCTGAGGCGTGGATGTCGCCGCCTGTGACGTGTTGGACGGCCGTCACCATCCAGATCTTGGGCGCTTTCCATTGGTGACAGCCGTATTTGCTCTTGCGTTCTATCGAGGCGTGCTCACGTATCCACTCCTGCACGCCGGGTTGTTTCATTACCTCTTCTAGAAAGGCTTCTGGGCTATGTGGTTGTCAGTGACCAGTGCTTCGCCATTGGTAGTGGTGAGCGCGTACGTTTTGATCTTGACGCGGCGCCCTGACTGGCCGTGGATTTTCACCATGCTCTCTTTGCTCTTTGTAGCGTTGAAGCCAAGAAATTCAGTGAAGTTGAAGCCTAGCGATCTTGCCTTTGAAGCTTCAAACTCGATTGCGAATGGACGGTCGATTTCAGGCCGTTTTCGCGTCCATTTGCTCACTACCTGTTCGTAAACTGCTTGGTCGTCCTCGTTCCCCATGAACTCCCATCGGAGGGAGGCAAGACCATCAGTTGGTTCTAGGGGATTGATATAAAGGCTGCCGAGTCGGAGGTCCTCTGGGTAAACACCGCGAAGGTAGGGTAAGAATGTGCGTTTCTGTAGACCTTCGATTGCCATAGTTGCAGGATACACTACTACGTTCACGGCTGATGTTGATGGTTGGAGATCTCATCATAACTCAGTATGATGCGTGGCATATATGTCAAGTGAGATAGATGCATCAGGTTCATCACTTGGTGTGTAAGGCTTGAGGCGCAAGGTCAGCCCCCAGTGGCTGTGCATCCTTGTGGTACCGTATCGCCACAAGAATACAGGCACCCGTCGGAAGTCCTTCGTTCTCAGCTCTGCTGCGGCTGACGAGTGTGCCCCGTGATCCTGCTACTACTGGAGGGACCTCTATTGTGTCATGGTCAGCACCTGCAACAGAGGGCGAAATGGGCAGCTGCGCGGCCCCTCGGCGGCTGGGTCAAGCGAGTGGCGCCTCACAAGAACACTACGAGACACAACGGTACACCCATAACGCACATCAGCGAAAGCACCCACCTCAAATACTATCGTTGTACACCTACTATTACCCAACCGTGGCGCAGACACCGGCGGTATTCGGCACTAAGGAGGCGTCAGGACCTGAAGCGAGATGCAGCCTCCCACACCCGGAGCTTCTCACGGCCACAGCCGCCCTCCTGAGCGCCTCCTCCAGCGTCCGAAGGTTTGATTGGTAGCGAAATGCCAGGTTTGTTGAGTGTATGTGGTCCCTCGCCGGAGCCTCATGTGGAAGCCATAAGGCATTCATAAGGCACGCCCTATCCCCTGTATATACTGCCTCACACCGGAGTCCGCAAGTGCGCAGTATACTCATTACGATTAGAATATCCTTCGCAGGGGCAAACTTACGCGACATCTTTCGCTTCACCTAAACGGACAGCTGCACTTGGCCTTGTACCACACTCAGCCTTGTCAGGTCGGCCACCCGTTGAAAGCATTCATCAGCCTTAGACTTGTCTGATCTCACTCACGGTCCTTGTAAAAGCATCAAGTTATGCGTCGTGGAGATGTCACAAGGCTGTCATGTCAACGCGCCGGCAGCTGTGAGTGACTCACAAGGCAGCCACAGCATTCGAATCCTGGTCGAGAATGTGAAGTCAACCATCCAGGAGGCTAGTCCAGCGAGCCCGCCCTTGAGCCCCCATGAATTCAACGAACTATGGGCGGATGTAAGGAGCAAGACAGAAAATACTCAGGAGGCAGCCGAAGAAACAACCCAGAGAACTAGCAATGCTGAGGATGACCATGGAGCCTGTCAACGAAGAGTGCGAACACACGAGCAAGATTCTGAGTTTGCAGCTACCAATCTGAGAGACATCTATGCTATTGTTAAAGACGATGCGCAATTCACAGAAGGAGACCTCGAAGGCCTAGATCGGTATCTACCCAGGAAAATCGTCGACACCACTCGGGACCAGGCGCTAGAATGCATCAGACATGGCGACACCGAAGGCACTTGCAAAGTGCTTGAAAGAGCTCTTGTTGAACTGAAGTCTAAGTTGAAGGACCAGAAGCACATCAACCCCACACCATGGAAGGTATCCATGGCCGAAATTCTGATCGATCAAGGTCGAAGGCAGGAAGCAAGAGCTGTTCTGTCTAAGATCCCGAGCCCCACTCGCAAAGGAAGCTTCGTCTACAAGCAACTTGACCAACAATGCGTAGATGCAGACGTTGAGTACGCAAAGATGCTGGACATGGTCCAAGTAGAAGAAGTGCTCGACCTTTGTCGTCGAGCAGAAGACTGGGACAAGGTGAGAGTTGTAGCGCAAGAATTGCACGGCATCGATCCCAGCTATTTCGACTTGGACAAGCCAATGGATCGCTTCAGCCAGATTCGTCGCATCTTAAATGCCGGTATGCTCCACGAAGCTGAGTATAAAAAGACAGCCGATTGCGACGCCGGCATTCTTCAACTTACACAAGCTTTGGAAATCTACAATCATGGCTGCTACGCTTCCGAGGTATACAATGAGTTTTTTGATGCAACTGAAGCTACCGTGTCTGGTTTCGATCACTCAGATTGCGCAAACATTTTCTTCTCGGCTGCAAGAATCTGCCACCAATTCGATTCCCTGGACTGTCGCATCCTTCCGCGCTCATTCATGTGCAAGGGCCCGAAGCT
Source organism: Stagonosporopsis chrysanthemi (assembly GCA_022560025.1). Classification (NCBI taxonomy): domain Eukaryota; kingdom Fungi; phylum Ascomycota; class Dothideomycetes; order Pleosporales; family Didymellaceae; genus Stagonosporopsis; species Stagonosporopsis chrysanthemi. The sequence goes on from JAFISE010000324.1 coordinate 4,868, forward strand.
TACCTGCCCCGACTGGAAGCACCAAGCTCTCCACTTCATTGAGAAGGGTAGAGCCAGAGCTTTGCTTGACTCCATCATTCGAGGTCGTGTGGTCGATGACGTTCGTCAAAGACTTATCAAGAACAACATCATCTTGATAACTGAAGCTGCCCGTAAAGTTATCCGAAAGCGTGGCTCTGCTATGCCGTCACTTCAAAGTTCCGGAGCTCCTTCAGTCTCTGAGAGTGCACCAGTCTTGCAAGCTCCCCTACCCATGAAGATGGATCTTGCTCGAAAAAGCCATGGCAATCTTCGTTCAGGCTCCTTCATTCAGCAAAGTTCATCTGCTCCCCGACACGCTACCAGTCAACCCCCGAAATTGATGACTTCCAACCTCTCTGACTCAACATCAATTTTACCGTCTTCTTCGCCAGCTGCGCTGACACCAACATTGACTAAAAAAGAGCTCTCTTACCTGAGAGCGCAGATAAATTGGCGCAGGTGTCTACTGGGCGTGCTCATCCAAGGACAAATTGGACCGGCTAAAAGCATAGAAGATATGCGGGCCTGCATTCCAGCGAACACCCTGATAGTAGAGTATGCTCTTGCATCTCGCGCACCCTGTGGTGTGATGGTCATAGTTGCCGCAAGGGATGCCGTCAAGTCAGTTCAGTGGACAGAGACAAATACCGAGGAGATTCAAAGATGTATTGGTGCTCTGAGAACATCGATGGAGACTTCTGATGATTATGTGAACCCAACTCGCTCATCTTTGTCTCCACGTAGACCGAGTGCCATAGATCGGAGAGACTCAGCCGTCTATCAAAAGCAACTGCACGGGCTTCTACAAGAGATCCTGGTAACCCCGGTCGAATGTCACCTAGAAGGAAAGACTAACCTCATCATAATTCCCTCTGGCGATCTTGCCCACGTCCCTTGGCGCATCTTCTTCGACCTACCAATAAGTGTCGTTCCGAGCCTACAGATTTGGACCTGTCTTCAAGCTCAACCACGCAACGCGCCCACATCTCAGCCTAAAATAACTGTTGTCAGCACAGCACCTGAAGATGCAACGAAAAAACTCAACAACGAACCCGGCTGGCGGCGCAATATCCCCTACTCCCGCATCGAAGCCCTCCACATCGCACGGTTGCACTCTTCATCCCCTTTTCTTGCAGACAACAAACCTCACGCCGCCCTCGCCACCTGCGCAAAAGACTCGCAGATCCTCCACTTCAGCGCGCACTGCGACTTCAACCCCACCACGCCTCTCGCCTCCGCACTCGATCTATTCATCCATCCCCTCACCATCCGCCACTGGCCCGCCCTGAACCTCTCCCCTGCGCTGGTGGTGTTCAGCTCCTGCCTCTCGGCCGTATCACGCGCCTACGACTCCGGCTCTACGATCGGCTTCGCGCACACACTGCTCGGCACGGGGACCGGTGCGTTCATCGGCTCCTTGTGGCGCGTCAACGACCGTGCAACGCTGCTGCTCATGGCGTTATTCTACGAGGAGTTGGCGCGTCCGAAGACACCCACGGAGGCGCTATTTGAGGCGCAGAGACGCATGCGGACTCTCACTACTGCAGACTTGAACGACGTCGTGGATAGGCTGGAGATGGGGCTTCGTGGCAAGGGAACAAGGACGTATGTTGTAGGCAAAGCATTCTTCTTGGGTGAGTTGAGGAAGACAAGCGCGCTGTTGTGGAGGGAGGAGAGGTACTGGGCGGGGTTTGTGCTGATGGGATTTGGGGGGAGATGTGTCTATCCTTGGAGTGGGAATAGAAAGGTGTCACAGTCCACAGAGGAGAATTTGGTCCTCCAACAGGAGCGATAGTGACAAAAGCTTAGCATCAGCTGCGAGATTTGCTGATGTATCTCCACTCGACTCTTTGCCTGATTATGACTCTCAGAGTATCCGTAGACGCTAGGCGGGTTGGGGTCTGTGTCACTGTTTCTCTTTCGCACTAGACTTGTCCTTGTCAAGGTATGGGTCTGTGTTCAAAACTGGAACGGAATACGCGCCTTAAGGCTTTTACATGTTAGAACAGGTAACCTGATCGTAGCACTGCAACACATCTTGATTCAGAGAGCCTGAGAAGCCTATGGTTCTAGTGTACTACGTCAAAGTACATCACCTTGTGAAAGCTGAAATCCAAACATGGGAGAAGCCCCGTGATGCTAGTGTTGCCATCAATTGCGAGAACGATAAACCCTCGCTATCAGCAAGGCCCCCTTCAAATCATGACCATCAGCCTCGGAGTCATTTCACAGTTGAGCTCGCGTCTCCTTGACCGCTTTGTAAATGTCTGTTTGGTTCCTTGCGCCTGTTACGACTTGTTTTCCCTCATTGTTCCAATGGCTGAATAATAGCAGGGAAAGCGGGTTGTCCTTCCAAACCCCCACTTTCTCAACGCTCGACAGCCATACGGTAGCTATCAGAAGAACAAACGCAAGGACCAGGAGGACAGCAGGGAGGACAAGCCAAGCCCATCGAATCGAGACGTGGATTTGATCACGCCAGACAAAACCTGCGACTCGCTGCTTTTCCGAGATGAAACCTGGTGGTAATATCGGATTGAGTTCCCGCGCCTGTGAGGTGTGGAATGACCAAAGCGCAATATTGACGTGCCGTGCAACAGTCATGACAAGATCTGTGAGGCTCGAGGCCAGATATACCACTTTGAGTATCTCAGGTCCTTGGAGGACATCTGTATTCATTCCCATTGCAACGGTTCCTCTTTTGATTTCATCGTCGTCGGTGTCCATGTTGCCCGTGAAAGGAGCGAGGATTTCGTCGAGAATGACTCTCTGTTCTGTGCCAGTCAACGACAGGTTGGCACCAGGGTTATTGCCGGGACAATAAGGCCAAGTCATGTTATGGTATTTCACACCACGAAAGTCGTACGAGATAGATGGGGTGGCAAATTCCTGCAGGATGGTCTCGGTGTAAATGCCATCCTTGATCTCTGGCTGGATAACGTGCAGACAATTGTAGAGTCTTCACTGTTTGGAATCAAAAGTGCTGTTGAGTTTGATGTAGTCGAAGTAGACATCATCCTGAGTATAGAGCAAATCTTTCGATTTTTCGAACCGAACCCATTCGATGTCTGCGTGTTGTCGAACGTTCTGGGTTTCGAGCCAGCTAGGGAAGCTTTGGCCGTCACCGCTATCAGAAGCCACGGCAAAATGGAAGACTTATCTGAAATATGGATTGTCGGTTTTGCCCGTGTGTTCCCATTCCAAGCTCGACCCAACGGGGAGAGCAAGGCGAGAGAAGTCCTTCAGCTGTCCGTTGCCGATGATTCTGCATCCCAATTGAAGAGGTTTCGAATCGTCCAAGTAAACAATGAGTTGTGTTTCTGTGCAGTTCAAGTGGTACTGGTCTGGAGCCTCTCGGCACTGTACCCCGATTGCTAATGTTGGGAAAGCTTCCCACGTACAATTACCAGATGGGCAGGAGAAGATCGGATCTGGGGCTGCCTGAGTTCCGAACGATACGAATCCATTGTACAACGCCGATTTCACGTTGGAAGGAATACGTCTCGCTGGATAACATGATCAGTAGATTGTGCTGGACCTTGACCCACACTGTAATCAACTCACGGTTGTGGAACGTGTCCGTCGAGTCAGACTCTTGCAAGATTCCTGAGGTGGTTTCAAAGTCAAAGGCTGATGATGCATACGATATGGAGTCTGTGTCAAGTACAGATTCAGTGTAGAACACTAAGGTTTGTTGGTAAAATGGCGATATGCCGATGCTTGCCACAGTTATAACAGCGCCAAGGAATGCAATAGTCCTGACAAGCATTAGCTTTGCCTAAGCTTTACTTGATCTCTTACAGGCAAAATTACCTGAAATGGTGAGTGTATATCAATTCCAAGCTGCCCAACAGACTTTGGCTGGCTTGATCGAATCGAACCCCCGTCATATAGTGGTCGCCGACCTTGCGCAAACCATATCCAAGTCAATTGGCTGATACATCTGGCAACCGGAACCATCAAGCTGATACGAAAGAGCATGGAGCCAAAGGATACGACCGTGTTGAGCGTGATACCACCGCTCCACACCGGGTTCGGGCGACCATCGTGGATCCGGCTACAGCCGCAAGGACCGCAAATGAGGTGCAGATACAAATTATCTCGAAAATCCAAGCAGAAAATATCAGTCTCTTCGTAGATTGTGGAGTGACAGACTTAGTAGGAACCGCTCCTTGAAGTATGGGGATATGTTCCGAGGGCAGAGCCGGAGTCAGCCTCCTAGTATTGCTAGCACGCTGGGTGGTTCTGTCAACACTGTCCGATATCCCTCCCTCAGAAGTCTGCGAAGGCGGAAACCGTTCCAGAGAAGAATGTGGGGTCCTCGGCGGAGAGTCAGCCTTGTCGGCACGCTCAGAGCTGCTGTCGCTGAGACGGAGCAAAGGCTGCGCAGCCGTTACTGAGGTGATCTGAGGGTCGCCCATGTTGCATCAACAAGTCATCGGACATTTGTAGAGTAGAAGCCCAGGAGACAATTTGCTTGCGATAGCTGTAGTTCAGTGCGTGGATTCAACAAAAAGGAAGAGCAAGGCTGTCGAGATCCTTGGCCCTTACTGTGGCACTGCAGACTAAACGCGTGGCGCAAACCTTACATACCTCCTTATACGATACACTACGTCCAGCAACACCAGTTGGACTTATCGCAAAGCAAGTAAAATTAGCTTCAAACCTGCCCCAGGTCTCTACTTGTGTGAAATGCCGTGCTTGATTTGATATTCAACACAACAGTCGAGAAGGACGCTTTCGATGTTAATGAATTACAACTTCGGAACACTCTTACCCAGCTTCTCAATCTCCTGCCTCAAAACTTTCCGCATCTCGCCCGCTATCCTTGCACCCTCCTCATCATCCAGATCATCGCGCTGCCCTCTCCCAAACATCGTCCAGCTTCTACTCTTGATCTCCGGCTTGGTCGCCGGCCGCGGTATGATGTGGAAATGAACATGCGGCACAACCTGCGCTGCTCGCGCCCCGTTATTCTGTACGATGTTGTAGTCTGTTACGCCTGTGACTTTCGCCACTGTGCGAGCTAGCAAGGGGAGCCAGAAGCCTGTACTGATCAGCTCATACTCCGACGAGCGGAAAACGGCGGAAACTCACCAATCTCTCGACTCTCCTGCGCCTCCATGTCTGCGACTTTGACTCTGTGATTCCGCGTCGCAACAAGCAGATGCCCTGTTTCGCATACGTCAGCACGTGACTCTCGCGAACTACCTATACACTCCAATCTGCGCCAGCACGAAACCGCCAACCAACCACCCATACTTTGGTCTCTGCGCCTAGAGAAGTAGCCAACAATCTCCTGCACGACACATCCACTATGCCACGCTCCTCCCTCACCATACCCACCCCACCCGCCCCGGCCCCTCAACCAACCACAAAGAGAAACAGACTCACCACCCGTCATAGGCAAGATATCCAAAAACGCAACCACATCCCTGGTGCTCAACACCAAAAAGCTACTCGGGCTCGTTTTCTCCACGCCACACGCGTTGTCCGCAGGCACCGCATCGCGCAGCTCCTCCTTCTTGCTCCACAGCCCGTTCTGGCCGAGACCGGGGGAGGGGTACGCCGTCGCGATGCCGCAGAAGGGGCATGCGTCGGGTGGGTAGTGGAGGTCTGTTTCCTGCATAGCTTCTGTGTTGTGTTGTGTTGCGTGGTGTGCACCACCGCGGAAAGTCAATGGGGGGTGTAAGGATTTTTGTTTTGCCTCGCCTTGCTCGATTTGTGCTTCGACGGGTGAAGGTAGGGATGGCGATGACAGGCTTAGAATTGGTGGCCCAATGGTGGAATCGCGCACTGCGTGATGGAGTGAAGTCGATAGTCGTGGACCGATGTGGCTAGCGCTGGGGATAGTTGCCGAGGTCGAGGATCCAGAACGCGTGTGGAGATCGATCAATCACGGATCTTGGCCAAGGTGGAGGCTGGGCGGATGCGTGATGCGTCGTGCATGCATAGACACGATCCGTGCGTTCGAGTCGCGACCGCGTTCGCGACCTTGCGCGACTTTGTGACGCGATGCGTCCATGACGTATCAAGGGCGCGTGAAGCGTGAAACCTGACGCGACAGCAAGGCTGATGTCTCACCGCAATGAACCATGTTGTAATTGGCCCAGACACGCGTTCAGGTTCGGCGAAAGACGCACACATGATCACATGGCACGAATATAGGACGATGTTGAACTTAAAAACCTTAATTGCGCCTGATACGCAAATTCCTATTCGTACAGCGGCGTGTGATATCTCGTGTTGCCTCTGCCAATGTACCCCACGCCGTACGCATCCACCAAGCAATAGCTGTCGTATGTCACCATCATGGTATACCAGCCGCTAGCACTGTGAGCGAGTATCCAGAGTCGCTATCAGAGAAATGATGATAAGAGTGCTGAAACGAGAACGCCGCCGCAATGAGATGACGCCGTGACTCCGTTGCAAGATGAAGCCAAGAAGAGATGGTAGAATAACCAATAGCACGCCTTTTATTAACGCCAATCGAAACATGGTAGGCCCGGAGAGCCAAGATGCAAACTTGAAGTAGTCGGATGCAGCAAGGTGGCTTGCTGGCGGTGGACCCCAACATGCAGCCACTACATCAGACCGTCAAGACGGTACAATGGGTAGAAGCTGCGGATGCTGGGAGCACGACCAGGGTTGCCTGTTAAGAAAGAAATCTTAGCGCTTGCTACGGGGCTGCGATGGCTCTTCGTGCAGGGCGTTACCATATTCGACAACGTACTCCTTGGCCCACTTGCGAAGGACAATAGACGCTTTTAGACGTTAGCCATGGTGTCAAAGTATGGCTGCTGGAGTTGGACTTACCCTTGAGGAACTTCTTGCTGGCATACTTCTTGAAGAATGCCTCGTGGAGAACAGGGCTAGAGAGATAATCGATCATGAGATGCAGGACAGGCTGGATCTCATCCTCGCTGTAGCCGGAGTAATGCGCGAGAGTGGAGTCCCAGGGACCACGCTCAAGCACAAGGCGGGCAAGGTACATAGCGGCGGCGGCAACCTGGCTTGGGGGGTGGGCAAGGAAGCGATGGTCGAGGCAGCCGATCTCGAGAAGGTACTTGCCGAGTGTGCGGGTCTGGATGTCGTAGTTGTCGGCCTTGGATATCCTTCGGAGGAAGTTCATGGGGTTGGGGTAGCTCAAGTCGTAGTTCAGAGCAGAGAGAACAAAGCGCTCGGCACTGAGGATCTCCTCCTCGGTGAAGCCATCGTCGGCAACGTGGCGAAAGTTCTGAACGTGGGGCGAGAGAACCTCCTCGTACTTGGAGGCGATGAACATGGCAGTGACACCAACCAGCTGCAGACGGTCGAGCTGGACAATCTTGGTAGAGAGGAAGCGGTCGATGATGTTGACGGCGAGGAAGAGGGTCTCGGGCAAGAGACGGAAGCGAGTGTGGACCTCGAGCAGCCAGTCGACCAAGATGCCTCGCATCTTCCACTCAAGCTCGTTCTGGCTGTCCATGTAGTCGGGGTTCGCCATGGTTGCAATCTCGAGCTCCTTCAAATACTCGAAGATCTCGACGACGTACTCGGAGACCATCAGTGGGTCGTCGACGTCCTCCTTGTCCAGGTCGACGTAGTCTTCCTCAAAGACCTCGACAATCTCCTCGCGCTTGGTCTTGGCCTCCTCCTCGACAGGCTCGAGCTTGGCCATCTCCTTCTTGACCTTGGTGGGCTTCTCCTCTTCCTTTGGCACAACGTTCTCCTCCTCTTCCTCTGTGTCCTGCTCGACTGGCGGCGGCTTCTGCTTCTTCACGGAAGGTTTGTTGGCGTCAGTGGGCGCGTTGCGCTTGTTGGCGGGCTTTGCGGACAAGGCAGTGCGTGTCTTCTCGGCCTGGGATGCCTTCTGAACACCAGTGGGACGCGCTGCCTTGGCGACAGCACCTTTGGTAGCAGCAGGCTTCTTGCCGTCCTTTGCGGCGGCACCGAGACCTTCCACCTTGATGGTGTTGCTGACGTCGCCGAGGGCGGCACGTGTTGTTCGTGTCCGTGTGGCTCCGTTCAAGGCAGTTGTGGACTTCTTGGTGACCACGGTCTTCTTAGGCACGTCGCCAGCGTGTTCAGTCGCGCTCAAGCCGGCAGCCTTAGCACGCGTCATACGCGTAGGGCCGGCATTCTCATCATTCTCGTTGGTGACAGCACGCTGCCGTGTTGATCTTACCTGGGACATGTTAGTGAGTGACGCGTGAGTGGGTCCCCGCAATGACGTTTAGGGTAAGAAGGTTGAGGGATGAGGTGAAGGTCGACGGCGACGGGGTGTGAAAGTCGAGAAAACGTACGGTAACCATTGCGAGCAATACTAAGTATGCTGGTCAAGGCTAAGGTGGTATTGAGTGGGTCGTAGGGCAGGGTGTCGAGTAAAGGTCGTGTTATGATGCACTGTTTAGACGGGTCAGCTTCTAGGCCAGACAGGAGCATGCAGAAAACGCGTCGACGGTGAAGGCGGGCAGCACTGCAGGAGCATCAGACGCAGGAAGTGACGTGTCAGACAGGCTGCTCAACACACTCCTGGTCCATGTTCGCCAGTGCTGACAAGCCAAACACGATATATGGCGGGCGGCAGCGACGAGGTGACGTTGGAAATGAGCGCGACGAACCCTTGGATGGCAGCGCCTGGAGGTAGACAGAGGCGCGAGAGGACCGGCTCCAATGTGCACAGGCGTGGAGTGCGGTGCGGGGAGAGGTGGTGAGGTCGATAGACGGGGCTGCACCAAGGTATGTGTTGATGGGAACAGAGGTAGCCGCTGGTTTGTTTTGGTGTGCGGCAAGTCACGTGCCGGATTTTGCGCCAACAACGCGCGGGAGACGTGAACTCTGAGGCTGGTGTGTGCCCAGTGCGCGACCCACTCGAACACCAGAGCGCGTACGGGGAGTGTCTTACCTGCGGGTGGCCCAAACTCACGCGTAAGAGATGCCGGGTGCGGAGGAGAGCGAGCTGGCGAGGGTGCAGTGCAGAGCGCAGGGGGCAGCAGCGTAGAAGAGGTGGCAGCGCGATGCAGTCGGTGCCGGCGATGCAGCGTGCTGGTGATGGGCAGTTTCGAGAGGGCGCGACACGGCCGCCGCGACTGGCTCTCCGGGCAACCGCAGCTGCTGGACCGCTAGCCGCATCCGGCGCAGCCTGATTTTCTTTCGACGGCCGACGACACACCGTCGCCGCAGGCCATTGCAGGACATTGCAGCCCATTGCATCGCCGCGCCCGCTCCCACGCTTTCACGCCCCCGGGCACACCTCGACATCATGCTGCAGCCCCGGATATGCCGCCTCCAGCCGTCGCGCCTGGGGAAGTCGCTGCTGAGCGCCCGCAACTACTCGCAGGGCTTCGAGCAGCTCATCAAGCCGGCCTCGTATGCGCCGACTGCATCTGCGGACGGCGCCGCGCTCACCGTGGAGGGCTCTCGCAAGGAGAAATTCACCCCGCTGCGCACATACAAGCCACGCACGCCCGGTCTACGTCATCTCAAGCGTGCCGTGAACGACCACCTGTGGAAGGGGCGGCCGTTCCTGAAGCTCACCATTGCACGCAAGGGACAGCATCTGGGAGGACGAAACAACACCGGCCGCGTCACAGTGCGACACAGAGGCGGAGGACACAAGAGGCGCATTCGCATCGTCGACTACAAGCGATACCTGCCCGGCAAGCACACCGTAGACCGAATCGAATACGACCCCAACCGGAGCGCACATCTGGCCCTCATCACACGGGTCGGCACGGGCGAGAAGTCGTACATTGTTGCTGCAGACGGCATGCGCGCGGGAGATGAGGTGGAGAGCTACAGGACCGGTATTCCCAAGGATCTGATTGCCAGCATGGGTGGAACCATCGATCCTGGTATGCTCGCTGCGAAAACGGCCTCGCGAGGAAACTGCTTGCCCATCCACATGGTCCCGCTCGGCTCGCAGGTGTTCAACGTTGGTTCCAAGGCCAAGGGCGGCGGCGTCTTCTGCCGCAGTGCGGGCACCTACGCCATTATCGTGAACAAGGAGGAGGTAGAAAAGGCCAAGGGCATGGAGACGAAGAGTGTCATTATTCGCCTTCAGAGTGGAGAGATCCGCAAGGTCGACCCAGAGGCGTGCTGCACCATTGGCGTGGCCAGCAACATCCAGAGGCATTTTGAATCGCTCGGCAAAGCTGGACGTTCGCGATGGCTTGGAAGGCGACCAGAGGTCCGTGGTCTAGCCATGAACGCAGGTCAGTGTTCCGTACATCTAATCTAGCGGCCGTGATACTGACAACCCACAGCTGATCACCCTCACGGTGGTGGTCGAGGTAAATCCAAGGGTAACGTGAACCCCGTCAGTCCTTGGGGCACCCCGGCCAAGGGTGGCTACAAGACACGATACAAGCGGAACAAGCACACATTCTTGGTCGAGGACCGGCCGCGAAACCAGGGCAAGCGCAGGCCGAAATAAGCCAGCTGAGAGCGTTGTGTATCACTATCTGTCCGTCAAATCTGTACCATATATTGCATGGCTGCATCAAAAAGCAGCCCTTGAATATACCAAACATCATACATTTACACCTGCAAGTCGAGCAAAGCTCGGCTACCACGAGATGCTGCTCTACTTAGGCGATTCGAGCAAGCCGCATGCTGCGATTAATCGCAAGACAATGCCTGATATGTATTGAGTAGCTCATGGCCTCACAATATGCTGATATCTGATGTTGCCATGGACTGTGGTCGCAAACTTGATCGTTTGGACAAAAACTAGCCAGCCTATCGATCACAAGCATGAATAGACCAAACAGGAGACCCCTGCCTACTTCGTATCGTCGTCGCATGGCTAGCTATTTCTGGAGACACGCTAACACCCCCGCGCTCCAACAATCGCAACATCGGAGGTCGGCATTGACGCGATCGGAGTGCAACATGCTCTCAGATAGTCATGTTTGTCCTGATGAAGTTGAGCAGAAACTGTGTATAGCAGGTGCTTCCTACCATGTTTTTGGCAATCCGGCGGCCGAGAGGGGCGGTGTCGCTGATTGAAGGCGATTCAAAGGGCGTCCGCGATAATTTGTCCAGGATGGCCTCGATGACACGCACCGAAGTGGACGCCTGGCGGATGCGGGTGCAGCAGATGGAACACCAAACTAGCTCCAGCTGTGGACATGACTACTGTCAACCAACACACACAACTGACTACCTCTAACTGAGCCCTCGTGTCAAGTGTGCGACATACTCATTCCCTCTTGATAGTGATGCCTGATTGTCCTGCGGTGAAAGGGCCCCCTCAGTGTCAGCCCTCGTAGACGATCTTGGGCAACCCACGCTCACTCCCTCCACGAATCCTACGCCTTTGGCGTCTTGAGACCGCATACTCGCCCGAACAGCTCAGGGTCCTGTGTCCCGTGCTGCTGACGTGCGGCACCAAAGACACGACACCTTAACCCGCCGGCTGCAATACCGACGGACAAGGCGCAAAGATGCCTGCGCGAGATTCCGAGTCGCCCGACGAGACCTACTTCAACAACCTCACCCAGCAAGCGCCAGAGACCAACGACGACCGGCAGTCGCCGATCCGGACTAGCAGCCAGGATGCGCCAAACGACCACACAGCGAAGCAGAAGAGAATAGCATGTGTGCTGTGCCGCAAGAGGAAGCTACGATGCGACGGCGCTCGACCGACCTGCGCGACGTGCAAACGCCTATCGCACGACTGCGCCTACGATGAAGTGCGCAAGAAGAGTGGCCCAAAAAGGGGCTACGTAAAGCTGCTGGAGCAGCGACTGCGTACGTCGATGTGCTGTGCCTGTCCTTGAACTCTGCTCATCATCTCCATGCAGAACAAGTCGAAACGCTGCTCAAAAGTCAAGACTCGACCGACTCGAGCAAAGATGCACCCCGGCAAGACACGACCACCGCCTACGTAGCAAACACCATCCAGCAAGTAACATCCACCACACGAAAACAGTCGTCCAACCCGTTCGACCAATCGCTGGAGAACCTCCTCGATTCGCGCAAAGCAGCTGCACCCGCATACCAGGGCGAGAATGCGACCACCACCAACAACGATGATCCTGACTCTCAATGGGAAATGATAGGCTTGGGTTTGGAAGAGCCTCTGCCGCCTCAGGATGTCATGGATGAGCTGTGAGTCGAGCGGTGACACGTGCTGGAGCAGCTCTAACGATGCGAGCAGATACCAGATATACTTCACCAAGATCCACCCCTCACTACCACTCATCCATCGACCACGATTCATGGCCGCGCTGAATCTTGCGCCTCACATGCGGCCACCAGTATGCCTGCGCTACAGCATGTGGACAATGGCAGCCTCGGTGGCAGACAAATACGACGCCCTGCAAGAGCACTTCTACCACCGCGCCAGGAAGTACGCACAACTCGACGAGATGCGAGGTCACGGCGAGGCCACAATCACACTTGCGCACTGCCAAGCGTGGACGCTGATGTGCAGCTACGAGTTCAAGACCATGTACTTCCCAAGAGCGTGGTTGTCCGCTGGTCGTGCGGTCAGACTGGCCCAGATGATGCAGCTGCACCGCCTGGACGGGGCGGGACTGGACGTCAAGCAATGTCTGCCGCCGCCGAAGGACTGGACCGAACGAGAAGAACGGAGACGGACGTTCTGGATGTGCTTTGCGATCGATCGCTATGCCAGTATTGGCACTGGCTGGCCGATGATCATCGACGAACGAGACGTAAGCTATTTCGCCAACGTCAAGCCCAGTTGACTGATGTTCCTTAGATCATGACGAACCTTCCTGCAAGCGAAGATGCGTTTGAGAGGAGCAAAGCGATGCCCACTGGGTCTCTTGAGCAAGGCTTAAACCCCATGGGTGCCGCGAAAATCGAAGTGCTCGGCGGTATTGTCCTGACGGCGTCGATGTTTGGTCGTAATCTGCTGCATCTACATCGGCCGACGTCAGAGGACAACGACAGCGACCTCAATGGTGCCTTTTGGACGCGACATCGTCAGTTGGAGCAGATTCTCCTCCAGACGTCTCTCCATCTGCCTGATCACCTGCGCATGCCTGGTGGACACAACGATCCTAACGTGGTCTTCACAAACATGTGCATCCAGACTTCTGCCATCTGCTTGCACCAAGCTGCGATCTTCAAGGCGGACAAGTATCAGTTGCCGGGCAGCGTCGGTAACGAGAGCAAGATTCGATGCGTGACCGCGGCTGCGGAGATAGCTTCGATCATGCGCGCGATCAGCCATGTGGATCTTTCAGTGGTAAGCTCTCAACTTGGTGCCCATCCGGCTAGAGTCTAACGAACCAGATGAACCCCTTTATATCTTTCTGCGTCTACGTCGCAGCAAGAGTGTTTGTCCAGTATCTGAAGACACGACCAAACGACCAGCAGATAAACTCGTCGCTCCAGTTCCTTCTCCAAGCAATGCAAGCCCTGCGCCGCAAGAACCCGCTAACCGAGTCGTTCCTGGTGCAACTGGACCTAGATCTCGACGGCGCCGGCATTCCAAAGCCATACTTGCCTGTGGAGAAGAAGAACGCCGTCGTCCCCGTCAACACAGACCCCGTGGGCTGCAGCTCGATCTACGAGATCCGCGAGACACAAGCCCAAAGTGCGCCCATCAACCAGTTCGCCAACAGCAGAAGCACCTCGACAAACTCGGCACCCCAGTTTCCAAACAACAGCAGACAGCCGCCAGTATTTGGCGCCACAATGGGCAGCGGCATCGAGACTGGCCCACGGGCTGCCGGCTTCATGCCGATGCGCAACCTACAAGACCTAAGCAAGGACTTCTCGGCCCACCGAGGCGCCGTGCCCGGGGCCACGACCTTCATCTTCAACGAGAACAGCGCGCACGAGATGGATCTAGTTGGCGACCAGCCCAGCCCGTCGACGCTCAACTCGCAATCCCGCGACGGCTCGACGTCGCACTCGTCGTACTCGCCGGGCCAGCAGGCAGAACAGCACCTGCCGTACCGGGCGTCCCCACGCTTCACGTCGGCGCAGACACCAGCGTCGCAGATGAGCCAGATGCAGACGTCGCTGTATCCGCCCAACGCCGCCAGCAGCAACGGCAATGCAAACACCAACCCCAGCGACCTCACCATGTCGGCGTACCCCTCGGAGGCAATCAACGACGGGGCGTACTCGAACGGGTTCGACTGGGAGTTTAGCGGCATGAGCGGCGACATGGCCATGGGGATGGGCGGGATGGGCCAGGAGCTCGAGGGGGGAATCACGCCGGGGACGTGGAACAGCATGCTCGAGAGTGTCATGGAGAGTACGTCGATGGGGTGGGATGTGTTGGGGACGCCGCATGGGGCGAACGTCGACAAGCCGGGGACGTGAGGGGGGGGGGGGATTCGACCGAGTGATTTGCACCGCCTGGGGGCTTGGTGGTTGTTGGACACCCACTCGTTTTACACCTATTTTTTTTTCTTCTTTTCTGCACTCTTCTCTCCATCCTATCATCTACACAGTTATAGTAGGACTCGACATTGGCGTTTTGGGCAGGGCAGGGCAGGGCACCACCACACATGTAGGGGCCAGCAGCAGCGCACTCGCCATCTGCAGCTAGCCGTATGTACGAAAATACTTTCGTAGAACCATCTCACACACACACAGGATTCATGACTTGCTCGTCCCAGATCAGACCGGCTCATCCCCTTTTCAATGCAAATGCAAATGCAAATGCACATACCTCGCGATATGGCTGTGCATATCTATCTATCTATCTATCTATCTATCCATCTATGTACACGGTCCCCCCCTTCCCCCTTCCCCCCGGCGCACGGTCTGGCTACAGCACAGTGTAGCACAGTACATACATACAATACAGCACGGTACAGCACGGTCCCGCAATCCCCGCCTGCTATCACACCATGTATGTATGTACTAGGTAAGAACCCCTTGACTGAGCGGCGCGCAGCCGCACGCGAACGGGCGGCTATCGATATGTATCCTCCCCCTACCCCTTCCGCTGCCGCAGCCCCTACCCTCGCCCTCGCCCTCGGCTGTTGGGTGCTGGGTGCTGGGTGTAAGGAACCCTGCGATGTTGTGCTGTCTGCGACGAGACGCGAGATAAGCATGAGAAAGACGTAGGTATTGTACTGCACCACACACGTGCAGGGTGATTGGGATGGGGAGAAGGGCGCGCGCCAAGACTCAGCTGCAGACTGCAAGGCGGTGAGTGGTGAGCGAGCGGTGAGCTGATTTGGCCCTTTTTTGGTCTCCGCGCGCGCGCCGCCTCTGGTCGTGTTGTGTCGTTGCGCGGGGCAACCCAATGGGGCGCTTAGCTCGCTTTAGCGTTCGTGCGTGCGTCGTGGTATCGATTACATAGCTTGTGCTTGACCTTGGTCCCGACGTCTGCGCGCTGGCAAGCTGGCAAGCTGGCAAGCTAGAAAGAGCAAGCAAGCAAGCTGTGTGTGGTTTTTTTTTTCTCACCCATCTCTTTGATAAGATTCTTTTGGGACGGCTATATTACGCTACACTACACTACGCGATAGAAACGCTGCACGGGTTTTTTTTTGCAGCTAAGGCGCGTGTGGGTTTGTTTGGTTGGTTGGTTGGTTGTTCTCGCGAGTGGGAGGGAGAAAGGGAGAGAGAGGATCAGGTGGTGAGCACGTACGCGTCGGAAGGGTAGCGTGGATACGGAGAGGAGAGAGGAGAGAAGGGAGGAGAAGAGACGGAGGCAGCATGCAGCCCACACATTGGGTGGGAGAGGGCGTGGGGACGCCGGGCCCCGGGGCATATGTGTCGCCGGCACAGATGAGTAGGTGCAGTGGTGGTGGTGGTGGTACGCAGAGGATGCTAATCGCGGTGTAGAGAGCTATCTCCTTCAGGACCACCGCCGGGCGGCCACGACCAAGGGCATGGCCAGACCCAACGACGCCGCGAGTCCTGTTCGTCAGAATCGCACCCCCGACTTGATTCGCGCCTCCGACGCCACTCGCACCCCCGACCTCATCCGCACCCCCGACCTCAGTGCAGCAACAACTCACTACAGCAAAGAACACATGCTACGAAAACTGAATGGGCGGAGCAGAATGACGATTACGGTTTGTAGATCAAGTCGAAGAGG
>JAFISE010000325.1:0-20894 GCA_022560025.1 Stagonosporopsis chrysanthemi
AGTTAGGATAGCTTGTGTATGGGCAGGCATATAAGCAGCTCAGCCCACGTCAATAGTCAATGCAGCGCAGTCCTCCCCTCTCTCTACACCGTTACAGATTCGTTCTCGGCTTCTCGTGATATGCAGGAGTCGTCTTCCAAGGACTGACAGGCGGGTGCGGGCCTCACCCAATAGGTCGCCACGGACCTAGGCAACGATATGAATATCTACAAATCTGGGGAGACTGACGCAACGCGGTACTTCAAGGTCGCAGAAACGGGTAGGGTATTATAGTGGCCTAAGTACACGTTCGATCAGTAGAGCTTGACCGACGTTGAGAGGGGGGAACTGCAGAATGTTTAGTATCTCCGTCTTCCGTACGCACAGCAACAACACTTCTTCGACCTCAGCAAGCCATTCGCTAGCGACCTTAGGTCTCTGGTGGGGTTGTTGTTGTTTGCCTTTAGGTCGAAGAGCGATCACCTATCATTTAGCTAGCCGGCCTGGTCTCGCATTTTTTCCGTGCTCTGATACTACTTCCGCTACGGCAAGTCCAGCTTAACGATGCTCGAACATCAAGTTTGTCTTCTCGTTGCCTCTTCGATTGCAGGGCCTTTTGATCGGCTTGCACGGACAGATTGACAACCGACCTGTATACAGATCTGCCGGCGCTTTTTGGTATCTATCCGCCAAATTAGGGGACTCGTAGCGGCGCTCTTCTCTGAAGTCCTGGTGCACTTGTTTCAGCCTTTTCGGGTCCAGTGATTGGAATTACAGCTTCCATGTCGGCTTTTCCGTGTCCTGGACACTAGAACATCGTTAGCGATAAGGCTGCTTCGAATGATTGGTGCCACGCTTAACCTCGACTCGAGCGGGGACTTTCTCTATGTGTGAGGCCTTGATAGACGTGGATCGCCGCCTTCTCACCACATATTGCGCGTGTTGAACGTCGCGAGATCCTTGCCATGCCTTGCCGTTGCAAGCAGCAATCCTGTTGGCATCGCCTGCAGAGTCTCGATGGCGGAGGATGCTCGGCAGAAACAAATAGGTTAAGTCGTATCTGCGAAAACTTGAGTATGGCATCGAGCTTGGTTGGCCCAAAGACAGGCCTACCGTAAAGGGACCACTTTCTTCGCGTTTCTCGATGCCCGGACTGTCAGAATTGCAGATTTCATGGCTCTATAACAATAACATCAGTGTGTTACTAGACTTCATGGGGTTCTTAATAAGGTGTACCGTTGACTTTGCATCGCTCAAGCCGCATCATCAGTGTCCATGAGTTCCTTCCTTGGGTTGTTCTGCTCATAGTGATGCTCAGATGCGATTCAGAAACCCAAAGGGCTCTAATTGTAAGACCCGTCAGCGTGGGCTGCGCTGGCTCTCAATGTTTACTTCGAACTATTCTTCACGTTTGACGTGGTTGTCTGGTTGGCAAGTCAACGTTCCTCTCATGGCATGGATTATGAGGCGAGAACAAGAACTGAGTAGAGAGCTCACAGCTTGTGGCCCTGCGATAAACAAAGGGAGGTACGTTGAGCGTTTGTCCATACAGGTGTGTAAGATGAAGACGACAGGCAGTAGGGTGACCTTGGGAAAAGGATGCAGTATTCGACCTCATGGCCCGTCGTCCGCGCCCACAAATCGGTTGGTGCGCCAAGGTAGGTTGCACGGCAGATACGAATGCGCTTTAGCCCAACTCTTTATTTATTTTTCTGCAAGACCGTCAGTATACTCACCCGCGCTGCTGCCAAGCGTGGCAGCCAACACCCCAGCATCGACCGCGCGTTGCGTTTGATGGAGCTCACTTGCACCAGTTTGGCAAGGAACCGAACAAACGCCTCACTTCATGTCCAACTGAGCCGGTACTGGAAGCCCTTTATGGATGGCTGGACCACATGCATGCCTCTGGACGCCGTGGCAGAAGACGTGTCAATCCTTCAGCCTGGACCCTAATGCAAGACGCGCAGACACAAAGACGCTGCGCGTGCTTGTAGGACTGACGATATGGTTGCATAAAGCTCCGAGTTCAAGATGTGGCCAGACTATCCTCGTCATCCGCGCCGTGGTGGGACTTCCTTCAGATCGACCTCTTCAAAGGCAGGCGGTTGATGAATCACGAGTCTGAAGGTAGGCAATCTCTTGACCTAAACACTCTTACTAACCAAGACAGCACCGTATCATTTATCTCACGAACGAAGTTACCAAACACCCGAACCGTCCATTGAAGCGATTGCGCCGTCGAAATATCGAGTCTGCTGAGCAAGAAATGCTTGGTAGTAAGAGTTGGATGTGCAGTCCCTATTTTGGTTGCGGGGATACACGAGCGAACAAGAAGAGAGCTGAATCGCAGCTGATATTCAAAGACAGCAGTTTGAGGGACGGTTGTCGTCTCAAAGGCTCGCGCAGGATGCCTTCCCCGACGTCACGTCAAGACAAGCGTTTTGGCCAAGTTCTCGGGCTGCTTTGCGGGTCTTGCGGGGGCGCGTGTCGAAGCAAGGGCGGCACGCAGGCCCGAGGGCAAGAGATGATTGGCGTTGCGCTGGGCCGCGCGAGGTATACTAAGGCTGGATCAGGAAGGAGATGCGGAGCTACTGCGGACGATGCAATGCGTGTCGTTGGTGGGATTCTGGTGGCGACGTGTCAGATTTTCAGCACCAGAGCCGCCGGATGCCGGCCGGCCCGTCTTACATGTATACGGAACCCATGAGTAGCTAGCAATCTCGTGTCATAGTTCTCACAGTACATGGGCCCTCGCAAAGAATGCGAGATCGAAGTCGAATCTTTCTTTGTACACGCTTCGCCCGTATCGCAACAAGTCTTGATAACCCTGTGCTTCTCCTCTGCCCAAACCCACCCATCCTGCCACGAACCAATGTGAGACACGAGGGCAGGCTGCTCACCACATCACGCTTTGCACCTTGATCTATGCCCTTCCCTCAGGCCCTACTACCCAACATCACCCTCTCGCGCAGCGCCAACACACCCTCGGCTTCCCAATCCACCATCCCTCCAAACTCGACATGATCACCAGCCGGGGCCCACTCAAGCGGGGCAGACAGGCCACCCCTGTCGCAGATGACCGCCACCAACAAGCGAACCTGCCCTTTGCGGAAAGTCATCGCACGCCGTTGAATATGGAAACACAAGAGACGGGCCGAAGGGGCTGGGTTGGTGCGCCGCCATGTGCACGGTGGGCGTTGCGTCGTGGTGCGTGTTGTGTGTTGGGTCACGTGGCGTCGATAGGACGAATACTGGGTTTTTGTACTGCGGGGACGAGGGGCGCGCTCAGGAAGGTGGATGTGAGGTATCGCTGCTTGTTTGTATGTCGACGTGCACACGGTCTAAATGGCGCTGCTGAGGTAAATGGGTGTGAGCTTGGTGGTGTGGTGTGGGGTGGCGAGGTGGCCATGGTGGTGTCGCTGCCCTGCCCCGCGTCGTCGCGCGTCGCGCCTTCCCCACCGATTTTTTCTCCAGGAAACTGCCAGCGCCGACTTCAATCGTGCGTCTGTCATTGCGATCTTGACGGGGTGCTGTTCACCTGCCACTGTCGATGACGTACGTAGTGCGATGAGGCTTGCGATGCGCTGTCGTTATCTCGAGCGGCTGGGCGTGGCGCGTGTGCGAGGTGGATGATGGCATGCATGTCTCTTCGCTCTGCGCTGCCTCCACGACTTGAGTTGGCGACTCGTAGATGGCCGCTACAACGATCTTCTGCAGTCATACATCACATGATAACATTCTGGGCGTGCGCAGGGCCGAGTCGATCGCAGTGGCGGGGTTGCCTCACCCACGTGCGCGTGTAGGCTGCACACCACGCTTTCATCTGGCTCCAGCCGCGACGCCTCTGGCTGCCGTCTTGCTTAATGGCCTCACAAGGGCCTCTCAATACTGTCGGGCGCTTAATCATCACCGCCATCCTGCGCGTCGGTACGCAGCCGCGACTTCCAGCCACTCCCCACTCGTCGCGAGCACTGAGCTCCTCGCCATGTGCCCCACCACGCACGGCAGGTGCGTGCGGAGACGGACAACCGGCGCTTGCGAAGAGCGATTCATCAGATACGTTCACGATGTGAATGCAGGGTGTTGATGCGCTACGGGCCGGAGGCGCTGCCCTGTGACGCGACTAGAACGACTGGCGAACGGTGCAGCTGAGTTTCGGGTGCGTGTCTGGACCAGCACTCGTCACTTGGACTGTGCACGGTAAGAACGCAGAGCATGTCTCTGAAGTCTTGCGGTTCTTGGTGTGTGTGAGACCTGTCCTTTGCTGGCGGGCGGTCGTCTCAAATGCTCGACAGAAGGCATCCCTCAGGCCAACCAGCAACACACGAGCACCTACGCCACACTGCCCTTTACCAGCATCGTCCGATTACGAAAAGAACACGCGATACTAGAGAGCAAGGCCACGACCGGCAATAGCGGTCACAGCCAAGGAAAGGGAAGGGCAATAACATGGCGCGGTAGACACACACTCCTCCTTTCGCTCTTTTCCTTCACGTGGTGGAGCAAGAGGGTGAACGAGATTAAAAGGGGTCTCGACGCGCTCTGTGTCGCCGTCTCATCGGCTGCAGGCTCGTCTCGCGAGCATATTCGCAGCGCCAGGCAAACAGAAGATTGCCAACATTTCAAGACATCAAACGTGCCGTCGAGGCCGGGACGGAGGCCGTAGAGGGTCTTTATCTGAAGGGTCTCCATCGTGTTGCTCTGGACGGTTGCCATCATGTTGGCAGTAACTGCATCGTGCCGTCATCTTCGTCCCAGTCTCACCAAGACGCCCTTGAGAGACGTGAAGAAGCAGTTTCGCGCACAGATCACGGCGAGCTTGTGGAAAGCAACGTCCGCCTCTTCACCGCGAACATACGATACAAACAAGGTATACAGGCGGACGAGATGAATGGGCTATGGTTCTTCCAGATGTGTACAAGGCATATGTCTCTCTTCGCTAGGCACTGCGACGGCCAGCATCCTCGACGCCGACACCTCAACAGCGCCACCGTGCTGGTCGGTTGCATTGACGTATCAGCAGATTCGGCTCGGCCCGTGATTACCTGCAGTCACATCCAACTCACCTCCCACCACTCCGCTGACCTCACGGGCGATCTACGCGATCAAACGACTCCAACATGACCGACAACCAGCAACCGAGCGACGTGCCACCGAAGAAGCGACAACGTCTGCCTCCTACGCCGCCGCCAACTCCAACTAGTAGCTACTTGACAGACGAGCATCCCTCGACGAAATCACTAACCATTGACAGACGGGTACTATCCAGAGATTACCGCAGAGCTCATAGAACGACTGTCGGCGTTGAATGTAGTCACCGATGTTGCCGAAGAGCCCCATGGCGAGAGCGACGCCGGCGAACAGACGCATCAGTTACCAACAGCACTTGTAACCGGCTTCGATGACGTCCAAGAACCCAGCAACGGCGTCGCGAAGGCCGTCTCTCTGAAGGTTCAGCAGCAACGAGCAGCCGAGGGTATTGCATACTTCCGCCCTCGGCCCAGAGTCGCAGATGACTGACATCCCATAGACGCCAAGCATGTCGACGGTGAGAGCGATTGCTCAGAAAATGACGCCATCACTGTGATCTACGGCCCGAAGCAGACCACGGCCGAGGACAATGAAAGCAACAAACGCGCAATCGAGGACGACGCTCGAGTGGCGACTAACGAGGTGGAGGTCGCCAAACCTGCAGGAAAGGCACGCATGCCGATCTATTGGATTAGCGGCGGCAAAACAAGGAATGACTCGCGGGCTCTAACGACCATCTTACAAACTCTTAAGCCTACTAAGATGGATGCATGGGCGATGAGTAGGCGGTGAGGTGGGGGTTGGGGGACTTGCAGCCGGAAGATTGGTACGTTAGGCAATGGGATGGGAGTGGGGATATGGCGACGCACAGCCAGGGTGTGGGCGCATCAAAGCGTTGAAACTCATGTATACAACCTATCACCTACGGCTCCATCTGCTGAAGTGATTCAACGTGAAGTGAAGGTGACATACAGGCTTGCGAAGCAGAGCTCAGGTTCACACTTCATAAGCTTCTATGCTGCTGACGTCCTCCAGATATCGCTACGAGGCGCAGTAGCGAGTGCCAAAACCTCGCCACAGCCATATCCACCACCGTTCATCTCTCTTTTGCAATCTACTCAACTTGACCCGGCCCGACCCCGTTTTGAGCCCGCTCCTGAACTATATGTTCCAGATCCCCAAAGGTGAGGGATGATCAGGAAGCCACCACCTCGATGACTGGTCATGAGGTTATGACAACACTGGACATGATGATCTCAACGACAACATATGCAGACGACTGCCGGGTATGGCGTACCACATCCCGCAGCGGACCACGCACACATCCCCTACGCATCCAGCCCTACACGTTCGAAGGCCTCGCCTCCCCAGCGCTCAGGGTTGAGGCATCAGACATCTGACATCCGCCGCCGCCGCAGCTCTGTCGTGCGCGTCGAGGATGAGGTTGTGCTCGTTGACGTCGATGGCTGGTGGATATTTGCATTGAATTGAGGAGGGCGGTGAGCGTTGGGTTTCACTAGCTGTGGTACTATTGATGCTGTGGCCATGTGGATCAGGGATTCGAAACAGTCTCTGTGCCCGAATAATTCTGGAATGTTTTTGCAGTCATCATTATCATCGATGATGACCAGCTTTGTCAATGTTTGTCCTCGTATGCATGGTAATGAAGGACTTACTGATGGACGTTTTGACGGAAGCAGCCTAGTGAGGCGGTGTACTAAGCAGCAACGTCTTCACTGTCCAGGATCTGGGAAGCCAACAACGAGGGTATTTATAGACAAAACACGCTGTCGCTTCACGTTGAAGTAAATGAGGAGATTACACGCCTTCAACATGTTTCTCGTTCTTAGTAGACATCGTTACCTATCTCTTGTAGCAAATCACATATATTAGTGAATCAGCCAATGTGTACATCTGCATAGGCGTCTAGAAAGTGAAGGGAAGCCGAGACAGACTGGTAGATTTGGGCCTGCTAAGATCATTCTCTGCCCGTTCCCATAGCTCACTATAGGCTTAGAGACGCGCAATCATGTCCCAGTTCAGGTGGCAGGTATAATAAAGTGACATCTATTCGAGATGCCGAGCGTAGAGTGTGAGTCCACAAAATCGACACAACGTGGAGCCGAGACAAAACAAGAGCTGGTATAGATAGCACTCGTCCAGTTGGGACCTGGCGCCTTGCTCAACAAGCGTTGGGAAGCCCAAATACCTATGTTACGTACGCTGCTGTTAAGTTCCTGCCCAAGTAAGTTCGTTACAGTAGTCTAATTGTGTTTGAACTGCAAAGCCGCTAGATGTCTTCAAATGCTAATAGAAACTGGCAAGGTGATTGGGCAACGCCTTCAACGGTCATCTAAGCCTGACCTTAAATTGCCCTCTTGAGTAACGTGAAGGCTTCTATAGAACTGCGCAACCTGCCGCCATAGACTTGCAGCCGCACCTGCCGGTAGGATAAGACTACCTGATCAATGCATCGAGCATAACTATTTGCCACACACCCCGTTATCGACAGACTTCGTTTCGCCGTGTGCTATTGAATAATCTCCTCCCGAAACGCACCCACTTGACAATAAAGACAACCGCCGGGACCGCTCCTGTATAATGTAACGGTGTAGAGAGAGAGGGGAGGGCTGCGCTTGTTTGACTATTGACGTGGGCTGAGCTGCTTATGTGCCTGCCCATACACACGCTATCCTAACTCGTACTAGAGTAGGCCTGGGCAGAGCCCAACCGTTACAAATAATCATCTGCAAGACTTGACACCGTCCATTCTGCTGTACTATATTCGGCGTAGCAACCCACAAGATTAACAACGCAGATACCTATCACATGGAGGAAACAAAGGGCCTGAACTATTACCATTCATGAGTGTTTCGCACCATCCTGGTCCACACCGAAAACTGTCGGATGATCCGAGACCACTTGACACCTGATACAAATGTCTTCTTTGCTAGCCACAGAGCAACTGCTTCGCAATCGAAGTCCATGCCATCTCCTGCATCGTCTTCCATCGTCTCATAGAGCTCCATGGCATACCTCTCGTCGCCACGATGGAACAAAACAATAACTGTGTTATACACAAGACGTCTATACACACTGTCGAGGGGGCGCATGCAACGCACTGTGTGCTTGTTCCTGTTTTTGTGCACAGAACTCGTGTGGGAGTGCACAATATTGACAGCCTCTTGCAGCTGTGATACCCTCAAAAAGGATCGCGTCGCCTAGACCAGTGTACAACTGCTCTGCGCCGCCTCTAGTGCATGTTTCCATTGTATGTGCGACACGCAAGCCGCGAAGCCCACGCCCAACGCAGAACGCGCACTTCTCAGTCCACCAGCTCAAAGCTTCTTTCCAGCCCTGCAGCTCATCTTGGTCGTCCCGCCCAAATATGAATAAGGAAGCCTTGTCTCGATGTAAAGTTGGTGTATTGACTGCCAACGCTCTTGACTTTTGCGTTTGTCGAAAGTTGTGGGCGCGAACAAGCATCTCAAACACAAACAGCAGCCGGAGAACTCGGCCGCTACGATATGGCACTTGATGCTCCATCCATTGACGCATTCGGTTTTCGGCTAAAGGGTCTACCCCGTTCTCGTCTCGCAACCTTTGGGCCGGCAGCGTACCAAGGATCTGATTGTCGTAGGAACAAAGCGCGGCAATGGTTCCCTTGATAACAGCTTTACTCTCACAATAGCCACCCTTGTCTTCTGGGAATTCGAGTTTGGATTGCCAATAAGCTTTCTGAGATTCGGAGTTCGCCTCGTGGAAATGCATTGTTGTGACAGCTTCTTTGCAAACACATTGTGTGAAGGAACAGAGGCTGCACCATGATGAGGGCCCCAGGAAGCGAGGGATATCCAGCGTGTCCAACCAAATGAGGCTTATTCGAGCATGGTCACTGCTGTTCCAACTGCGGCACTGCGGTAAGGTGTGATCAGGCTCGGGCAAGCCCGTCACGGCGAAGCAGAGCTGGCAACCTGCGACGTTCCATCGCGTAAAGTCATCACCAATGTGATCCAACCGCCAGACACTCTGGAAGCGAGCATTTTGTTTGGCTTCCTCTTCTTTGATGTGGGATAGGATCTACCCTTGCTCATTGACGGCGCCTGACTCCCCAAGACCATTCAGAAGACCAAAGAGAGGTATGTTGTTTGGCCAATTGCTCTTGCGAATGCGTTAAATTTGCTGGATCTCCGCCAGCTCTGCCCAAGGCCCCGTGGCTGCTTCAGGAGCTGTGGGATTGGCTTGTTGCTGTCCGCCGAGTGACTGATCACGAGCCAGACGCTTGGGCTCTGGCGAGGGGGAGGAGCCGAGGTTAACGACTGTTGCCTTTCGTTTATGGTCAGATGTAGTTACCATTTGTTATTCTACGACCGAGGCTTCAACGGCGGTTCTGGGGTGAGTGTATGACTGAACTGCTGCCAAAGCGCGTTTTTGACGCGTCGTGTGCGCGTCCTTATCTCACCAATCAGGAGGTTGGACGCGAGATCAACCCGTCGACGAATCAAGCGTCCGATCGATAACACTCGCGCGCCCCACAAATACCGATGTGCTGCTACTTATTGTAGGTACGCTCACCAACGACCAGCACAAGAGTAGACATGCCGCGTTACCGCGAGCTCCTATTGCTATGGTCAAAGTTGAAGAGCCGCTTGATCACGTAACCAATACGTGTGCTCGTCGAGAAGAAATGCATCACTATCGAGGATGAAGCTGGTCGCCCGGCTCTTCATAGCATTGGCGTGATAAAGTAACTTGATTTGCGCGATATGCGCAATATGCCAGAGCATCTGGAATGCGGGCGCAAGAGATGACATGCAGCTGCTATGATCCAATGCAAACTGATTCTGTCAGGATGTTCGCACAACCGATACCAGCTTTTAAGCGTACTCCTAGCACCAGCAATGCCGCGAACAAAACGCCGTTTCAGCCTTGTGCCAACACAGCTGAGGCAGTCCATTCAGATCACAACCTCGACACCCTCGGCACACCACTGCCAAGCCCCTCAGCCCCCTCAATCAATCCACATACGCGATCCACCATATCCCCAACCTCGCCCCTCGCCTTGCGCTCCGCATACCACTCCTCGTATTGACTGCCCTTTGGCAGCGCTCCAAGATCCAGCATTGCCGTTCCGTCCAGCTCCCGGTAGCCCGCGAGATAGGTGTATGGGCTCTGCCAGAAGCGGTGGGTGCGCGTGGCCATGGCGGGGTAGTGGGAGGCGAGGAGGGTCTGCTTGATACGCAAGCATTCCGTACGGCTGATCTCGACGTGGCGGACGAGGTAGCAGATGTGGTCGAGGGCTTGGATGAGGTATGTCAGGAGGTGGTAGGCGCGGCCGTCGCGGTTGGTGCAGAATTCGTTCGGTGGTTGAGTGGCAGACGTAAGTGGGTCGCTGATGTTGATGATGTTGACTTAATGGGTGTTAGTGGTTGCTAGGGCGGGAAGATGTGCAGCTCACGGGTAAGTTGCGTAGGCCAAGACTCGACGGGATGGCTGGCGTTGGCAGCGTTTGGCATGAGGGGCTCATGCAGAGGCAGTGAACAGGATAGAAGATCCAAGAGAGCATTGAAGGCGGCAGCTCGAGCTTCGACAGTCTGGGCCTGGGGGTGTTTCTGGGGCATGGTGGGCGAAGAGGTGAGACAACGCACGATTGAGGGAAGCAAAGAACTCTGATGAGTCTCGAGAGCTGTAGACATCTACTGCCGCTCTTTATACTCCCGAGAGTTTTTTCTTCATCGCGGTCGGCTAGCACGATTCGGAGCGTGTGTTTCGCACACCACCGTGGTTGTCGACACAGCCGGTCAGCATACTCACAGCATGCGCATCGGTCGGTCCAATGCGTTCTTTTTGGACAGGATTGCATTGACGCACGAACACAGCGTCAAATGAGATGCTCTCAGTGCAGGTGGGAGCAAGGATGGTTCGGGCTCGGTGCCAGAGATCTCGTTGAAACGCGTCCTCCGGTATGCCGAGCGCAGAGGTTTGCCGGATCTTTGTAGAGTGAGCCGACCTGCCGTGTAGTCAAAAATGGATGTTGCCGACTGTTGTCAATGCCGTGGCAATCCGCGGCAAGGCTGGTGACACCGTAGATTGCATTAGCGTCAACGTTGCTGCAGGCAGTGGCTTGAGTTTTCCAGACTCCCGTCTGAACGACACGTCGAATCGCCAGATTACAAAGCTAAAAAGCATCTTGGTGAAGCAATTGTCCGATATTCATCCATCACCGGTCTCGTGGGATTCTCTTTGGATCGCTTTGGGACAAGCTGGGGAGATGCTCGCCCGCGGTCCAGAGAAGAAGTTCGTGTTTGCACACCTGCAGGCCATGCATAAAGCAATGCTGGACTAGTCTCCGCTGTCATGATTGTCTTGCCGTAGCGAGGGTCTTGGACTGTAGGATGGTTCCCGCTGAGATGCCCTGCATGCCGAATGCCTGCGTCGGCATTTGAGTGCGACATTGCCAAGAGATTCCGTGGTCGCGACGGGTTCGTGAAACGAGTCCAGGATCCTTTCCATTGCTATTCACCACGATCCAGCAATTGGAATGAAGAGCTGCAGCTGGAGGACGGATATCTGCATGCTGGCTCGACGACAGCTAATAGCAGGGTTCTGGCTCGATTCGATATGTTGTAATCTGACAAGGATGCCTTACAGGTCGTGTCACTGGTACTTCTTGCGTCACAAAGCTCGGGGCTCTTCTATGTGGTGCTTGTTGTCGAGCTCGAAGGTTAGATCACAGTCGCATGCTGCCAGCTGAGCGATAGTGAATCTTATAGATCGAGAAGAAGGGCCGAAGGGTGTCAATCGGGGCGAATTTCGTGACGGCGTAATAGCGAAGATGACGCCGATACCGCATAGCATCAGCCTGAGGCCGGCCAGTGCTACAGGTAGATCCTGCAGGTACCTGTACACAGTATCTAAGTTCCGGTCACCGTCGAAGCAAGGGAGATTGTGCATGACTAGATCTGGTGTTGCAGGGTGGCCAGTGCGTTGACGCAAGGCGATCCCCATCGGCGGCGGCTGGAACCAAGTCGATCTGCCGTCGGCTCATCGATCTTGCTGAGCAATTGAAATTTTGGGATGTGTCGTACGTACAGATGAGAGTCAGGTTTCTACAATACGACGCCTCATCAACGCAACTTCTAGTACGATGAGATCATAGAAAGTTGCGCAACAATGTTGATCTGACGTTGCACACGCACAGACTCGCCTTGCGGATCAGTAAAATCATCCCTTGCATGTATGTGCACGGGTTGTAACTTCTGGACCTTGTGCAGCAGGCCTTTTGTACGTCCTTCGAATCTCATGTCCCTCGGAAGGAGTTGACCTGGCGGTGTGTATGTCGTGGAGCAACGGGTGGCCCGTACCGTTGCGCCGACGCATCCACAGACCACTTTCGCCTTCGACAAGGAGCTTTGAACAAGCTCAGTTCAGCTGTCATCTTTTCCAGAATAAGCTTGGTACTGAATGACAGTAGCGATCCCATCCTGGTATTGTCGACCTATGTTCAGGACCCGTATCTCATCCGATCTCGTCGTTGCCCAACAATGTGACTAAGACCCATCGAGGATGCATAGCTTGGGCCTTGCATCTGGACTTTACGCTTGCTCCGCAGTCTTCGCCTCATACACAACAGCCGTACCCCTCAGCCCGCCTTGTCTCTAGGAAGCGGCCGCCCGCGATGTGTCTGATATGATTCTTCGCCGCCGAGGCTGTTGATGACCTCCCTCGCCGATTAGACCTTCCCGATGATGTCAGTACACATGATGAGCTACGATGGCGTCGTAGATGGGCCGGTACAACCGCCACAAGCAGCACCCGAGACGTCCGGTCGCCACAATAGAGTGCCAAGCGGATCGTTATCATCTGGTCCGCCAGATGACGTACCTTGCGGCGTTTCCAGTGGCAGTGGTTGAGGCTGAGGTCAATATCATCCAGAGAAGCTTTGTTCGGACAAGAGCGCCGAGTGGACTGGGTTAATGTTTCGATACCTACACAAAGAAAGGGCGGGATAGGGGCGCACTCCGCTGATATCCGGGAGTTAAGCTACAATCGAGCTGATATTTCCTCCACTGGATACTCTTTGCCTTCACAAACGATCGTAAACAAGAGGGATCATCCATACTCGCTTGACAAGATGAACCGGACAGAGTCGCGGCAGCCTGGGAAGGTGACATCTCGAAGTTGAGCCGCCCTGTGAGGAAACCAAAATTGCGATCTAGGCGTCATTGCGAGCCACCTTGATCTGTAGATGTGCACTCCTGGTCGAGGACCCCCTTGCGCCGAAGCTGAGATTATACCGTAACAACATCCCCATGCCCCGATCTTCTAGAAAGCTTGGACTCTGCCCGTGGAAACAAATTCTCAAGCCCAGCGGCGCCTCTCAGTGGCTCACTACGACTCCCTCTGGCGTCTTCCCCAAGTGCGCAACACAAGCGGTACCACCACGCGCTTGACCTCCGACTTCCCCACTTTTCGATCTGGTAGGACGTGAAGCTTCCACTTCCACCTTAATTACCCCACCTCCAAGGCTGCGTGCGGGACATGAACGATTATGTCTTCACATCATTCGTACCGGCGAGGAGGAATGCATCACATGGCCCTTCGGCAACCCAAGTGATCCGCATGTTGAGTGGTTGCATATGCTGCGAGAGGGGCCAATTGGCTCCACATATTCGACTAAAGTTTTCTTTGCACAGGATGGCATACGAGTGGCGGTGAGCTTCTGGGCGCTGATTAACTCCACTTCGTCCAACGGCTCGCTCGGATGATGGACCGTACACCGCGTACGGATAGGTTAACGTGGGGCGTGGTCGTCAACGTCCCTATTTCGTACTGTGAATCTTCCACTGTGGGCGCGAAGCAAAGGCACCTCATCTTGGTGCTCTTTCTGGCTACTCCTAGTGCCTTCTGTGAATGAATCCCTCGCATACTCAGCCGAGTCTCGGACCTGTGTCGAAATTGTAACGGTGTAGAGAGAGAGGGGAGGACTGCGCTGCATTAACTATTGACGTGGGCAGAGCTGCTTATATACCTGCCCATACACAAGCTATCCTAACTCGTACTAGAGTAGGCTTGGGCAGAGCCCAACTGTTACACTCCCCCCCAGCTGCTGTAGACAACAAAGCTGGCTAGTACCAATGCCGTAGCTCTGCTGGCTCTAGAGTCTCTACCTAAGTAGTGAAGAGCTAGTAAGTGTTCTTAAGTCCTAGCTGCCTTACAAACTCAGCGTGTTTCTGCTTTACAAGAGACTTAGTAAGTCTATCTGCAGGCATCTCTGCTGTAGGGCACTACTTAACATAGAGTTGCCTGTTCTGCACTTCCTGTCTTACCTATATCTAATAGGTGTCTATATGCCTTAGCTTTGTATAAAACTGTTTATCCTCTTTCTTAACTATTCTAACTGTGTGCTTGTTGTTGCAATAGATAGTTAGCTAGATCTCTAGGTTAAACTTAATGTAATAAAACATACAGTTCTACTACTTTATCTTACTACCTGTAGCTAATAAAGCAATTAGCTTTGCCTTAGTAGTTAATTTAGTAACTAATTATTGTTAGGTAGCCTTTTAGTTAATAGGCATCCTATAGAGCTTAAATAAATATCTATAAGATAATTAATAAGTTTCTATATTATTAGTAAATACTATATTAAATACTCTATAAAAGAGAAACTTATCTTAAATATAAGACAAGCTCTTAGCTTTCTACTAACTAGCTCTAATTGCTAGGTGCTTTATACTGTATAGGTATCTCTAGACATGCTTTACTATAGTAATATGCTTCTGCCTAGAGTTCTAGAAATAATAAGGTAGTACTAAGTAGGCTTATACTATATTAGATTAAGTAAACATTAAGATATAAGCTAGTAACCTAACAAGCTGCTAGTATAGCTAAGTATGCTTGTAGCTTAACTCTTCTATTAATTAGGCTAGAGAGTTCTCTATAAGTAAGACTACTAAGTATTTCCTACTAGGCTTTAAGTCTAAGTTAAACTTCTTAACTACCTTATTAATAAATAAGTCCTAGACTAGCTAGAATATTTTTGCTGTCTAGTCTCTTAGAACTTAAATACTAAGAAACTACTTAAGTTCTCTAAGCTTTTTTAAATTATATATATTACCTAGTTAGCTCTTAAATTAATAGTAATTATTAAGATAATTAGAGTATACTAGTACTATAATATTATCTGTATAAAAGAAGACTGTTAGTCTTTTATTAATAAATAGACAAGAGACGTCTTTAACTAGTCTTAGACTTAATCTAATAAGTATCTGCTTTAGATACTTGTACTAGAGTAGTAGCGCGTTCTTAAGCCTATAGAAAGCTCTCTTAAGCTTAAGTAGCTTACCTAGCTACTCTATGTATAGTTCTAGAGTCTATATATAAATTATTTAATTAAAGAGTGTATTTAAAAATATATTTAGTATATTACACTAATATACCTTTAGGCTAAAAGCTGCTATAAGAGCTATAAGAAATCTAAACACTTATATAGCTAGTATTACTATATATACATCTTTTTAGTTATCTTAGAGATTTCTTCTTATAATAAGTTAAGCCTTGTACTTATATAACAGTCTATCTATATTAAACTTATATATAAATACTTA
Source organism: Stagonosporopsis chrysanthemi (assembly GCA_022560025.1). NCBI lineage: Eukaryota > Fungi > Ascomycota > Dothideomycetes > Pleosporales > Didymellaceae > Stagonosporopsis > Stagonosporopsis chrysanthemi. Next base: position 15,618 of record JAFISE010000325.1, read on the forward strand.
TATTAAAAGTAGTACCTAAGTATTAACTTCTAAGACTAATATTTTCTTAAAGTATCTCTTACTTTAGTAGCTCTTAAATTCTTTAGCTACTACAACTTTAAACTCTTATCTATATAAGTACTTTTCTAGGTCTCTTTATCTCTTTAGTAGAGGTAAAAGCGAGTCTCTATGTAGCTAAGCTTTCTATAACTCTGCTAGCTACAGTACTATTATAAATATAATAAAGTAAGTTCTAAGTATCTTTTTTTACTTCTTTTCTATTAGCACGTTTAACTTACTAAAGTAGCTACTAATCTCTTTATATTTTAAAGCGTTATTTAATTATTAATCTAGCGCTTCTTTACTAGCTAAGATAGGCTCTTAACCTTGCAGTATCTTAAATGCTTCTGCCTTAGGCTTTATCTTAGGCTTTAACTTATTATTACAATCCTGCAAAGAATGCAGCGCAGTATAATAAGTAACTAACTAGAATCCTAACAAGAGCTAGAGATTAAGGCACAAGACAAAGTAATTACAGGTTACGTAACTTGCTTGTTAATAAGCATGCACAGACTATTGCTTATTAACAAGTATAATATAATTCTGCTTATTAACAAGTAACTATAACTATATTTTATTAGACTAACTCTAGTTGCTTATTAATAAGCATCTTATAGTTATAGTATATAGCATAGTAAGAATATAAACTCTTATAGTTTGTGTTTAACCTAAGTAATAATCTAAGTTATTAGATCTTAACTTTAACCTTTAAGCTAGACAGTCTACTTTATACTACTTATTGTTACCTTTGCTTTTAAGATAGACAGATAGTATCTGTACTTCTTACTACAACTCTCTTTAGCTTCTTATTACTGTATTTATCTCTAAGAACTAATTAAATAAGTGCTTATAAGCTTTGCTTAAAGTATAAACTTAATATTTTAAACACTTTTAAGATGTCTACTACCTTAGAAAACTAAGCTACTCTAAGCAGCTCTAATAAAGCTCTACCTGTGTATAAGGTAGCTCTTAGAAGCAACACAATCTCTATTACAAAGCCTAACCTCTACTATAGAGACTGTAACAAGCTAGATAAATAGCTACTCTAATAAGACTTGTTCTTTACTTTCTAAGGACAGAGCATACTAGAAGTCTAATAAGTTACCTTTATAGCTAGTTATATGTATAACTAAGCTCTAAAGTAGATTAAGCTATTCTTCTAACAGTATACTGCAAGAGAAGCCCTAGACAAAGTTAACAAATAGATGCACAATATTAACAACTTTAAAAAAAAGATTAAGACTATCTTTAGAGTTATTAATAAACTAAGCATTGCTTAATACAAGATTTAGTATATCTAATAGCAAGACTCTGCTACAGACTATACTGCTAACTTTTAATAACTTGCAGCTAACACTAACTAGAATAATACTGCTTTACTTACTATGTTTTAATAAGGCTTTAAGCTAAGAGTTAAAGAAGAACTAATACGCAGTAGTATACAGCTTAATACTCTTAATGCACTTATTTAAGAAACTATTAATATTAATAACTAACTCTATAAACTTAACTAAGAACTTAGTTATAGAATTTATAATAGCTAACAAAATATATTTACTACCTAACAATACTAGCTCTAGAGAGAGAATAACAACTTTTAACAAAGGCAATATAGAGAATAATATCTACTTAATACCTTATAATATATTTATATAGAAACTAGTAACTATTATAGCTTTAAAGCTATAGACCTTTCTAATCTTAACAAAAGACTTAAGTATTAAGACTATAAGAACAAAAGTAGTAAGAGAAGTAACAAGCCTTTAGTAACTTGTTATAGCTGTAGCAAACAAGGCTACTATGCTAGAGACTGCTAAAGTAAGAACAAAGTTACGCAGCAGCTTAATATACTTACTAGCAAGATACACTCTACTAATACTAGTAAATATAAAATACTTACTAAAGACATAGAATGTCTTATAGAAGACTTAGAGACAAGATCTAAGACAGATAACAGATATATTATACCTAATAAAGACTAACAAAGTGTCTAAAGCAGAGTACTTATATTGTATAAGTCTAATAAGGTTATACACTAACTAGCATAGCAAGCAAAGAATATATACTAAAACCTAGTATTTAAAGAAAACTGTAATAAAATAATCTAAGTCTTAGACTAATAATTAAAAAGATAAGAATACTAGACTAGTATTACTAACTATAAATCTAATAGATATATAGTATATAATAAAGTAGTATATAACTAGAAGTATGCTTATAATAATAATATACTTAATATTGTAAATAATAAGCTTAAAGTAGCTTATATTAAGTTATAGAAGTTACTCTAGTAACTTTTAACTAACTATACTAACGTAACAACTTAAACTTAGACAATAATACTTTCTTAAGTTTGCAAGAACTACAAGAATACCTTAGTATCTATCTACTAGCTCTTAAAAACGCAAGATAAATAGCAAGCAGAATAGTTTAACAAATACTACTGTAATAATTATGCTATAACTACTAAACTAAGACAATATAGCAAGGATATACATAGCTTAGATAAGCTTAACTTTAATAGAGCCTTAGTACAACACAGCAGCCTACTACTAATATATATACTAAACTTACAGAACTTATAGTACTTTACTACTATGTAGACTGCGTACAGTAATAATAGCTGTACAATATACTATAAAGATAAGCTCTATAGTAGATAGTTTTCTAGCACTAAATATAAGTATTATAAGAAATAGTATAAATATACTAATAATATATGCAAAACTTACTTCTAGGATAAATAATAATAGAAGTACTTTCTAAGAGAAAAGACAACATAATATATATACCTAAAATAGTTACTAGTTAATAAACGCTGCTTAAACTTATATAAGTAACAATGCTTATATTAAGACTATAAGCTTTATAAAGAAGCTAAGATATAGAATAGACTTCTTAACTTATATAAAACAGATAGTAAAAAAGAGCCTTTTTTAGACATATGCTAATATTAAGCACTAGAGATTAATCTATTAACTTTATTAGGACTAATTACCTTATTAGAATCTCTGTTGTGCTAAATAGCTAATAGATAACAGTAATAGTAGACTTAGGAGTATAAGAAAATTACGTGTCTTAAGCTGCTATTAATTATATAGGTATAACAAAGCAAAGAAAGGATAAACTATACTCTTTACAAGTTGCTAACAGAGAACTAATACTAAGAGAATTCTTAGTAACCTATAAAGTAGTACTACAACCTCTAAGAATATAAGATTACTATAAGTTAATAACTCTAAATATATTAGGTATAGCTACCTACGCTGTTATATTAAGACTACTATAGTTACAACGTTATAATCTATAGATAGATTAAGTATACAGCAAGTTAATACTATAAAAAGACTATGTCTATAGTATATTATATTTAAAGCCTCTAAGAGCCCTAGAGTAGCTAAGAGATAAAAAAAAGATTAGCAATATTCTTTTAACTAAGACGCACTAAATATAAGCAGTTAATTATACAGAGACTAACTAGCTCCTAGCTTACAAAGTAATAGTTAAAGAAAAGAGTGCACCTTCTACTATCTTTAATATATACAGACAGTACACACAGATATTTAAAGAAGAGCTTACAGTAAAAGCTCTACCTAAGTATAAGCTCTAGGATTACAAGATTAAGCTCTAGAAAAGAAAGCAACTAACTTTTAAGCTAATATATTAGTTATTAGAGAAGGAACTTAATATACTATATAAGTATATTATAGAGAACTTTAAAAAGAAATTTATTAGATAATTAGAATTATCTGCAGAGTACTCTGTTTAATTTATACTAAAAAAAGACAGTAAGCTACAACTTTGTATTAACTTTAGAAAGCTTAATAATATTACAATTAAGAATTAGTATTCTCTACTTAATATAGCAGAACTACAAGACTAATTACAGAGAGCTTAGTACTTTACTGTATTAGATTTAAAAAGAGCGTATAACCTTATCTATATAAAAGAAGGCAAAGAATAGAAGATAGTATTTAGAATATAATATAGACTTTACAAGTACTTAGTTATGCTGTTTAGTCTAACAAACGCACTAGCTACGTGCTAAGAGTTAATTAACAATGTTCTTAGAGTATATCTTAACAAAACAGTAGTAGCGTACTTAGACAATATCTTAGTATACTTAAAAACACTAAAAGAGTATATACAATATGTTATAGAAGTGCTAGAATGCTTAAAGAAAGCAGACTTCTAACTAAAACTTAAGAAGTGTAAATAGTACAAAGAAGAAGTAGAATTCTTAGAGTTTGTTATAAGACAATATAGAGTAAAAATAAGCAATACTAAGATAGACATAGTAAAGAACTAGCCTACTCTAATAATAGTTAAAGAGATTTAAGAATTTCTTAGGTTTGTTAACTTTAACAGACGCTTTATTAAAGATTACTCTAAGAAGGCCTTCCTGCTTATAAAGCTTATATAGAAGAACATACTCTTTAAATAGAAAAAAGAATAGGATAATATATTTAAGTTACTACAACAGGCATGTATTAACCCCTTAACACTAATTATATTTAAGAGTAATAAGCCTATGCAAATAGAAACAAATACCTTAGATTTAGCACTAAGAGTATGCATTATATAAGAAAAAGATAGATAATAGTACTTAATTACCTACTACTTATATAAGTTTTTAAGACTAGAAGAACAATATAATGTGCATAACAAAGAACTATTAGCAATTGTCTTAGCTTTAGAATATTAGCAAGTATATACAGAAAGCTGTTTAGAACTTACAATTTATATAGATTACAAGAACCTAGTACACTTTACTACTACTAAGGTCTTAAATAGACAATAAGTAAGATAGTTAAAGATGCTAAGATAGTACAAGTTTAAAATACTGTATACTTTAGGCAAAGATAATAGTAGAGTAAACACTTTTAGCTAAAGACATAACTTTGCAAGTAAAAAAACAATTAATAAAGCTGCTATTTTAAAGATTAACAAGGATAGATTTCTAAGACTATTATAACAGCTTAACTTAATTATATAAGTTTAGAAAGAACAATATATACTAACTTAAGTACTAGATAAATTATAAACAAAGATTATAGAAGATTACTATAATAATATGCTTTATAGACACCTAGGAATTATATACACTATAGAACTTATTAGATAATACTATAAGTTCTCTAATATAAAAGACAAGGTTACTAAGTATATTAAGAACTATATTACTTGCTAATAGAATAAGTATAGTATATATATAAAATATAAAGAAATATAAGTAAT
>JAFISE010000326.1:1101-20846 GCA_022560025.1 Stagonosporopsis chrysanthemi
ATCGTCATCGTCATCGTCATCGTCATCGTCATCGTCATCGTCATCGTCATCGTCATCGTCATCGTCATCGTCATCGTCATCGTCATCGTCATCGTCATCGTCATCTAACTGCCCACTGTCACCAGGCGTGATTGATCCGTTAAAACCGTTCAACTCGCTTGTGTCGGTCTCCGCATCTTTTGTATCTTCGTCTGACTGCTCACTGCCGTTGGTGGAGATCCAGTCGTCTACAGCCTTCGGCTCAGATGTGTCCAAGAAGAATTTTATGTTGTTATATACGGTGATCTCTCCGGCCACTTTTTTGGCAGCGTCTATATCTTTGAATAGGTCTTCAGGAGCCCTGTCAAAATAGTCCAAGCATCTCGCCCGATCAGTCCAGTCCTCGAAAAGTGATCCAGCTTTGAAGTGGTTTTCATAAGCGATTGCCAGTAGCAACCACTTTGGTGTGTCCATCCTGTCGATTGAACACTTTATCTTTTCTGGAGCACTCTTGCTTTTAATGAAGTTAATCACCTCTTGCGTATTTTCTTCAATGTATTCTACTAGTTCCCACTGTACGTCTGCGGCGTTTTCAAGCATTTCTGGAAAGGTTTTGAATTTAGACATGACGATTGTGGCGGCTAGGACAGTGAGTTCCTCGCTAGTTGGCTAGTATTAGCTGTATATAGACAGCCTGAAAAATGATCGGAAGATGCAACGATCTGTCCAGTGTTGAACGTGATATTTCAAAAATTAATGAAGCCATATTGGTTCTTTATATGGATTGTCCAGTATCACCACTACTAGACAAGAGCTTATGCATTGATGCACAGCTGATTCATGCTTACCTTGCTACTTCGCGCATTGCTACTACAGGCAGCAGTGTGAGTTACTGTAACTGCGTAAGCAGTGTCAAGTGGGTGCTGCGGGTCAACGCTTGTATTGCTATCTGTTCTCGTGTTGTGATGTTATGATGATCTTCTACAGGAGCCCTCAGCTCAGAGGTAAGTGCACTTGCCCACACTGGGCAGTGCCTGCTACAATAGAATATCATGTGATCCATGCCACGTGGTTACAGTTACAGATCTAGATCGTGCCAATGATGCCTGAACAACGACAGCGAACTTCCAACCAATCCTATATTTTGTCAATAGTAAAGCATCGTCAGCAAGCGACAGTAAGCGTGAAATAAGGAAAAGATCTCCCACTGCCCGAGCTCTCAACTGATAGTCATGTCCGACAGTTCAGCTTACCATGTATGAGCAGTCATTAATACGCCAATCAAGTTGTGGAGTGACGATACGTCCAGTTGCAGGGGCTCTTTTTCGAATTGGACATTATCAATCGAAAGTCTCCTGCTATCTCGCAAAATTTAGTAATACTTTTGTCAGCAGGCGGCCTGGAATGGAGTTGCTCTGAGTCTGCAGATCCTATGAGAATCCGCACCCCTGTAATGGCCTCAGGATGTATTGATGGAGTCATCTACTCGTCCTCATGAAGCCGTCCGACGTCATCTCATCTGAACACTTTTGAGGTTTGATCGCCAAGGGTAGCCATATAGTCATCTTCGAAGGGTATGCACTTGACCTTGACGCATGGATTAATCACCATCCTGGAGGTCGTTTCGCTATCCTGCATATAGCATGGAATGAATGTGCAAGTATCGCCTCTGCCATTTTCCCACAACAATCTGTGCGTCCACAAACAATTGCCTGATCTGTATCACACTTCACAGCCTTCATAAGAGACAGACGATCTTGAAGATGGGAACGTACCGGCTTGGCCGCGTTGCCGACGTTTGGGAGAATATGGATCGACCCATGCGCGCTGATCTCTCTGCAGATCATCTTGTCGACTTGTTACAGCTGCAAATTGTACCTGTTGGCGATGATATAGATGTAGCCAACGCAGCCAATTTGGAACGCTGCTCGTACCTACCGCGTTGAGCTGAGGAGATCTCCAGGGTGCTCATGTGTAACTACTCATTGTAAAGTAGTGTCTTGTAGAAGCCAGTAGGGGCAGAAGTCATGGGCGTTTCCTGCATATATCGGAGTGGAGGAGGTCAATCTCACTCATGGTCTATCCGCGGTGTCACCAGTACATCCCATCTTTACAATAGCGCAAGGCCCACAATCATCAGGTTTGTCTTTAAAAAGAATTTTGCTCTAGATGTTAGTTGCTTTGTATTGAGTATAAATGTGAACAATCCGACTGCATTTTTCAGAATGGGCTCTCTGCCATCTAACGTCCCTCCCTATATTACGAGAAACCCTGTGGGCCAAGAAAGACCAATCAGATTGCAAGGTATGAACAGAATCTTGCCAGCTCTGCAATCTCATTGGTCACTTTCGGCCCACAGGGCTTCTCGTAACATAGGGAGGGACTTTATGGTGGGTATGGAGTTGCAAATTGAGAGCGCCGCCAAATTACTTTGCCTGACAGAGCTTTCTTTCAGACTATATACACTTAGCAGTTTGTCTGATCCCGATTCTTTATCGTGTAGATCAACCTGTGTTGCAGCGTAAGCAGCTGCTGAAAATAATGGAAAACTGCGCTTGTGTTACTTGCTAGCTAGGGAGCATCAATATATATATGCTCTGAGACGTGCTAGTCCAGGAGAGTCACAGGAGTGACGATCAAGGCCTGTAGGGCCGACTTGCACCGCAACAATACATATTGATCACTTGCAAGTCTCAACGGGCCGCTTTCGACGCGGTACTTGTCAGTATGCGCGAAACGCGTGAGTGTGAGCGTTGTAGAGCTCCATAGCTAGTCGTAATTGGTGCTGTGAGCGGCTTTTCTTGCAGCAAATTTCACAGTGAGCAGCAACAACTGCTTCATCTTTGCGCACGCGTACAGTTGCAACATAATTTTGGTCGACCTCAACTTTTGTACCAAATCACCTTCATACTGGACTGCAATGATTCGTAGTGAAAGTATTATTGCGGGCTGAAGAGATAGAGCAAACACTCAAGCATACAGTAGCAATACCGCCGTTCAGATAAGCTAAACGCTTCTGTCCTACAGTCGATAACCTATTCCTCCTGCCAATCATTTCGTGCTCTTAACGTAGTGCCAATAGGATAGAATGATGTTTCTTCTTCTTTCCGCAAAGTGTTGTCATGAAATGATCATCCTCACGATCTCGATGCCCAGTCTCCTCATCAGTATCGCTGGGGCCAACTGGAGAGGCAAAATATGGCAAGGCGAGCGAGGCAGATTTTCATGCCCCTGCGTTCTTTCACGGATTCGAGAAGATCGCCGAGTATTTACAGTCAACTAGAACGCATGCTACCTATGAATGCTTCTACTAGAATGATTCTGACCAGCACTGGACAGTTTCCTGTTTTTAGTTTGCTGCTCATTTATGTGAGCCTGCCAGCGTCCGCGATAGTGTACTTTTGTTATACACCGGAAGCGTGGCGATGCCAGAGTGTTGCTGCGTAGAGTTTCGGAATTCTTCCGTTTCATTGCACTGTCTTCCAGTTCATCATCTTGAATTTGAAGCATTACATATTTCGCCCGCACACTCTAGATCACGCTCTATAGGAACGACGTGAATTTTTATAAACCACTGCATTACTCAATAGACTTTGGTATTAGCCTATATTTTCTATGCGACATATCAGTCACTTTGAAGCCAAGCTGAGACCAGAAGCTTTGAGAAGTGATGTCTGTCCTTGCTTTCCACGCCTCGAATCCTCTCTCATTGAACTCAATGACTATCTCATTGTGTACAAAGATACGGCTTACCCTAGAGAACATCGCCTGCCACTGGTGTCTTCGTTGACATGCTTGGCCAAGGGATTCTGCAATTTGCTGCGCCAATTTTCTGCTTTGGAAGCTGACTTGAATATCGCTTCGGGTTGCCGTCGGTAGAAGCGCAAGCAAAATGTTGTGGAAACTGTCTTTACGGTATAGCGTGAGGTCGATCTCAAGTTTGATGGTCTGGCCTGGGTTGATCGGTCTTGGAAGGTGAACGTGGATGAATGCTGGCACCTGATGTAGTTTCATCACGAATCTGCTCCTCATGTAGGCAGGTCGAAATTCGTGGCGGACTTGTTTAGAGACTTGGGTAAGGCTGCGGAATCCCATTGTTCTGCGACGGGCGGCACGGCCACTCCTCATTCTAATGAATCTATGCTTGACGCACCAGTCATAAACGACGTTGCGAATGTCTGTTGCCTAGATCAAGTGGAGCTTTCGCAGTAAAGCCCTATTATACGAACCTCCTGGAAGATTCAGAAACAAGAATCCTATCATCAAATCCTTCTGGTCCTGGACTGTTGGTATCTCCGCCAGAGAGCGAGTACTGCTCTGAGACTTTGGCGACATCGCACTGAAGAGATCCATGCGGGTGGTTGTTACAGACGGGAGGCAGCAATATTTATCGACCCCAGCGCGCTGTTCCGGAGAAATCGCGGTCTGTGCCGCTTTGCAGTGTTCAACGCTTATTTGCGCTTGGTGTGTGCGAACAAGAAGCTTCTGTCAACATGGGGTCTAGTCCTCAAATTCTCAGGGCCTCTCAAGCAGCATTCTCGATCACCACATGATTACGAATAGAATCTATCACCAGTAGACATGCTCCCCGAGCCCTGTGCTGCTGAATCCAATGAGCATGGCTTCCAATGCCTGGAACAAAAGAATACACTTACCACAATAAATGGACACCTTAAAACTTATGAAGGTAGTCCTTCTTGTTGAAGTTGCGCTGGATAAGTGCATTTTGTCTTTTGGTTTGCCAGCATATCTCGTACGAGCGGCCATCGATACAAGACTTTGGGTGGTGGTCTACCCTAGGCCTCGTTAGTTCTAGCGTGCCTCACATCTCCATCCTTCACTCCCTGCATGATGCATCGCAGATGAGCAGCCATGGCTTAGGGGGTCCGGGCCCCACAGGACGCGGCGTCCTGTGCAGAACCCTGCTTTGCTGGCGTCCTTCACGAGTGAACAGACAAGCCTGGCGGTTTCAATGGTGGGAATATCAAAAGTGGCTGATCAGGTGCGGCTTAGATTGGTTTGGGTTGTAATTTTCGTCGGGTGGATGAGCATCTAACTACACCAGCCTCCCATAGGGCATTAGTCGACGTGTAAAGCGGTAAGGGAGTTAGGGGCTGCAACTCATAACTTTCTCCGAACACAGTTTTTATACAAAGCGAAGTCATGCGTCAGTTCCCACCGCCAGTCGCGGGATTGTCACTTACTGTTTAGTGATGCCACGCATCTTTTTCCCGCGCCAGAGCTACCCTGGGTTGTAGGGCCCGCACATCCATCCAAATAAATGCCAATGATAAGTGGTTCAAAAACAAAGGAAAGGAGAGTGTAGTCCGGTTGTACTTGGGCTGGGGATTCCCGCTTGCGGGGCCTTCCAGACCATTTTGCACCCCTGGTTCGCGCCAGGGGGTACCATCGTCCGGCCTGGCTCGCTGTAACAGCGGGACAGGCGGGTGGTTGTCTTGTGAAGATGCAGGTGTAAAATCCCGTCGTCTTCAACAAACCTGCAAAGTCACAAGGGGAATCCAAAAGCCAGGCGATATGTTTTTGCCCTTCTTCCGCGTCAGCGGGTGGGCCAGTAGGATCTCTGAGGGGCTACTGATTGAATACGCACGTGGCTAGAGTGCGAAGGGCAGCTCGACAGGTGGAGAGAGCTGTTTATCTCGAACCTGTGCGCCGAGCTGCCGACAGGAGAACACGAGAACTGCGAGAAGTGCCAGGCGCTGTTTTTACACGCACAGGCGGCATTATCACAGCAACCGAAGGATCGAGAGTCACTAAAGGAGTTGGCACTGTTGCTGTACAAGGCGGCGTGGTACGCGTGGCAGCAAGGGAAAGCAGGCGAGGCAGAGCAGATGTCAGTGACGTCGATAGAAGTGAGAAGAGAGGTGCTTGGCGAAGAGAGTGAGGAGACGTTGAGTAACATGGGGATGGTAGGGCTGGCTAGGGAACTTGGGGGCAAGTACGAAGCGATGCACAGGCAGAAGCTGGCGATAAGCGAGAAGGCGCTGGGGCGCGAGCATCCAAACACGCTGACGAGTGTGTACTGCCTCGCCCACCTGCTTGCAAAACAACACCGCTAAAGGGAGTCTCTCGGCATGTACGACAGAGCATGTACTGGGTACAGCGTTGTCCTTGGAGAAGATCGTCCCAATACCCATGCATGTCGCCAGCACCGTAGCGAAGTGGTCGCGTCGCAAGAGCAGTCTTAAATATTCTTTTCCTCAGCGGCGCCAGACAATGTTCTGAGTGCGCCCACTTGCAAGGTTTTTCAAGGTTGTTACGTGGGCTGGCAAAACTCTACATCATGAGCTCAAAACATAGGAGGTCAAGAGGGCGATGCGTGGATGCGCAGGGCTTACTCTAAGACAGCTTTGTTGTTCTGAAATCATTTCAGCAAACCTATGCAGAGTTGGGATAATCACACAGACACGCGAAGCAGTAGCTCTGTGTATCAGGGGCGAGCATAAATGGAGAATTGGCTACGGATACAGCTGCCTGCACCGCCGGAAATAAGAGCCAGTGTAAAGCAATTTCAGCTACTGGAGTGTAGCGCTGCGGAGAGCGAGAGCGACGGAATGAATGCACGATGGAACTGTCGATTTGCAGGCATGGTGAGAGCATCCGGAGCACCCGAAAGAAAAAGCGTCCCGGCACACCGGACGTCCTAGCACGCTTAGATTGACATTGTTTAATGTAACGGTTGGGCTCTGCCCAGGCCTACTCTAGTACGAGTTAGGATAGCTTGTGTATGGGCAGGCATATAAGCAGCTCTGCCCACGTCAATAGTCAATGCAGCGCAGTCCTCCCCTCTCTCTACACCGTTACATTTAAGATAGCAATGCCTCACAAACATAGCACTTGACACGACTCACATTCACGCTGCAAACGACACTTCACTTGTACATCGTACAACATAGAAGATTCCATGGAGACTTCTCTTCGCTTTTCGCTTTTACACATGATCTCCTTGCTCATCTTGATTCTGATAGGCGGAATGATTTGAGTGTTGTCGAGATCGTACATTACTGTTCCTTTCCAGAATAATAATCGGCTAACTGGCAAGGCGGGATCTCAAACGGTAACCGTACGAAATACAACTATATATACCTTCAAGCTAGAATGGCAAGAAGGCCGGTCTTTTTGACCGTTACAGTTATGAGCCCGGATGCCGCAGCGGTACATACTGCGCACGACGTTGTCAGCTGCCAAGAAATTCATTATACCCCGCGTTCGAACCCCGCTTTTACCAACAACTGTTTATTTATTATACGACACGGTCTAATGCTAGAGAGGCTACTGGATCTCCAGGGAGCTAAGGGCCAGAAAGAGCCAAAGAGCGACCCACAGGGAGCATTGCATATCCTAAAGTCAGACTAGTAAGGCACGTCTACGCACAAAAATATTGCAGCTTTGGTTGGTCACCGCAGCTGGGGGGGTGTGTAACCGTACGAAATACAACTATATATACCTTCAAGCTAGAATGGCAAGAAGGCCGGTCTTTTTGACCGTTACACAAACCGTGAGTAGACGCCCGTCTCGAGCTGGGGCCATGTCAAGCAGAACACTCGCAATATTTTGATCCATCTGCTGGGATGCTTCACGACAGGCAATTCGGCCTATCCCTCCACCTACTCAAGCTATCGGCACCGCCTGGTTCACCGCCGTCGCCGCCGCCGCTGCCGCCTCCTCTGCCTCCCGTTCGTCTACCCCCACCACCATCACCCACTCAATCAGCAGGCATTCCTGGCTCACCCGTGTTCATAGAATTCGTTAGACGCTCACTCACCTTTGAGGACATCTTTCCTGACGGAAATGGCAACATCCTGCTCAAGGGACTCCAATACAGCTTTCTTTTCGTTGATGATAACCGGACCCTTTCTGTCGCAGTGAGTGCAAGCAGTGCAGGAAGATTTGAGGATTGAACTGAGGTTGTATTGTGCGAAGCTACGAACAGTATGTATACATGGGTAGCTGTAAACAACGCTAGTGCAGGATAGGGAGCTGCAACTCAACAAAAGTGAGGCGCAGGTTGCCCATGAGGCAAGGGAGACTCCAAATCGTGACAGGATTGAACTGAGGTTGTATTGTGCGAAGCTACGAACAGTATGTATACATGGGTAGCTGTAAACAACGCTAGTGCAGGATAGGGAGCTGCAACTCAACAAAAGTGAGGCGCAGGTTGCCCATGAGGCAAGGGAGACTCCAAATCGTGACAGGATTGAACTGAGGTTGTATTGTGCGAAGCTACGAACAGTATGTATACATGGGTAGCTGTAAACAACGCTAGTGCAGGATAGGGAGCTGCAACTCAACAAAAGTGAGGCGCAGGTTGCCCATGAGGCAAGGGAGACTCCAAATCGTGACACTTTCCTACTATCCATCGAAATCCATGGTATCTGTGCTCCAGCTTGCAGGACAGGTCGCTTTCCATAAGGACTCATCCTGCCCCATCATGAAGCTGGTGACTCCAGATGGAAAATAAAACGTCTGTATTACCAAACAGAGTTGGCTGAACTCTTATATCAGATCGTGGTGCGTGGCGTCTTTCAAGGTTGTAGGAAGCACGCTTACGAAGATGATTGCTAACTTACATGTTCACGATTCAGGGTGACAGACCACGCCAAGTCACCGTTAATCCCAGCTCGTTCTGCAGTGGTGGTGCTACAACGCAGGTCGCGGATGAGGCAAGCCCTCCGACTTGTCAGGAAGCGAGATTGTAGCAAAAACGACTTCACGGACACAGCCCTTAGGAGCGCTTTATCGATGGGGCGTTGTTGCCTTGGCTGGACTTTGAAATGCCGCATACGAGCATCAAGAACAGTACATCTGACAGGGCTGAGATGGGTTACATCGAGGACGAAGAAACATCGAATGTACTTAAACGCAGTACATCGTGTGTATCATGAGCAATACATTGTGCGTATCTGTCAAGCGTGTCAACCGATGGCTGGTCGAGGGTGGAATCTGAGCTCTGCTTAGCCAAACGTACAGCCGGATGCGGCTGTTTTCTAAGAGCCTGTTGTCACTTGTCACAAAGCTTTGACTTGAAGTAATACTGGAAATCAGCTGGCTCCAGTCCAACCCAAGTGGGCCAGTGCTCGCCCCGAAGACCCAAGGAAGTATTCCCGGCGTGCTAGACACTCAGCAAGTATTTGCCTTCCGATATATCCCCAGGCTTTCTGGATATGAGAATTGGGTCGAGAATCCGGCCCCCCTGGAGGGTCTAGAGAGATCTGTCAGCGGTCAAGACACCCACGAGACGCGAGCGCGCCGTAGACACCCGTTGGTCTGGCAAAGCTGCTGTACTAACGCTGTTGAGCAACTTGCGACAAGGATGGAAATATGGCTAATAGATACCGCAGATAACGCTGCGGCACCGCAGCAACCTGTTCCCGCTCCCCAGGTCTTCACGGATTGGCTTCTATGCCGAAAGAAGGCTTTTGACCCAGGGAACGTCCTCAGTAGTGAGGATTGCGATCCGCGTTACCAAACACTTCAGTGAAGGAGCCTTCAAGTTCCTCCGCAGTTGTTGGGCACACCGCCTCTTTGTCTGAACTTCTAAGTGACGCCGACAGGCAAACCATGCGCAATGTGTAAGCGCTGCCACGTTCCGCTGACGTGGCTCCGTGTTCACGTTTCTACGGCACCGATTGGCTGTCCTTCCCGATCTCACAGTAATAAACATTCAGGTCACAGTTTTGCATAACAAATGTTCATCTTTGCAAAGCTCGCATGGACTGTTCGTGTTCTCAGCACTATTGGAAGGCCTGCACTCAACCTGAACATCACGTTTTGCGCCCGCTTGATTGACATGCAATGACGTTGAGTGTCTGACAGAGGCGGGCACCCTAGTGAAATTCGGGGGAACTGTTGAGAGACTTGAACTGTGGATTAAGCCTTGCCTAACCTGATTAGCGTACACTGTCAGGGCCAGCTGTAGCGGTGAATGCAATTTCATGTATTCTGCTATTCTGTTGTTGTTGTGTTGTTGCTCTGCTCTCCACGAAGCCGCAGTTGGGTCTATTTACATGACGTATCTGTAATGCAGCTAAGGCGTGTCTTTGGCTTAGTATAACGGTCAGACACGTGCTCCAGCCAGGCCAATCCAATATGATTCACGATTTCAGAGACGAGATAAGATAATAGAGTGGGTAATGAACGTGAAGTCAGGAACGGAGGTGATGTCTTTGGATGAGATAAGCCAGGAACAGAGAAGATAACATTGACACTGTGGAAGCACGGATAAAGCAAATCGCGAACTCGGAGGCTTTTCACTGTCCTGGCCATGTATGCGACACATGAAAGCAACACCGATAAGGTCTGGACTCGCGGAGATGCAGAGGTGGAGAAACTATGGCAGAGCTTGCGGGATGCCGTTGATGCGCGGGTCGCAGAGATGACGATGCACGAATCGATTTTGGCAGTTGGTTCATGCCTAGACCGTGTTGCTGCGGTCCTGGAGGGCAGCGTGGCATTGGCAGCGAGGAAGTGCGGGATGGACTCCATGCATGTGATCAAGACAATGGCAGACGCGACGAGGGTGGTGTGGGAGGACGACGAAGAGATGCGAAACTGGGACAAAGCAGTGTTCTCAGTATTTCGTTGCATGATCCTCATGATGAAGGTGATCAGGGTAGATGACGCCAAAGGACAGTTGTGTTTGGTGCACGGCTGGGAGCAAGGCACTGAGACGGGCGAGGATTGTGTCTCCTGCTCTTTCAAGGGTGATGCAATGGGGGTTGGACGGAAGTTCGTGGCCTGGGCTGGGGCTTGGATGACTGAGGAAGAGAGCATCCACATCGCGAGAACGTTGACTTTGCCCCTTAGCGCTGAGCATGAGACGCCCCGTCAAGCAATTCGCAATACGAGGGAGGCTCAAAGGGCATTTCTTTGACCAAACTTTCTCTGAATCTTGCCGTTGCCTACTGCTTTGACGCCAAAACGATAATTACCTAGCTTCTTAGTTACCTGTGCAATGCGTGCGCGCGTACTATACAATGTCCGGCAAAATGTGCTGACCCCCCCTATTGTAGTACACACCACGGGAAGCCCTGCGGCACTCTGCTGTGAGAAGGCTTCCCGCGTTGTACAGCTTAGATGAAACTGCCTTCTCTAGGTAAGACGGCGGGCAGATGCCTATTTATCTTCTAGCCTTTAGTCTAGCCTAAGTCTATACCAATGTTTATAACGATAAGACTAGTCAACAGCCCCTGTGAGTGGGCTCTGTAGTATGGTTCAATGGAGTGGGACCGGGGGTTTTAAGCAGGTTAGACCTGCAACCCCTCTTGTATCAGGATAGGAGGGGTCAGCACATAAACCCGTGCACCGATACTGCCACGCCACTCAACATCCGACGTAACCTCCCTCCCTACGATGCGAAAAACCCGGTGTGCCGAAAACGACCAATCAGAGTGCAAGGACAGCAGATATATTGACCCGACGCAGCGTCCCATTGGTCATTTCCGGCCCACAGGGTTTTTCGCATCATAGGGACGGAGGTTAGTGTGCGCGTAGAGGCGGGACTTTGATGTTGTTAAATGAGCCCACCTGCTGCTCCTTCCCTAAACGTAGCTAATGCGCTGGATTGTTTAAGTAATCACCGCTGCTCAATGCACAAACGGGTGCGCGACGACACTGCCACCAAGAGCGAGATGAGATGCCAAAACGTCATAGTATAGATCCATTTTTTCCCTGCTATTTGACAGGAAAAGAAAACAACAGTAGAACATTGGACTTAAGAAGTAGATAGATCTGCATGTTTTGTCCAAGGCATCTTGCGCCTCACTCATGACGCATGCGTATATGGAACAGATAGCGCAGGCGAACGCGAGCAGCATCATAGACGATGTACTCATTGTACTGAAGGCCAGCACCGGTGATACCTACTTGGTCAGCAGCGCGGGAAAAATCAGGCTAGGAGACTTTCAGCTTACTTCATACTTGGAGGAGTGGGCTTGATAGCTTACCATAAGTGTACCCTTTAACGATGAGTGGACGCAAGCCGCATCCTTCCACCGGCTTGGACCAATTCGACCCCTGCCCTTGGTACTGTACATGCCTTTAGCCTTTGCGTCTTCACCAGCAGTGTAGGAGGCGCCTGTTAGCTCGAGCGATGGATTGCCTAGCTCTGCCTCACAGAGCAACAGCAGTGCGTCGCCATTGAATTGATAGTGATGACAATATAACGCCGATTTGCTTGACATGTCGGCAAGGTAAATCCCCTTACCGAACATGTATCCAGTGGCGGGGGCTTCAGCAGGCGCTATGCGAAGACCTTGGCTCAAAATACCGGCGAAGTTGGTGACCCGCGAGCCATGCCAGAGTAGGACACGGTTTCTTGAGGCTTTTGCAGCATCCTCACCCCCGTCGAAGAGCCTTGACTCGCGCCTGCGTTGACAGTGAAAGATATTTTGCACCTCGTATCCGATGTTGTGTGTTGGACCCTTGGATTTTTGGAGGTAGTCAGATAGCTCCCCGAACTCAGAGCTGCCGGGACAAAGTGCCTCCATCTTTTCCAAACCTAATTTTTGGAATTGGTGATCGAGTGGATGGAGTAGGCTATCATATTGGAGATTGGCTCTGAGTAACTCAGCACCCTCTTTCATGCCAGATATGCTCTCCAGTAAGTCGATCTCTTTCATGACAAGATCGTTGTTGTTGATGACTGTGGGCTTCTCACGCCCAAATGCGTGAGGGATCAGAGAATAGTACTCGCCCGAGAGCCGCACAAGTTTTCTCTGCTGCAGCGGAAATGCCTTGATTTCTTCCGTAAGAGCCTTCAACTTCTCGAATCCTCGATTGATAGTGACCTTGCTGAGGCTGTCTAGCGGCGTCTTCTTGGCGTCGTATTTTAGGTTTTGCAGTGCGGCTTTTTGGTGATCATAACTGAAAATGAGCCCAATCAGGTCTTGGACCGGTTTGCTGAGTGTACACTTGACAGCAGGTCGGTGGCTGCCGGGCTTGACGGGGCCTTCGTTCCGGCTATCCTTGTCTTCGCGAAGAATTTCATAATTCTGTTCCACATACGCATCTGCAAAAACATTAGCTGCAGACGTTGCAAGGGAGATTGTTGTAGTGCGAAAGGGGTAGCCAACAGGCATGGGAGGACGACGATTGCACTAACACTTTCCCATCTTGGGGTTTTCTGCCCGGTTTCCCCAGCCAAGCCCAGACTTATCCCGGAACTTCTTCTCAAAAATTTCAATTGCATTGGAAAGCGAGCCATCACCGAGCATGACACCTCGGCCGTTTGTACCGACACGTCCCCAACGAGTCCACGTGTGAAACTGCAGAGGACTCGCACTGCGAAGCAGCTACTCAATTTTCAGTCTGGCGCTGAAGCCGGAATTGCTGCATCTTACCTGTATTATGTAAAACTTATTGTTGTTGTTATTAAACTCCACGTTCGTCTTATTTAGCAGAGCATCCCATACGAGTTTGTCGTTGTCGATGTACACCTTGTAACAGGAGACAGGGCAGCGAGCATCAACAGAAGCATGAAATTTGTTGTATCTTTGAGCCTTGCCTGGGCCTTCCATTACAGTATCGACATTCGCTTCCTGCCCGAGGGCGTTGCACTTTTTCAATTGCGAAACATAGTCGCTGTTTACACGCGAGCTACAACGTTTAGCACGTTTCTTATCAGCAGTAGCTGCTTTAGCAATGACAGATGGTCTGTGGAAATCGTGCAGATACTCTGTCTCGTCCCTTCTAGAGTTACGGGTCTCTGTATCCTGAAGCCACGAAAGGGTAACAATGCAAGTCCCATGAGAGTGGGCTTCGACTACCTTCTTATAGTTCTGGCGACATTCTGTGCTAGCAATCAATAAGTTGGTAGCAGAGGTGACTTGCAAAGCAATGGTTCCGCCCAGGTTACTGATTCTTGCTTGAATGGCGTTATGGTCCGTGCCTGGAAAGCGTCCGGAAATAGCGATTGAGTAGCCGGAGAGGGGACTATCCTGAGGCTGCTTTCGAACAGCTTTGCGAGCAGCCATGACGCCTATGGAAACAAAGATTGCATGGATAATTCACAGCGTGATATGAAGACATGGTACTGCTATTGGGGTCAGGGCTTACGTAAATCGTGCTGGAAGCTGTCCTAAGCTTCCTCTGCTGTCATCCTTTGGCCTCTCTGTCCGTGTGAAGAAAATGAGCAGATTCAGCATGTGAAGTTTGTTAATCATACCTATTTAGCCAGCCAGAGCTGTGAGTGGTCCATTAGTTGGGCAGTCTGCTCGTTTCGACAGGTACCAGTAGGTTATATCAGCGCTTGGGGAAATGTGCGCACCCGCCTGTTTGAGGATATTACAGCTCTATGTTTAGGTAAACAAGGATTGAAGGACCCTGGTATATAAGAGATATATAAAACACCCCCTCAGGATACAGTAAAGGGCTAGAAGTCAACACATTAAGTGATATGTGGGGTGGAGAAGAGGGGTAGTTGGGCGGGCCTCTATTTTTGTTGCAGCGTAAGCAGCAGCTGAAAATGATGGAAAACTGTGCTTGTATTACTTGCTAGCTAGGGAGCGTCAATACATACATGCTCTGAGACGTGCTAGTCCAGGAGAGTCACAGGAGTGACGATCAAGGCCTGTAGGGCCGACTTGCACCGCAACAATTTTTAGCCTTAGTATCATCTCCAAACCAGACTATCAGAGTCATAAGTGGAGATTGCAGGTTGTTGCGGTGCAAGTCGGCCCTACAGGCCTTGATCGTCACTCCTGTGACTCTCTTGGACTAGCACGTCTCAGAGCATGTATATATTGACGCTCCCTAGCTAGCAAGTAACACAAGCGCAGTTTCCATCATTTTCAGCGGCTGCTCACGCCGCAACAGATGCTTTGTACGAGCTCCGTGGCCTTCGACTATTGTGTAAGGCCTGACACGAAGATGACTTGGAGCGGATTGTAATTTGGTCGACACAACTGTCCTTGAATCTCTATCAGCAAGTATACAAGATATGCAGGCGCTTTGACAGATTTGAAATTGCCAGATCAAAAGCGCTTCCCACAATCTTTCAGCGCCTGCTCGCATAGTTCTTCAACCTTGTCCGGTCTGCAGACTTCTTTGGAGAATGCTCAAGCTGTTGACCGTGGTAAGCGTCCCCAGTTGGCCTGGCTCAAGTCAATGGTATCGCCTGATCTATACAGTAGCTTATCCTGATTCGCGCGAAGATCATGACTTACGTCAGCGACACATACGACCTTAACACTACTACTCATAATTTGTTCCATCCTAAAAAGATAGCACATCATGCCGCCGCTACCGAACTATCGCAATTGTAAGGTCACCTAGCTTTCTTAGTCTCTATATAGTCGCTTCAATGCCCAAGAGAGTCGTCACAACAGCGACGACGGAGAAGAACGAACATGGTTGCGATGCAAAAGATCATGAAGGATAAATTGATAGATGTTCTTCCTATAAAGCTTTCTTACAGTGAGACAAATTGTCACGATTTGGAGTCTCTCTTGCCTCATGGGCAACCTGCGCCTCACCTTTGGTGAGATGCGGCTCCCCATCCTGCACTAGCGCTGTTTACAGCTACCCATGTATACATACTGTTCGTAGCTTCGCACAATACAACCTCATTTCAATCCTCAAATCTTCCCGCACTGCTTGCACTCACTGCGACACAAATTCACTTTGGACCCAGTCCGGCTAGAGCTAACGGGCTCGCTTCACAGGCTCACGAATTCGTCTTCAACGCCTGCGATGCGAAATGGGTTAAATTGTTACTACGCTTCGGTCTGCTTTTGGAAGAAATGGCCAATGTCACACTGCTTTGCACATCGACACTTAGATGACTTACATCACCTTTGTCTTATCCACCTCCGTAATAGGTAATTAGCCGGTTGGCCGTCCAACACTACCGTAGAGCCTGGAAGATACCATCTCAGGTCGCCATTACGCGATGTCGCACAGTTATGGAGGGTCGAGATGTATGGCTGACAAGGCTGGCTGTGCCTTTGGTAGCGACTTCATCAAGAGTCAAATGCTTTCCTGCCAGCATTCATCCTTAAGATTGAATCCCTGTTAAGTGTTCAACCTAAGGAACAGCATCCTCTGTATAGCAGCGACTCAGTTCGCATGCTACGGAATTCAAGGCCTTTAGCGTTATCTCAATATAGGTCAAGAGATCAGTTAGTAGGCCTGCAGTACTGTCCCAGTCTGGTGCCCACGAGATAGATGAAGCTGCTTAGATTCCGTAATGCTCTAGCAGGCAGCAGAGAGCACAACATGGTATTCGAAAATAAGAGAGCCAGCCAAAGGCGACCAGTATAGCTAATTACAGGAGATGTTCTGGATCTCTGGCAGCGAAGCTGGAGCCTGTGGGAAATCCCTGCGAAAGCTCGACATTGACACCTGCCTCACAATGCCTTGTATTTATCTTCAGCTGCCCCATCCATAGTCCTGACACAATACTGCTCGTATGATCCACCTATTAATAGAAGCAATTCGGACACTCTTCCGACTCTTGTTTTTCCCCCGACGTGCGATCTCTGGCCCTTTCTCTGCAATGCACAAGTCGAGAAGCCGGATTATCTCAGCCTTGACCTCCTTGCTATATATCTTGCGTTTCAGAATTTGGCGCATGTGGCTACTGAAAGTGCTGAAAGTGCTGAGTGAATGCTGGCCTTTGCCACGACCAAGTTCCTCGTGCTCTACCACATAGTCTCTAAGCGCTTGCAAATACAATTGGAGCTGCTGCAGGCTACCAATTGATGTCATCTGCTGCGTTAAAACACTTTCATCCTTTGTGTACTTGAGAAGGTGCTCCATGCGCTGTAACATGCCAAGGAGCTCCTCCGGCTCAGTGGGCCAGATAGGACCGCTGATGGCCAACGTATCTTCTAGGACCAAAGAGCATTGTATCACAGGCTGTATATGCGCGGTCTGACATCCCTTAGGCCCTGAACTTTCCGGCCGCATCATTACGACGTCACCAGGGTCAGCATAGATGATTTGTACATAGTCGTCGCGCGAGACAAAAAAGCTTCCACCCGAAAGTGCCTTAGCCACAGCCGCGTCGTCCAGCGGCCCAGTGTACCTGAGGAATACCGTCCGCCCCTTTATGATCTGAGTGTAGAAGCCGGTTGTTGAATGAACTCGCCAAGGTACAAATACACCACGCTCGCTGTAGGTGACCTTGCGAAGCGACAAATCGGTTGCTTGGTTAGGACAGCCGGGCGGTAGATGGGTCTGCTCAAGTAGTCGGCATTTCAAAATATGCGGGAGATCATACCCGAACAAACGTAAGGACTTTGGGACGACCACAGCATCTGAAAATGCACGTGCAGAGACTTGGATGCTCAGGCAGTCTCCCAGGTTCGGAAAGGCATGCGGGCCCTTGCGAGCATCATATCGTGATAGGAACCCATCAGACGAGAGGTATCTCGCTTCGCAGACGCTAGTGCCCACCTGGTATTCTCCACTGAGGGACTTGACATTGTTGATATAATTCAAAAAGGCCTCCTCTGCATGTGATAGCTCCGACTCCGGTGGATCTCGAACCCGGACAGTCCACGCGGATTGGCTTCTGGAACAGGGTTGAGCAAGATATTGCTGCAGATCTTGTGTCGTGCAGCAGACCCAACCCTTGCTCTGCCGACCGTCAGGGAGGTTCTTCAGATCCATCGCACTGGGTTGTTCCACCATGTCTTCGCTGGCTGTGCGGCCCTCTCCCGCCATGCTTTGCATGAGAGCTTGAAGATCAGCGACCTTTTGGCTATGTTGAGCATTCCCAAGAATGACCTCGAAAGCAGCTCGGGAAAGCTTAGGCAGCGCTGCAGACGCTCCAACTAGCTGACGGCTCTTTGTTGTTGCAGTTGGATCGCGGGCTGAAGATACAGAGTCACTAAGATTGGCCACATTTCCCCTCCCTGAGTCTAGTTGAGCTGCTCCTGCGTCGAGTGCTGCAGCAGGGCTTACATTTTGGTACTTCTTTTGAGCCAACTTCTCTCTTCCGCGATGGTTGGCGTGGTGACGTGGATCCTTATAGTGTTTTCGCAACTTTCGCAAGGTCGCATAGGTCCTGAAACACAGAGGACAAGGTAGCGGCTTTCCGCCACAGCCGTGGATGTTGGTCAGGTGTTCAGTCAATCTAGGGCTCCACAAATTATACGTGAATCCACACGTGAGACAGACGGCGTCAGGATTGAATCGGTCTTTGTGCGAGTCGAGAACATGTGTTATGAAAGCTTTAACATCTTCATGCGTTTTGCTGCAACATTTTAACGACGGGTTGACTGTTGCTGTAGCCATGTGAGGGCTGGACTTGGCTGTGTTGCTGCCTACAGCGAATATAGTGATGCGCCGCGTGCGAACAGAGGAGCGCGACGTGTGCGGATCGACGGGCGCAAAGTGTGCGGATACGGTACCACCGTGTCCGTGCACCCAACGCCCGGAGTTATCTAACGCCCGCTTCGGGCTCTTGAGCCTACTTCAAGAATGAGGCCCTTGAGCCACATTAGTTAAACACAACTATGTAAATCATGTGTCGGTTCGGCTGCTGTGTGTGGTGTGGGTGCGCGCAAATGGAGGAGGCGCCGTAGGCTTTGGGTGACTACGAGCACTTACACCACGGTGCATAGACTTTAGTTCGACTGCAGAAGCTTTTAAGACTAAAGCTTTACCTCTTTAGGACTGTTGCATAGCTTTTGCAGAGTCCTGAGCCTGCTTGGTAGCTGTCCGGACTGCTTTCCGGGCGTCTATTGCTTGACGTTCTTAGCCTTCATCCCTACCCACCTTTGCCAATCCAGTCATAGTAGTCGCTGACTGTTGATGCAGTAACTTCAACCACAACCAAGCTTCTTGATGTGCTAATCTATTGGCGCGGCAGACGAGCTGCCATAAGAAATTGACCGATAAAGCATGCTAGCAATAATATGCTCTGATTGGCTTTGCCCGGCGCTTGGTCTTGTGTGATTGGCTAGCCCCTTTCTATGCTGCAACGTACAGTGCGGTCCGACCCTTCGTGTCGAGGTCCAAGTTCCCCAGTCCGAGTAGATAGGCAAGTGCGGCTGCATTATCAATCTTCACGCAACATACTTTTTTGTGTATTTGATGTTGCGGTCCAGAGTAATTAGAAGTATAACACTCCAGTCTTTGATGACATGTTTGGAGTTCTGCGTGGGATTCCATCAACAAGACCTTTGCTCACTTAGGTATCCCCGAAAGCGGATGGAGCTCTGTCCGAAGTGCCGCTAGGGGTTACGACATCGCTGGACGTCGTGCGTCAGATCAGCCACCATGCTGCTACAGCATTCCCGCGCAAGAACAAGACACGATGAGGCTCTCGCTGTGATGTCCTATTGAGTCAAGACGCTACTCACCGTCGCAAGCGTATTACCAGCCGTGTAACTGTAGTTTATCGCTGAAGAATATCGTGTTCTGTTAATGAGAATCAATGTGACACTCTCTTACCTATGGGCTCTCAGCCAAATGAGTATCACTTCGCGTACTTTCCTGTGCGGAGCTTTTCTTTGCCTAAGGGACGGACCTTACTTCAACATGCGAAAAGCTGACTGAAGCTACGGACTCTCTGGAACGCAGAGCATTGGAAGATGTCACCGTTGATGAAAGGCCTTAGGCCGATCATGTGTAGGCAATACAGCTGACTAGACACTGAGATACTTCAGCTTCACGCTCGAAAGAAGAAGATCAAGACACCGTTACTACGATACAAAGCACTACCGCCGGAGTACGAGGCGTGACAGAGTCCTACACGTAATCTAAGTATCAGATGCTTATATTCTGTGCTTCGGCGAGAC
>JAFISE010000327.1:0-20759 GCA_022560025.1 Stagonosporopsis chrysanthemi
GAATAGAGATCTAGTCCTGCAGTTTATCCCAGTGCTCCCATACACCTCGTAGCGGATACCTATGCAATTCGGACCCCTCTAGCATCCTGTGTCGTTACAATTATTGTATATAAACTCTGTAATTAATATCTATAAAGCTTAATTATTCTATTCTAGAGAATAGTAGTACTAAAGGTACTATTCTAGTATTTAGTTTTGTCTTTTAGTCTGTCTATCTGTCTAAAAGTAGTAAGTAGACAAGAAGACTGTCTTTAAGTTAAGGTAGTACTAAAATATATCCTAGTATTTAGTATTTATTAAGAAACCTTTGTCTAAGATTACCTTTTTAGGTACACTATAAAGTTAAATTACTTTTCTAATCTAAGCCTAGGCTAAGTTAACACTGTTCTAGTCTTTTTTTATAGGTATACAGTGTGCTATTTTTGTAAGTTAGCATACTACTACAAGTATAGTATTATATACAATACTATTTGTCTTACTTAGTAGTAGTTTAGTAATAAAATCTATTATTACTTCTTACTATGCTTAATTTAGTAGAAGAACAGGTGCTAGTAAGCTATAAAGCTAATACTAAGCAGGTATTAACTTTTTATAAGGTATACACTTATAATAGTACTATTCTATGTCTGCTTTTATCTCTTTCTATTAATATTAGCGCTAGAGCTTCTCTAGTGTCCTTCTTATACTAAAATAACTAGTAAGTAGGCTGTTATAATACTCTTCTATTATAGAAGCTTTTAAAATAACTAGTAAGTAGGCTGTTATAATACTCTTCTATTATAGAAGCTTTTTCTTTTATTATTATAAGTTTAAGCAGCTCTTTATATAGATTGCTAGGCTACTATATAGTATTATAGCCTTTAATTAAGTTGCTCTTGCTACTTAAACCTGCTTTATTAGATTCTGTATTAATTACTTCCTTAGCTGCCTTTAAAGCTTTAAGTAATTATTCTTCTACTCTTAGAAATTTACTTAGAGCTAGCCCTGTTTCTTTTAGTAGGGTCTTTAATCTAGTTAATCTAGTAAGCACTGCTAAGATTTGCAAGCTAGTATTTTTCTTGCTTACAAGCAAGTTTTTAAAAAGCTGTATAAAGGCTTTATTATATTTTTAAAAAAGATATTGTACTTTTAATGTATAATTAAATTACTTTAATAGGCTATTAGCTAGATTTGTACTTTTTAATTAGTAAGAGAGTATAAAATTATACTAGCTTAATACTAAATATAACTTTACTTGTCTATTATCTAATACTTTAGTTTTTATAAACTATTTAAAGTTTATATAGTCTATAAAAATATTAAAATAGATTCTCTAGAAGTAGTAGTACTAATACTTAACACTGCTAACTATTATAAGCAATTCCTAGTTATATATGTTGTAGTTGTACTCTATAGCAATTAACTTGCATAAGTAGAAGTCTACTAGTCTTTACTAGTCTTCTCTTCTAGGTTCTAGGCTATACTAGCTTAGAATACCTAATATAGCGCTGCCTAACGTGTTAACTTTAAGTCTAGTCTTTTTCTTTCTTTTAAAATATACTAGGATAAGAACTTCTAAGAACGTGTTTTTTAGCTAATTAAATACTTTAACTGCCTTTAGCAGGAGCTATAGAGATTAGCTTTCCTCTTTCTTTATAGCAGGGCTGCTCTAGGCCTGTCTTACTTCTTTCTTAGTAAGAGACGTTAGTAGTAAGACTATGCAGCTAAATCCTCTAATAAACTAGCAATAGTAGTTTATAAATCTAATAAACACCTAGATATTGCATACTGTAGCTAGTAATAGCTAATTTTAGATTATTTTAACTTGTTATAAGTTAATACTTACTTTTATAAGTAAGATAATATATCTAAAGTACTCTATATACTAAGTATACTACTTATACTATAAAAGCTTAATAAACAGTTTATAGTTATAGAGTCTTTTAAGTACCTTCTTTATATAAAGTATATACTTTTTTTCTATATTAGAAAAGATTAGAATATTATCTAAGTATATAATACAGAATATATTAATTAAACCTAATAAAGCTTTGTTAATATATGCTTAAAATTGCGCAGGAGCATTAGTAAGGCTAAAAAGCATAACCTTATATTTAAAATAGCTATATCTTGTGTAAAAAGCTGTCTTTTGTTTATTTTCTTCTTTAATTCTAATCCTATAGTAAGTATCTCTAATATCTAACTTTGAATATATTTTTACTTATAAGAAATACTCTAAAGATTTAGATATTAAAGGTAAAAAGTAATAGTTTTTTATAGTAACTTTGTTAAGGCCTCTATAGTTAATATAAAGGTATAAGCTACTATTTTTTTTTTGTAAAGAGTATAAAGGTACCTGCTAGTAATCTTAAGTATTGTATCTAACTTCTTGCTATAAAGTTAGTTAAGTACTTTTACAACACTACTAACTTAGCTTTTAAGAGACTATAGAGTAGTTTAAAAAGTAGGCTCTTACCTTCTACTATATAAATAGCTAGGTTGTTTAAACTATATTTAGAAAGAACTTTTAAGTTGTCTTTTAATATAATATTAGAAAACTTAGTATACTGTAAGAAAAGATAGTCTGTATTAGTTACTTGTAGCCTACTCTAGCTTATAAAGTTAATAAGGTATATATACACTTTTACTATAAAGTTATATATTATGCTCTTAAACTCTTTAGTATCTTTAGTAGCAACTAGTTAGAAAGAAGGCCTTTCTTTAGTCTTCTCTCTTCTAAATAGTATTTACTTTGTAATATAGTTTAGTTTAGGTTAATATATATTAATCTAAAGCAGACTAAGGTATACTTAGTACTTCTTTAGGTTTGTAACTACAAACAGTATCTCTTAGGCTCTTTTATTACCTCTAAAGTTAGTA
The DNA here is from genome assembly GCA_022560025.1 of Stagonosporopsis chrysanthemi. Lineage (NCBI taxonomy): Eukaryota > Fungi > Ascomycota > Dothideomycetes > Pleosporales > Didymellaceae > Stagonosporopsis > Stagonosporopsis chrysanthemi. Next base: position 2,860 of record JAFISE010000327.1, read on the forward strand.
ATAGTAGTTATAATAGTAGTAGTACTATATATATATATATTGCTACTATTTACCTCTTTTACTAATAGCTTTAGCAAGAGATTAACTTAGAGATTCTGCTCTTTTACTATTATTACAGACAGCAGGTTTAGCTAAGAACTTTTATTAACTAAATACTCTATTACGTTTAATAATCTTACAACTACTTAAACTATAAGCAAGCGTACTAGTTAAGAGTATAGTACAGTATAAAGAGTATTAAGGTCTTTACTTTCTTAAATATAAGAGATATAAGCAAGAAGGTAGACCTTTAGTCTTTTTACTTCTTTTCTTTTCTTAAGTCTACTTTTTTAATAGGTTTCTTAGACTTTTTAGAATATAGATAGTTTAGTTAGTAATATCTAACTTCTCTGTACTCTTAATAATAAGAAGCTAAGGTCTTTAGCTTTAGCAGCGCCTGTTTAGCCTTTTTTAAGCTGTTATAGCTTAGACTACCTTCTTTTAGCCTTTTTAAAGTCTTTTTACCTCTTTACTTACTTTTTAAATCTTGTTTATACTTATCTTACTTTTTTATAGGCTTTTTATTCTATAATAGCTTTAGATAATTTCTTTAGCAGTATATAATATTAGCAGCCTCTTCTATCTAAGTAAGTGTTATACAACAGTCTTTTAGTAATATAAACAACTGCCTTTAGATATTATTAGGCAAGGTATAAAGATAACCTATTACCTAGAGTTTAAGTCTATAGGTATTGCTTAACTCTTCTTAGAATAGTCTTATATAGTCTAATAACTCTGTTAAAGTACTATAAAAAAGTATACACACTTTATTTAAAGCTTTATATACCTGCTACCTTTACTTAAAGAGAGTTTCTAGTAAGCCTAGTATAATTACTTTTATAGCTTTCTAGGTAAGTTCTTAGAAAGAGAAGATTTTCTATTAATCTGCTTTGTGTACACCTTAGAAGGTTTTTATTACCTCTAAGATATATTATATACTAAAATTAACTTTTTATATTTTCTATAAGAAGTTAGCTAGTAGCTTATAAAAATACTTTTTATAGTTATACTTTTAATAATTATAGTCTGCTTTATTATATTTTAAAAGCATATATAAAGGCTTAGGTTAAGAAAAGCTAGTAGTTAGTACTGCTAGCACTATAATAGTTACTATAAGACTATTATAGATTATGTTAAGCGTAGTTAGGTTACCTACTAGAAACTTAGCTTATAACTCTCTAAGTTGCACTACTCTAAGCTGCTTTGCAGCTTGTTTATACTATGCTTCTAGCCCTTGTAGTTTAAAGTCTAGCTTGTTAAAAACTAGCTCTTTTTAGTCTATTATAAGGTCTTATAAAGTGTTTATTACTACTCTACTTACTTATAGATAGTTTTAAGCTAAACTAGCTAGTTAGTTAGGATTTATTTATATAGAAGACAATAAGCTCTCTCTTAAGGCTCTTGCTACTGTCTGTCTAGAGGTTTAGCTCTAAAGCCTTTAAGGCTGTCTCTCTAGAGACTTTAGAGTTAAGTCTCTTGCAATTAAGCTTATACAAGAACTTATAGTTAGATTCTAATAAGGTACTCTTTTACTTAGCAGTAAACAGAATATTAGAACCTATAGTCTAGAAGTATAAAAAAGAGTAAGGTATTAAGGTAACAAGTAGTATAATATCTAGAGATTAAGTATAGATTTAATTAGTAAATAGTAGACTGTTTGCTTCTAAGCAAGAATAGTACAGCAGACCTCTAGCCTTTATAGTAGGCCCTGCTGCTTAGCCTTATAGCCTCTATAAACCTATAGAGCTAATACTTACTCTAATAGATTTATTCTATAATAAGATAAGCTATTTATTATAACTTAAAATTATATACCTTAGTAAGTACTTCTAACTTAACCTTAACTTAGGTCTTTATAGCTTAACTTTTACTTTTATCTCTACTAAAAGTACTTTTACTTAAGCTTTACTCTTAGCTTATATAACTTTAATCTAACTACTATTCTAAGAACTGTATAACTCTAGCTATAAGAACAAGCTTAGTTATTTAAGCCTACTTTACACTACTTAATAACTACTTAAGTTAGATCTATCTTCTAACTACTTCTTAGTATAGTCTTTTCTAAGCTTCTAAGTATAAGAAAAAAAGTCTCTATAAAGTTTAAATAGATATTTTTAAAGTATTCTTTTATATAAGACTTATAAGAATAGAGATCTAGTCTTATAGTTTATTCTAGTACTTCTATACACTTTATAGTAGATACCTATACTTTTTAGAGTTCTTTAGTATTCTATATTATTATACTAACTTAACTTCTACTTACTACTAGATACTTTAAACCTATTTACTAGTCTAAACTAAGCTATTTAATAAGTAAGAGTTAAGTTGTCTCTACTTAGAATTAAAGTAGAGTTAGGCTAGTATTTAGGTAGAAGTTAGGTAGGAGTCAAGGTAGTATATAACAGTACCTAACCTTTATCTAACCTCTACCTGTGCTAAGTTAATACTAAGTAGGTAGAAGTTAGGTTATCTCTACTTAAAGTAGAAGTTAGGTTAGAGTTGCTAAAAAATATACTAAAAATTAGCTTTGCTAACTCTAACTATATATAGAAAGAATTTGCAAGATTCTAAATCTATTGTTTTTTAAGAAAATAACTCTATTAAATATTAGAATTATAGAGAATTATTATTATAGCAAATTATTATATTAAGTAATTATTAGTTTAAAAAGAATTTATAATTATATTTTATAGACAAGCTTAGAGAATTAGAGTTAGAATTTAAATATGTATATTAATTAGCTAAACAGCGTTTTACTACTACTAAAAGCACTAATCTTATTATAGCATCAGAGAGCTAGCTTAGAATCTTTTTACTAAATAGTAACTCTCTTTGTATATATAGTATTTAAGTTAAGATCTAATAATATTAGTACTTATATTAAATTGTATTTGTAAATATAGATACCTTTAAAATATTCTACTAAGAAAGCTTTACTTGCTTTTTAAATAGCTTTAATTACAGAGTATTAAAAGTAAGTATCGCTTATTACCTATATATACTATATAATTTTGCAAATAAAGTACGCAAATAGCATCTTATAGAAGAGAAGTGTACTACTCTTTTAGTAGTAATAGATTTTATAGAAAGTAATAGCTATAGAAAATTAGAATAGTTTTATAATAATAGCTTATAATAACCTACTACTAAGCTTATAGTACTAAGGCTTATAAGCAAGTTTAGTAGATAAAAGCGTTTTACAGGTAGCTTTTATAGTAAGAAGCTTAGCTTTTAGCTTCTAAGTAATAGCTTGTACACTAGCTTTATTCTTAATATTTTTAAATTTTAGTAGTATAGTAGTAGTTATACAAAGTAATAGACAGGTTATAAGTAGTAAGAAGATAGTAGATATAAGTAGATAAACAAATATTTTATAAATATTCTATAGTTATAGTAAGTTTGTTAGGCCTTATAGCTATATAGCTTAGTGCATAGCTATACTTATAATAACTAACTATAAAAATGATTTCTACATATATAACTAACTAAGCACTTTTAAATAAGCTTGTTTTAAGATAGATTTAACTTTAATTAAGTAAGTTCTTTTAATATACAGCTAAAGATAATAATTATTAGATAGTAAGGTAGGTAAGGCGCAGCCTAGCTTAAAAGATCTTTTAGTAACGACAGCTTTACAGCTAACTTACTAGCTATTACTATAATAGATAACTATAATTAATTACTATATTATTAAATATAAGACGTACTTTTTAATAGTACTATATTCTAGTTAATCTAATGTTTTGCAGCGTAGATATACAAACTATAAGTATAAAAGTCTTGTAATTTAGGCACGTTTTTATTTGCCTATAGTGTATAGGCTACCTAGCTTAAAAAAACAAAGCTGCAAACTAGTAACTAGTTAGTAACTTAACTATAATAACTATTATACTTATACATAATTTTACACGCTATTATTATAGCTATAGACTTTATAGAAGACGTCTAACAGCTTTATATTAAGCAAAAGAATAAAACTAAGCTACTTGCTTTTACTAGTAGTTTATATATTCTAGATTGCTTTAAACTAGAAGAATAGAACAGTCTTATTAACGTAATTATTACAGCTACTTATTACATTGCTAAAGCTAATTATAATAGAGCTTTTTAACTTAAGAAGCTAAGATTTGCTATATGTTTAATTAGCACAGCTAAAGTAGATTTAAGAAAGGCTACCTTACTAATTTAATATTCTCTTTTAAGAGCTAGCTTAGCAATTCTACCTACGTAATCTAGTAGAGAACTAGAGCTTTACTTTGCAATAAAGAAGAGATAGCTATTAGTAAAGCTTATAATACTAACTACGCAGCAAAATATTAGCTTTTTAAAAAACTAAAGATAGTAGCAACTAATATAGCTAGCACTGCTAAACAAAAGACTAAGATCTAGTAACAAGCTATAGAAGATCTTAACTAGACTTACTTTAATATTTGTAAGAGTAGTTAGTTATTATATTCTGTTATTATATCTTTATTCTAACTAAATATAGTAGAATAGCTTAAGAATAAGCTTAGTACTGCCTATAAAAAATAAAATGCTATTAATTATAAGATTAATATACGTAACTATTTAATATCTATCTTTAAATTTAATACTGCTGTTAAAAAGAAAGAAGAGTTAGGTACTAGCTAGGCAGTTAAACATCTATTTAGTGCTAGTAGTGCCCTTAAAATTATCTTTTAAAAAGAGTATTAAAAGAGTCTTAAAAAGCTAAAAACTAATACCTTTAATTCTAATACTAAGAAAGAAGAGTAGGTTAAGTTTTATAATAAGCTTTTGCTAAAGAGTCTAGCTATATACTTAGATAATAAGTAAAAGTAATTTATTATATTTAATTATTATATATATTTACTAATAGTACTAGATAGTGTAAGCCTTATAATTACTTAGCTAATCTAAGCAATAGCAGCCTTCTTCTAACTACAAACAACCTTTATATTAAAAGTAATAATAGTAATAAGTATAAGAAAGAACTTAAAGATAATAGTATTAAGCTAAAGGTATACTTTACAGCTATGCTAAATAAGTATAAGATAGATAAATAGTATTAGCAAGCTCTTATAAAAGAAGAGAAAACTAATTCTAAGAGTTTTAGCAGTTTAGAGGACTTAGCTAGTAATAAAGAAGATAAAAGTAATAATAATAATAATACTAAGTAAATATAAGCTATTTAGTACGCTAGCTTCTTAGCAGATTATTACAACTAATTAAAACAGCTTAGACCTTAACTATTTCTTTTAAACGTTAATTATACTTAACTTGTTATAGAAATAATATCTAGAGATTGTTAAAGTAAAGATGCTAAGAATATTAGACGTGTTATCTATAGATTTTCCTTTAGCAATGTTCTTTAAACTTGTCTATACTGTTTTTTTTTTTACTAAATTATTATTTTGTAATTAATTATTATATTTATTTATTATAGCTATGCCTTTACTTCTAGCTAGTAATAAAGCTAATAGAGTATCTAGTATACTGTAAGATCTTAAGAGCTTTAAAATAATTACACTCTAGATATAAGGTTACTGTAAGCAGATAATTAGACTTAAAGTAAATAAGATAGCTTTAAAGCTAAATTAAGGTTGTATTTAGATATTAGATAAATTCTTAAAGTATAAGCTTCTAGATTTAATAGGAGTATATATATAAAAGGCCTGTGCACAGCCTAGCTCTTAGCTTAGGTGTACTTAAGGTAGGGTTAAAGAGTATTAGAGAAGAATCTTATAATAATAGCTTCTCCCTTCTTACAGCTTATCTTAAACTACTTAGAGTTCCTATTCTTGTGTAAAGTACAGCTACTAGGCTCTAGAAAACCTCTATCTTACAAGAAGAAAAAACCTTAGCTAGAAAAGCTACTATAACTGTTACAGAGATTAAGTACTTAGACTTAACTCTAGAAGCTAGTGCTACTGTTAACCTGCTTCTAGCCTAGGCTAAGAGAAGTGCAAGTAGTTACTAATACTTAGCCTTTAGTCTCTAGCTATATACGCACTTAAAGTTGTAGCTTCTCTTACAGAGCTTTAAGCTCCTCTTAGGTTAACTTTAAACAAGTAGGCCTACTATTAGCTAGCATATTAATTAGGCCTTAACTTGTTGTTTGTAGAGTAAATACTGTAATATTGCCTTCTTAATGCTCTAAACTTATACCTGTAAACAGTAGAGGTTGCTCTAAACTTATACCTATAAGTAGTATAGTAGTACTCTAAACTTATACTCTTTAGTAGTGTTATATATATTCTAAACTTTACTCTTAGGTAGTAAAACTAAGAGTACTCTAAACTTATACCTGTAAGCAGTATTATACAAATTCTAAACTTATACCTGCAGGCAGCAAAATTAAAAAATACTTAATATATAAGTTCTTTAAATATAAATACTTATACTCTAACTTATAAGTGCTTTGTAAGGTTACTAATAGGCTTTTATAATAGGTCTAGCTTCTGCACAAGCAGCTTTAAGATTTATTCCTTTATAAGAGCAGCATTTTATATAGTAAACAAGTTATAATTAACTATTTATTACCTTCTAATAAGTGCTTAATTTAATAATTACGCAGCGTTATTAAACTTTTAGTATTTGCCTTGTTACGCTCTAGGTAAAACAGCAACCTGCAGGGGTAAGATTGTGTAGCTATTAGCTATGCAAGTAAATAGTTGCATACTACTTTTAGGTGCAAGTAAATATTATAAAAAGTAAGTAAGAAAGTAGTTAGAAGTTAAAGTATAGCTAGAAAACAGTTAGTAGACTATATAAACACACTATAGCACTTTAACATTTTATATACTATACTTAACTACTTATATCTTTTTACTATAATACTTCTTCTACAACTAGTTACTATAACTTTAGTACCTTCTTATATTTTAAATAAGCCTCTACTTAACTTTATATATACTTTGCTTAATAATATAGCTCTATAGCTTTTACTTACATACTTTTAGTACTACAGTAGTATTACTTACATTATAACTACTTCTAAGACTAACTCTAATAGTATAATTTTATTATTTATTATAGTGTTTTAATACACTAAGAGCTATACTACATGTAATAATAATTTTAGTATTTATTTTAGTTATACTTAGACTTATAAAAGTAGTTGTGTTAAGGTATACCTAAGCCTTCTCTAGTATTATTCTAGTACTAATACAAAGCAGATAAAGGTATACTTTTATTAAGCTTGCAATATTCTTAACTAGCTAATTAACTGTGCTTTCTACAAGTATAACAATACTATTACTGCAGCAAGTAACTTCTTAACTAACGCTAAGGTCTTTAAGACTACCTAGACCTTCTTCTAGACTGCATATAACTATACTAAAGCTTGCTATATTAGGTTTAAAGAGTATAATACTATAGTTGCCTAGAAGGTTAAGAGTAGTAGCAAGACTAAGTCCTAATACTATTATAATTGTTAAGTATCTTGTAAGTACAATCTACAGTGCTATAATATAAGAATAGTCCTAGTCTCTGCTAGATATTTGCTAACTTTATAAAGGCTGCTATTAGTACAGTAGGTAAGAAAGCACTCTTTAATATTATAGTTAATAGCTTAGTTAAAGAGTACTTTAAAAAGGCTAGTTGTACTGCTAATACTAAGAAGCGTTAGTACTACTATAGTACTAACATCCCTAGCACAACTAAGGCTCTTTTAGCTGCGTTTAGTTGTCTTTCTATAGCAGCCTCTCTTACTAAGGGCAGAAGCTAGAGTAGACATAGTAGTCTGCCTTTTTACCTAAGTCCTACTTATTATAAAGTAAAGGTTTAAGTTAGTAGTAGTGTATAAGATAGCTATAAAGGCTTTCTAAGTTAAATAGTTTAATACTAAGTATAACCTACTTTATAATTGTATCTTATAAGCAGAACAAGTTTCTTAACTATTTAGTAACTATATTAGATTGTTGCTAGACCTGTATTAGCTTCTTAATAGTTTACTATAGGTTAATACTAATTATATTACTGTTAGATATGTAGATTTAGTACTAATTACTTGTAAAAGACTTCTATAGATATCTTTTCTTTTTCTTTAGAAGTTTAAGATCTTTAGGCACTTTGCACTTTTAACCTATAGGTCTTAATTATAATAAGTTATAGAAATCTTTATAGTAGTCTTTAAGTATCTAATTATAATAATTAAGATACTTATATAGTTCTTAGGTTGCGTCTTTATTTAACTAACCTAGCTACTTAACTTTGTACTTACGCCCTTAGGCAGCAGAGTTACAGTACTTTAGGATTCTCTTAACCTTATACTTATTACAAGGTAAGGTATCTATAGAAATCTGCACTAGACCTAGCTAGAACTCCTTAGTTGCAAGAGGCTCCCTCTAGGGTTTAAGTAGTAAGACGTTGAACACTAAGTATACTCTGTCTATAGAAAGTAGCAGCTTAAGCTTATATACTAATTTCTTAACCTTTTTAAAGACTATAAACAGCTCTAAGTACCTTATATTAAACTTCTTTAAAGAACGCTTAGTAAAGAAGTTCTTTGCATAAAAGATTACCTAATCTTCTTTTACAAAGTGTTGTTTAAATCTCTTAGAGTTGTACTAACAAGCTTAGCTCTGTTAGGTATACTCTAGAGTCTTTTTTACTATAGCTTAAGCTTTATACTAATATATAAAGCGCCTAGCAACTTGCTATTATAGCTTTAGAGCCTTTACATTTTTATCTTAGTTAGCAGGCAGTTAGTGTAACTAATACTTGTCTAGTACTCTGTTAAAGCCTTTAGAATTAATACTATAAGTAACCTTAATAAGAGACTTACTATAAGCTGTGTAAGGCTTTAAGTTATATATATACTCTGTATATAGCAAGAAGTCTACCTAGTTGTCTTGTTAGTAGTTTATATATATGCAAAGGTATATTTTAAGCTCTTAGTTTTGCTGTTCTATCTAGCTGTCTGTCTAGAGATAAAAGGCTATACTAAGACAGTAGACTATCTTAAAGTAGTAGTATATATTAGACTAGAACTAGCTAGTAAAGACAGAACCTTAATCTAATAGCAGAGTGTCTAGCAGGCCTTATAGCAAGAAACACTGTTTTAGCAGCAGCTTAGCTAAGCTCTAAGCTGTAATTGTCTTAGTTTTAGGAAAGTATTAAACGTACTTACTAAACTAGTCTACAAAGACTAATATTAAGTTATACTTGTTTTCTTTAGTATTCTTAGATATAAGTAGATCTATAACAAAGTTAAGAAAGAAGTAATACTAGGCTATATTAAGTATAAAGAAAGGTAATAGTAGTTTCTAAGGCTTGTGTCTCTAGATCTTGTTTAGTTAACAAGCTAGGCACCTGTAGATATACTTCTTTATATCTCTAGTTAACTAAGGCTAGTAGTACTTTTATTTTAGAACCTTAATAGTCTTTTCTATACTAAAATAACTCCTTATAGAGTTATTATAATTTTTTAAGAGGATATTTTTGCAAAGAGTTATATTCTTAGAAATCTATACTTTCTTACTCTTACGTAAGACGCTATTAGAGTTAATTTGCTAATAATACTATCTTTTACTTACTCTGCCTGCCTTTTAGCATGTTAGCAACTTATTCTTAAAAAAGGCCTTATTTTGTTCTTAAACCTGTCTAATAAAATTAAGAAGACATTTTAAAGCCTTTAGAGTATATATAGTCTCTCTTTATATAGCTATATTTGCAAAGTATATAAAAGTGCTAACTTAACTATCTAGGCTATAAAAGAAAGCTGCTATAATATTAAAGTCTATTTCTTAAGCTTTAGATAAATTAGATTAACTTTAATTGCTATAATCTATAGAAAGCTAGTTAAAAGCTAAGAGAAGTGCACTTCTAGAACTAGACTACTGCTAGTAAATATCTGTAGAGATAATGCTGCTGTACTTTAAACTTACGCCTGCAGGCAGCAGGGTTACTAACTTTAAACTTACGCCTCTAGGCAGTAGAAAGTATACTAAACTTATACCTATAGGTAGTATTGTACTTTCTTTTAAACTTATACTCTTAGGTAGTATAGTATGTTCTAAACTTACACCTTTAAGCAGTAAAAGGTACCTTAAACTTATACTTATAGGCAGTATTGTACTATCTTCTAAACTTATACCTTTAAGTAGTAGAATTACAAGAGTATCTTTAAAGTATTAACAAGTTACTCTTAGTACCCTTTTAGAGTAGTTAGTACTTTATATAGCCTGTACTATGCTATAAGCTATAGACTTTATAAGAGTCTATATCTAAAGCTTCTGCTAGAAAGTAGGTAGTATAGCGTCTCTTAACACTTGCTGCTTTCTAATAACTATACTCTAAGTATAGTTAAGATACTTTAAAAGGCTGTCTGCTATATTCTTAGGTCTAGGTTTGTATTTAACTTTAAAGTTAAATCTAGATAGCTCTTCTACTTAACAAGCTTGTTTTAAAGAGAGCTCTTTTATTATTATAAAGTACTTTAGATTGTTATAATTAGAGAGTACTTAGATTGTAGATGCAGTGTGCTTAAGGTATTGCTTTTACTGCTAGAATACTAACACAATTACTAACAGTTCTTTATTGTAAGTATACTATTTTACTAATAGTTTCTAGAACTTCTTACTTTAGAATACTACTAGCTTTTAGTAACTCTTAGTTATTAGCTTAGACGTCTGTAGCTGTAGCAGTATAGCTGCTATAGTAAAATCTAATACGTCTATAAAGACTATAATTAGCTTTGCAAGGTTAAAGTGCTAAAGCACTAGAGCTTTAGTAAACTAAGCCTTAATATTAAAGAACGCTATACAGACGTCTTTAAGCTAGCTCTATAGTCTATACTATTTAGTTAGGCCTTTATATATTTTCTTCTTTAACTTTACTTTTTTTTTTTAAAGATTAAGTCTCTTTTAGTCTAGCTCTAGGTTCTAGGTAGCTGTTATATAGTCTACTAGCAGTTGTATAATATTTAAGTAATTATACACAAACTTCTTATAAAAGTTTGCAAAGCTAAGAAATACCTAGATATTTTTATAGCCTTTAGGCTTAGGCTACTTTGTAATAGTGTATACTCTTTCTAGGTCTATTACTACGCCTTTAGGCGTAATAATAAAGCCTAGAAACTTAACAGATTCTGTTAAGAAGAAGTACTTACTTGCTTTAGCAAATAGGCCCTACTTAACTAAACAGTTAAGTACTTTTTTAACGTAACAATTGTAATTTTTTAGGTTCTCTAAGTAGATTAAGATATTGTCTAAGTACACTATGCAAGTCTAATTAAGTAGGCCTTTAAAGGCTTTATAAATATACAACTAGAATGTTGCTAAGGTGTTAGCTAACCTAAAGAGTATAACTAGGTACTTAAAGTGCTTATATTGTGTTTTAAACGCAGTCTTTTACTTATTACTTTCCTTAATCTAGAGCCTATAATAAGCGTTATATAGATCTAGCTTAGTAAAAACCTGCGCCTTTAATAGTCTATTAAGTATCTTACTAACTAGAAGAATTAAGTAGTAATTCTTAATTATTACCTTGTTTAATTCTTAGTAGTCTATATACAGTCTTATAGTACTGTTAGCCTTTAAGACAAACAGAATTAAAGCACTAGCTAGAGACTTACTTAGTCTAATCTACTCTTTTTTCTGTGCTGTGTTAAGGTATTCTTAAAGAATATCTAGTTCTTTGCAAGAAAGGTTATATATTAAGAGATTTAGCACTTTTATACTCTCTATAATATTAATAAAGTAATTATACTCTTAATAAAGAGGTAGCACTCTTAATTAATATTTGCTAAAAGTGTACTACTTGTAGTAGAGCTTTAGTAGTACAAAACAGAGTTTGTTTTTATTAGGCTTGTTATCCTTAGGTAGAACCTAAGGCACGTTCTTGTTATAGTCTACTAGAGACTCTTTACAACCTAGAATAGAGATAACACCTGCTATATACTCTTTTAGTACTACAGAGACTAACTAAGAGTAGTTATCTTAGTAAAAAAAGTCTAAGTTGTGTTAATAATATATAGAGTTAAGGCGCAGCTAAAAAGTGCCTAGCTAACTTTTAGTTCTACGTAGGGCCTGTAAGTAGAGCAAATACAGTTGCTTACTTAGGCCTAGGTTATTAAATAGTTCTTAGACAAAGGTAATAAAGACTCTTTTTATTTTATTAGTATACTATATAAATATTCTTTTAGTAAAACAAATATATAAGTCTACTTCTACAAGCTATAGGTACCTTAGAATAAGGTTATACTTGTAAAAGTTAGCTGTTTAAAAAGTTTTTAGTTCTACCTACTTTATAGTACTTGTGCTGTTAAGGTAATCTATAGTTAGCTAGCAAGACTTATAAATCTATAGTTGCTTATTATTAATAGTAGTAGCTATTAGTTTCTTTATATTGCTGTAAAGTACAATATTTATCTCTTTTAAACTTGCCTTGTTAGCAAGATTTAGCTTAGTACCTAAATTGTACAAAGCTTAAAGCATCTTAAAGGTGCTACTAGGTACTTATAAGTATACTGTTACTGTAATACAGGTCTTCTTTTCTTTAGAATCTAGCCCTAGTAGTAGTTAAGATAGGTTTGCTACTAGAGCTTTTTTTTTCTCTAGTCTTACTTCTATTAGCTATTTCTATAGTCTTAGTTTTTCTAGTGCAGTTTATAGTAATCTCTTAGTTAAGACTAGTTTCTGCTGCCTTATAATATCTAGTACCTAGAGTTCTATGCTAAGGCTGTAAGTAGCTGTTAGAGCTCTTTTAGAACAGTGCTAGGTTTGCTACAGGCTAGAGTATTTCTATAGCTGTTCTAGTGTTTAAACTTACGCCTAGACAAAGAACTAAAGCTATACTTCTTTATTAGTTGTTAGTTAAACTTTTCTAGAGTAGCTTTTAATAGTTTTATAGCAGTTTCTATATTGTAGAAGGCCTTTTTAAACTTAGACTACTCTTAGATATACTTTAGTGTGCTATTATATTAGATTTCTTTCTATAATAGCTCTAAGATTTTACTTTAAATAAATGCTATCTTAAACTTATAGTCTTTTGTGCTATTATTAAACTTAAAGAAGCTGTATAGTAGTAGAAACTTTTTTTAACTAAGTAGTATAAGAAATAAGTTTGTAGAGTCTTTTTTCTTCTACTTAATCTTAAAGAACTTCTAGTAGTTCTTATAACAAGTAAAGACAAGATCTTAGACTAGCTGTTCTTCTACTGTACAGAGCTTAGCCTATGTCTAGATTAATCTCTTAGTAATTTATTATTAGATTAATTCTCTATAAGTACTAAACTATATAGTACTTATAATCTAGTAAGTGCAGGTAACAGAGTCTTTTAGCACTTAAGTATACTAAAACGCTGTCTTAATATCTTTTACCTACTAGTTAACCTACTAAGGAGTTAGAAACGTTTTCTTTGTACTTAGCTTTAGCTTTAGCTAGACGTTGTTTAATGTCTATATAAGCTGCCTAGCCTTGTTAAAGGCTAGCTAGCTATAGCCTAAGGTTTGTCTACTTTAGGCTTTTTTTATTATTGCTACTGCGCAATTAAGTTGCTTCTATTATAGCTTAATCTTAGTAATTAGCGTATTACAAAGCTCTGCTTCTTCTAAGGTATCTAGTCTTTTTACAACTATTACTTAGAAGCTTGCTACTTTTTTTTAGCTCTTGCGCTTCTTTAAGTGTACTAAGAGCGTTATTACTCTTGTATTAATAGGCACAAAATTTCTATTGCTTAATATATCTACTAAGGTATTGTCTTTATAATTAGTATTGTTGTAACGTGTTTCTAGAGTTGTCTTAGAGTTGTTAAGGAGTGCGTCTCCTGCACTCTGTGTTGCGCTCTAGAAGGTACAATGTTCTCTAGCTATTATTAATATATAGCTAGTAATCTACTCTAAGTTGCAAGTTAACTACCTCTTCTAAGAGAAAATAAGAAGAATTTAAATTGTAAGGTTACTGTAAGTAGGTAATTAGACTTAAAGTAGATAGAATAGCTTTAAGGCTAAATTAAAGTTATATTTAGATATTAAACAAATCCTTAAGGTGTAAGCCTCTAGATTTAATAGAAGTATATATATAAGAGGCCTGTGCACAGCCTAGCCCTTAGCCTAGGTGTGCTTAAGGTAGGGTTAAAGGGTATTAGAAAGGAATTCTGTAACACTAGACTATAAAAGGCTAAACCTAGTAATTAATTTACTTACTAAAGCAACTACACTATAGTCTTTAAAAAAAGTAAAGAGACTAAAGTAATACTAATTGTATATAATAAATAGTAGAGTACTACAGCTTAGGCTAGAGATCTTATTATACTATATTTATTCTGCTTTTTACTTGTTTACAAATTAGAACACCTTTATATAGCTAGCTATCTACTATACTATAGTAATAATAATCTTAGCAGGCTACTATTCTATATCTAGTATACTAAATACTTATTTTTAAAAAGAAAATTGTATAGCTTGTTATTAACAATAATTAGTTATTCTAAACAGTTAAGCAGCTATTATTTTAACAGTTTATATACTTTCTTTAGCTTAAGGCTGTGTTAACTAGCTATTATAAATTTAGCACGTTATTTAAGCATTAATTTAAAGACGCTAAGGTAGTATAACTCTAGGACCTTAGTAAATATACAAAGCTATCTATTGCACTTAATATAATAGCAGTATACTGTGCTATATAGTATATTATACTAATCTTTAGTACTTTGTGTATCTTTCTTATATATTTGTATATTATACTTTACTTTGCTATATATACTACAGCGTCTTAAAAACTAAGTGCTTCTATTAATATGTAATCTCTTCTTTGCCTTCTTCTTATTACTATAGGCCTTAAACTCCTTTAGAGTAGTTAGCTGTACTTTTTTAGCAAAGGTTAAAGTTTTCTTTTACTGTACTTGCTTTCTTTTGTATAATTTACAACGTGTAGCAGCCTTGTTAGCTGCTTGTAAGTTAGCAACCTAGTTGCGCACTAAAACTAGTAAATACGCTATTAGCTCTGCGCCTTTAGTAAGCTAATTAAGAGCGTTAACTATAGACGTTAGTAAGCTATTAGTGTGTCTCTAAATCCTTTCTTAAATTAGCTTTAATTAAGACTTAAACTCTAAAGTGTTGCTTAGTGTTTTAGACTCTTATATACTGTTATCTATAGTAAGTAGTAGTAAAGTATATAGTTATACTTTAAGCTTTAATATTACAGCCTCTAGGTTATATAAGACTAGGCTAGCGCTTTTAAACTCTTTCTAAATATTGCTTGCTGTAATTAAAGTGTTAAAAGCTACTTTAAAGTACAGCAAGAACTTAAGTTTAGTAATATAAGTAATCTTATACTATATTAGCTACTTAGCTTAGCAGCTATAAGCTTTCTTTATTAGGGTAAAACACCTTATGTTAAGCAGCTACAGCAGGTATAACAAGTATAGAAGTATATATAAAGTAATAATCTTATGCTCTTTATAGTACTAGTAGAAATTAACTAAGTTATAGCTTTTGTAGCTGTCTAGAATAAGCAGCTAGTAGCTGCTAACAGTACGCGTCTTAGTGTGCTTATTAAAGTGCTTTAACTACTTAACTCTAAGCTTATTATTAGTCTAGCTGTTGTTAGAGACACTTATAACTTAGTTGTTAGGTATACTAGGCTCTTTGTACTAAGTAGAGAGGTAGTGCTTGCTAAAGAAGATAATAAAAAGTAAGATAGACTAGCCCTTTGTATTAATGCCTTAGATAATACTAGTCTACTTTCTATTGCCCTGCTGTACTGTCTTTAGCCTTCTTTAACGCTTAAAGCCTGTAACAACAGCTTCTATAGATATAATACTTATTATAAAGCTAGATTTGTTAAAGTTGTAAGTGTCTTTATCTAGGATACTATACTTAGCTTTAGTATTCTTTACTAGGTAGAACTAGTCTCTTATTACTCTAAGATCCTTATATAAGGCTCTCTTGTAGTTGTACTTTTAATTAAACTTAACTTTAAGCTCTAGCTAGCGCTTAACAAAGGTGCTAGCCTAGTTCTTACTAACAAGTAGGTAGTAGCGCTTAGCAAGCAGAGAATTAGCTATATCCTTTATATTAGCAAGCTAGGGCAAGTATCCTTACTTGTCTAGCCTTAATATATGCTAGACAATTACCTCCTCTTTAGTGCTTGTTAACTTTATTAAGTTAAGCTTGCAATTGTATTGTAGAGAGGTTCTAGCAAGTTAGTTGCTAAGTATCTTTTAAGGCACATTGTAAATAGCTGCAGCACGTTGCTAAGAGAGTGTTGCGTCTTAATAAATAGCCTAGAGAGCAAGCTGTATATCTGCTTTATTTAAGAGCTTTATTGCGTTATTACGTAAAGGTATTATAAGTAGAGTAAAGTTTAGTATAGTCTTAGTAAAAGTAAGCTACTTGCTTAGGTAAGCTACTTGCTTATAAAGTATATTATAGTAAGTTTGTTAAGCTCTATAGCTCTATAGCTTAGTATATAGCTATACTTATAATAACTAACTATAATAATTATCTCTATATATATATAACTAACTAAGTGCTTTTAAATAAGCTTAGTTTAAAATAGATCTTACTTTAATTAAGTAAGTTCTCTAAATATACAGCTAGATTTAATAATTATTAGATAGTAGAGTAGATAGAGCGCAGCCTAGATTAGAAAATCTGCAAGTAAAGATAGCTTTGCAGCTAACTTGCTAGCTATTACTATAATAGATAACTATAATAAATTACTATATTATTAAACACAAGACGTGCTTTTTAATACTACTATTTTCTAGTTAATCTAATGTTTTATAGTATAGATATACAAGCTATAAGTATAAGAGTCTTGTAATTTAAGTATATTTTTATTTACTTACATTATGTAAGCTACTTAGCTTAAAAAAACAAAGCTGCAAACTAGTAACTAGTTAGTAACCTAACTATAATAACTACTATACTTATATATAATTTTGCACACTATTATTATAGCTATAGGCTTTATAAAAGACGTTTAACAGCTTTATATTAAGTAAGAAAACAAGCTTAAGCTACTTGCTTTTACTAGTAGTTTATATATTCTAGATTGCTTTAAACTAAAAGAATAAAACAGTCTTGTTAACATAATTATTATAGCTACTTATTATACTACTAAAGCTAATTATAATAGAGCTTTGTAACTTAAGAACCTAAGATTTGCTACGTCTTTAATTAGCACAGCTAAGGTAGATTTCAAAAAAGCTGCTCTAGTAATTTAATATTCTCTTTTAAGGGCTAGCTTAGTAATTCTACTTATATAATCTAGTAGAGAACTAGAGCTTTACTTTGTAATAAAAAAAAGGCAGCTATTAGCAAAGCTTATAATACTAACTATATAGTAAAATATTAGCTTCTTAAAAACCTAAAGATAGTAGCAACTTATATAGCTAGCACTACTAAATAGAAGACTAAGATCTAGTAACAAGCTAAAAAAGATCTAAACTAGACTTACTATAATGTCTGCAAGAGTAGTTAGTTATTACGTCTTATTATTATATCTTTATTCTAACTAAATATAGTAAAATAGCTAAAGAATAAGCTTAGTACTACCTCTAAAAAATAAGATGCTATTAATTATAAAATTAATATACGTAACTATTTAATATCTATCTCTAAGGTTAACGCTGCTATTAAGAAGAAAAAAGAGTTAGGTACTAGCTAGGTAGCTAAACGCTTGTTTAGTGCTAGTAGTGCCCTTAAAATTATCTTCTAAAAAGAGTATTAAAAGAGTCTTAAAAAGCTAAAAACTAACACTTTTAACTCTAATACTAAGAAAGAAAAGTAGGTTAAGTTTTGTAATAAGCTTTTACTAAAGAGTCTAGCTGTATACCTATATAATAAGTAGAAGTAAGTTAGTATATCTAATTATTATATATATTTACTAATAGTACTAAGCAGTATAAGCTTAATAATTACCTAGCTAATC
>JAFISE010000328.1:0-20181 GCA_022560025.1 Stagonosporopsis chrysanthemi
GGCCCGTGCGACCCCTACTCTACCACTACCCCTAGGTCCGTGCGACCCCGACCCTACCCCTACCCACTGCTGGGTACCCCGCACCCATTTGCCAGCCTAAGTGTAGCTGTTCTTATATAAACTTCTTAGTAGCTTTAAGTTCTTCTAGGTTCTATTTATATAAAAAAGAGTAATAGTTTAGCAAGAGTTCTTTTAAAACAATTCTATAGTTATAAAGGCAGTGTTCTAAAAGGCTTTTAGCTTCTGCCTTACTAAATATATTAGTATACTAGGAGTATTAAGCTAGTAAGTATTTCTAGATTAGTTAAGCGTTGTTAAAGTTGTCTTAATTACGCTTTTCTTCTATAATACAATTTATCTTATATAAATTAGTTATAAAGAACTTGTTTTATAGTTTCTTTATTAAGAAGTAGAAAGTATTAGCTAAGAGTGTAGTAATAGTAGCGTCCTTAGTTAGACTAGTTACAGAGGTATTTACTACTTTATTAAGTAGCACTAAGAGTTGTAAATAAAACTTAGGCAACTTTAATATACTTCTTATATATTAAATAGTTGTACTAAGGCTATATTATTGCTAATACTATTTTTATTCTTATAAAGCATCCTATTACTCTATGTCCTGTTAGGCTTTGCTTTTTCTAAGATATTGTTGCAAACTTATTAATAAAGGCAGGGCAGAATTATATAATTAAGAGTATTTAGCAAGCTATATTAACTAAGACCTATCTATATTAAGTTATAGCTTAAAACACTTTAACTACTTAATTCTAATAATATAGTTCTATAATCTAAAGTCTATAATAATAAAAGAGTAATTATATACCTTTTAGCTATTAACTATAAAGTGTAACTGTGTATACTAGGTTACTAGAAAGGTAATTTAATTCTAAAACCTTTTAAGCTAGACTAAGAAGAGTAGCTTTTAGAAAAGTTTATAGACAGAGGTAGAAATAGAATAAGCAATATTAGAATTTAAAAACAAAAATCCTTAGGCACTAGTATTAACTAAAGAGCAGAGTTAAACACTAAGCTCTTAGTTGTAAAGAATAGTAGAAGTAAAGAAATAAGGTCTGCTAAATAAATAAGATAATAAAAGGTTAAGTAGATTATATTAGTTTAGGCCTAAGTAAGATTATCTTTCTAAGCAGGACTGTTTTCTATAGAGATTAAATAGGTCTTATTAAAGTCTTCTTTAGTATTAATAAAGTCTTTCTGTTTTACCTTAATTTTGTGTATACAGAGTACTATATAACTCTTAGTAAAGTATCTTAGCTTTTTATAGTTATAGCAAGCTCTTAGAGTTATATTTGTTTTAAGTGTAAGTATATTAGAAAGTTAGCAGAGTATAAGAGTACTCTAAGCAAAGTAAGTAGATTAGCTAGAAAAAAAGTAATCTTATTAACTTGTTGTAACAGAGCTCTATTTTATATTTAACTAAGGTGTTTTTATTAATCTTAGAGGTTGTAAAACTAGAAGTAGCAGTATAGTAAGGTTGTTTTTCCTTTCTATATTGTAAGCAGTTAAGTATTTTACTATTTAAGAGAAGGAATTATACTATTACTACTTAAAGCCTAGATTAAGTACTTAAATACTTAAGGAAATCTTAGTCTATATATAGTAAAACTATTCTAATTAGAGTACCTTTTCTTTTATAGCTATACTAAGAAAGCAGCTCTTAAAAGTAGAGAAAACTTCTAATTTCTCTATTTAGAGTTAATTAAAGGCTGCTTAGCTTTCTGCCTGCTTGTTCCTAGTAACAAAGTATGTCTTAAAGAGCGTAATTATCTCTTCTATAGTGTAAAAGCAATCTGTCTTATTGTTAGAAAGGTACTAAGGTTCTAAGTATTCTTTAGCTAATCTAGAGATATAACTCTAGACAAAGGCTATATAAGTATATATACTCTAATAGTAGTCTATATTAATATTAAGTTAGTCTTAAATAAAAGTATACTATTACTAAAAAGTAGAGTTATCTTTATTTATAAAAACCTTAATATTAGAGGTCTTTTTAGAGAGCTTTTTGCGTACTATAAGTCCTAAGCTAGCTTTTAATAGCTGCCTTATAGTAGATTAATATAGTACACCTATTAGTAGTGTTTCTATTATAGAAAGAGGGCAATCTGCTAAAGCAAGACTAGCACGTAACTAAGCAAGTTCTTACTATAGTTAGGCTATCTCTTTTAAGAGATTGTAGTAAGATAGCTTTAAATTAGATCTGTTGTTAGCAGCAGACTGTTGTACTAATACAGGGCTCTAAGAGCGTCTAGCCTCTAATTAGTTCTAAGACTAAGTAGCAGGTCCTATAGTAGTGCCTAATTGTGAGGTCACTGTAGGCAGGCAATCGGACTCAAGGTAGATAGGATGGCTTCAAGGCCGAATTAGGGTTGTATTTGGATATCAGACGAATCCTTGAGGTGTGAGCCTCTGGATTCAATAGGAGTATATATATAAGAGGCCCGTGCGCAGCCCAGCCCTTGGCCTAGGTGTGCCCAAGGTAGGGCTGAGGGGTATCAGAGAGGAATCCTGTGACAATAGCCCCCCCCCTTCTTGCAGCTCGTCCTGAACTGCTCAGAGTTCCTATTCTTGTGTAAAGTACAGCTGCTGGGCTCTAGAAAACCTCCGTCCCACAGGAGGAAAAAACCTTGGCTGGAGAAGCTGCCGTAACTGTTACAGGGATCAAGTACTCAGACTCAACCCCAGAGGCTGGTGCTACCGTCAACCTGCCCCTGGCCCAGGCCGGGGGAGGTGCGAGTAGTTACTAATACTTAGCCTTTAGTCCCTGGCTGTGTACGCGCTCAGAGTTGTAGCCTCTCCTACAGAGCCTCAAGCTCCTCTTGGGTCAACTTTGAACAGGTAGGCCCACCATCAGCTAGCATATTGATCAGGCCTCGACCTGTCGTTTGTAGGGTAAACGCCGCAACGTCGCCCTCCTAATGCCCTGAACTCACGCCTATAGACAGCAGGGGTTGCTCTGAACTCACACCCGTAGGCAGCGTAGCAGTGCTCCAAACTCACGCTCTCTGGCGGCGTCGCACGTGTTCTGAACTTCACTCTCAGGTGGCAGAACTAGGGGTACTCTAAACTTACACCTGTAGGCGGCGTTGTACAAATTCTGAACTCACGCCTGCAGGCAGCAGAATTAAAGGATGCTCAACATGTGAGTTCCTTAGATGTAAATGCTTATACTCTAACCTATAGGTGCCCCACAAGGTCACTAATAGGCTCCCGTAATAGGTCTGGCTCCTGCGCAAGCGGCCTTAGGATTCATTCCTTCATAGGAGCGGCATCTCATATGGCGAACAGGTCACGATTGACCGTTTGTCACCTTCTGATAAGTGCCTAATTCAATAATCGCGCAGCGTCATTGAACTTCCAGCGTTTGCCCTGTCACGCCCTAGGTAAAACAGCAACCCGCAGGGGTGAGATTGTGTGGCTATTGGCCATGCGAGTGAATGGTCGCATGCTGCTTTTAGGCGCGAGTGAATGTTGTGAAGAGTAGGTGAGAGAGCAGTCAGAGGTCGGAGCGTGGCTGGGGGACGGTTGGTGGACCATATAAACACACCACGGCACTCCAACTTCTTACACACTACACTCAACTACCTGCATCTCTTTGCTGCGATACCTCTTCTGCAACTAGTCACCATGACTCCAGCACCTTCTTACGTCTCAAACAAGCCTCTGCCTGACTTCGTGTATGCTTTGCCTGACAACATGGCTCCGCAGCCTTCACTCACACGCTTCTAGTGCCGCGGCAGCGTTACCTGCCTCACAACTGCTTCCAAGACTGACCCTGATGGCACAATTTCGTCGTTCATTGCGGTGTTTCGACGCGCTGAGGGCTATGCCACGCGCAACAACAATTTTAGTGTCTGTTCTAGTTGCGCTCAGGCCTATAAGGGTGGTTGTGTCGAGGTATGCCCAAGCCTTCTCCGGTGTCGTTCTGGTACTAACGCGAAGCAGATAGAGGCACACTTCCGTCGAGCCTGCAACATCCTTGACTAGCTGATTGACCGCGCCCTCTGCAAGCATAACGATGCCGTTGCTGCAGCAGGTAACACCTTGACTGACGCCGAGGTCCTCGAGACCACCCAGACCTTCTTCCAGACCGCATACGACTACGCCAAAGCTTGCCGCATTAAGTTCAAGGAGTATGATGCTGTGGTTGCCCGGAAGGTCAAGAGCAGCGGCAAGACTGGGTCCCAATACCGTCACGATCGTCAGGTATCTCGCGAGCACAATCTGCAGCGCTACAATGTAAGGATGGTCCTAGTCTCTGCTGGATGTTTGCTGACTTTATAAAGGCTGCTATTGGTACAGTAGGCAAGAAGGCGCCCTCCAATGTTGTGGTTGATAGCTTGGTTGAGGAGCACTTCAAGAAGGCCGGTCGCGCTGCTAATGCTAAGAAGCGTTGGTACTACTATAGTACTGACATCCCCAGCGCGACTGAGGCTCCTCTGGCTGCGTTCGGTTGTCTTTCTGTAGCAGCCTCTCCTACCAAGGGCGGAAGCCGGGGTAGACGTAGTAGTCCGCCCTTCTGCCTGAGTCCCGCTCATTATAAGGTAGAGGTTTAGGTTAGTGGTGGTGTGCAGGATAGCCATAAAGGCTTTCTGAGTCAAATAGTTCAATGCTAGGCATAACCCACTTCACAATTGCATCTTGTGGGCAGAACAAGTTCCTTGACTATTTAGTGACTACATCGGATCGTCGCCAGACCTGTATCGGCCTCTTGACGGTTCGCCATGGGTCAACGCCAATCGTGTCACTGTTAGACGTGTAGATTTAGCACTAATTGCCTGTAGAGGACTTCTGCGGACGTCCTCTCTTCCTCCTCAGAGGTTCAAGATCCTTAGGCGCTTTGCGCTTTCGACCCGCAGGTCTTAATCGTGATAAGTCACGGGAATCTTTGTGGTAGTCTTCAAGTATCTAATCACAATAATCAAGATGCTTACGTGGTTCCCAGGTTGCGTCTTTATTTGACCAACCTAGCTACTTAACTCTGTACTCACGCTCTCAGGCAGCAGAGTCGCGGTGCTCTAGGATTCCCTCAACCTCGTACCTATCGCAAGGTAGGGCATCTATAGGAATCTGCACTAGACCTGGCCAGAACTCCTTGCTCGCAAGGGGCTCCCTCTAGGGTTCAAGTAGCAAGACGTTGAACACTGGGTGCACTCTGTCTATAGAGGGTAGCAGCTCAAGCTTGTACGCCAATTTCCCAACCTTCTTAAGGACCGTGAACAGCCCTAAGTACCTTGCGTCGAACTTCTTTAAAGGACGCTTAGTAAGGAGGTTCTTTGCGCGGAGGATCACCTAATCTCCTTCTGCAAAGTGTCGTTCAGATCTCTTAGAGTTGTACCAACGAGCTTAGCTCTGTTAGGCGTACTCTAGAGTCTCCTTTGCTGTAGCCCAAGCTTTATGCCAACGCATAAGGCGCCCAGCAACTTGCTGTCGTAGCTCCAGGGCCTTCGCGTCCTTGTCCCAGTCAGCAGGCAGTTGGCGTAACCAATGCTCGTCTGGCACTCTGTCAAAGCCTTTAGGATCAACACCATAGGCAACCTTAATAGGAGACTCACCATAAGCTGCGTAAGGCTTTAAGTTATATGCGTACTCTGCATACAGCAGGAGGTCTACCCAGTTGTCCTGTTAGTAGTTTATGTATATGCAAAGGTACGTCTCAAGCTCTTGGTTTTGCCGTTCCGTCTGGCCGTCTGTCTAGGGATAGAAGGCCGTACTAAGACAGTGGACTATCTTGAGGTAGTAGCATATATCAGACTAGAACTGGCTAGTAAAGACAGAACCTTAATCTAACAGCAGGGTGTCCGGCGGGCCTTGTAGCAGGAAACACTGTTCTAGCAGCAGCTCGGCTAGGCTCTGGGCCGTGATCGTCTTGGTTCCGGGAAAGTATTGGACGTACTTACTAAACCAGTCTACAAGGACCAATATCGAGTTATACTCGTTTCCTCTGGCATCCTTAGACACAGGTAGATCTGTGACAAAGTCAAGGGAGAAGTGACGCCAGGCTGTATTAGGTACAGGGAGAGGTGACAGTAGTCCCCAGGGCTTGTGTCTCCGGATCTTGTTCAGTTGACAAGCTGGGCACCTGTGGATATACTCCTTCACGTCCCTAGTTAACTGAGGCCAGTAGTACTTTCGTTTCAGAACCTCAACGGTCTTCTCTATGCTAAAATAACCCCCTATAGGGTCATCATGATTCCTTAAAAGGATAGTTTCGCGAAGAGTTGCATCCTTAGGAATCTATACTTTCCCACTCTTACGCAGGACGCCATTGGGGTCAATTTGCCAATAATGCTGTCCCTTACCCGCTCCGCCCGCCTCTCAGCGCGTCAGCGACTCGTTCCCGGGAAAGGCCTTATCCCGTTCCTAAACCTGTCTGATGAAATCGAGGAGACGTTCTGGGGCCTCCAGAGCGTATGCGGTCTCCCCTTGCGTGGCTACATTCGCAAGGTATGTGGGAGCGCTAACTTGACCGTCTAGGCTACAAAGGAGAGCCGCTGTAACGTCGAAGTCCGTTTCCCAAGCTTCGGATGAATCAGATTGACCCCAATTGCTATGATCTATAGAAGGCTGGTCAAGAGCTAAGGGAGGCGCACCTCCAGAACCAGACTGCTGCTGGCAGATATCCGCAGGGACGATGCTGCTGTGCCCTGAACTCACGCCCGCAGGCGGCAGGGTCACTAACTCCGAACTCACGCTTCTGGGCGGCAGGGGGTACACCAAACTCACGCCTGCAGGCGGCGTTGCACTTTCCCCTGAACTCGCACCCTCGGGCAGCGTAGCGTGTTCTGAACTCACACCTTCAGGCAGCAGAGGGTACCCTGAACTCACGCCCACAGGCGGCGTTGTACTATCCTCTGAACTTACACCTTCAGGCGGCAGAATCACAGGAGCATCTTCGGGGTATTGACGGGTCGCCCTCAGCGCCCCCCTAGGGTGGTCAGCACCCTGCGCGGCCTGTACCACGCTGTAAGCCATAGACTTTGCAAGAGTCTATATCCGAAGCTTCTGCTGGAGAGTGGGTAGCATAGCGTCCCTTAACGCTTGCTGCTCTCCAACAACTATACCCTGAGCGTAGTCAGGACGCCTTAAAGGGCCGTCCGCTGCATTCTCAGGTCTGAGTTTGTATTCGACTTCAAAGTCAAATCTAGATAGCTCCTCCGCCCAACGGGCCTGTTTTGGAGAGAGCTCCTTTGTTGTCATAAAGTACCTCAGATTGTTATAATCGGAGAGTACTCGGATCGTGGACGCGGCGTGCTCGAGGTATTGCCTCCACTGCCGGAATGCCAACACGATCGCTGACAGTTCCTTATCGTGGGTATGCCATCTCACTGATGGTCCCTGGAACTTCTTGCTCCAGAACGCTACTAGCTTCCAGTGACTCTCGGTCATCAGCTCAGACGTCTGTGGCTGCAGCAGTATAGCTGCCATAGCAAAATCCGATGCGTCTGTAAGGACCACAATCAGCTTCGCAGGGTCAAAGTGCTGAAGCACTGGAGCCTTGGTAAACCAAGCCCTAATATCGAGGAACGCCGCGCGGACGTCCTCAGGCCAGCTCTATGGTCTATACCATTTGGTTGGGCCTTTGCGCATTTCCTTCTTCGACTTCGCCCCCCCCTTCTAGGGATCGGGTCCCTCTTAGTCCAGCTCTGGGTTCTGGGCGGCCGTCATATGGTCCACCAGCAGTCGCACGATACCTGAGTAATTGTACACAAACCTCCTATAGAAGTTTGCGAAGCTAAGAAACACCTAGATGTCCTTATAGCCCTTAGGCTCAGGCCACTCCGTGATGGTGCGCACTCTTTCTAGGTCTATCACCACGCCCTCAGGCGTGACAATAAAGCCTAGAAACTCAACAGATTCTGTTGAGAAGGAGCACTTGCTTGCCTTAGCAAACAGGCCCCACTCGACCAAACAGTCGAGTACCTCTTCAACGTAACAATTGTAATCTTCTAGGTTCTCCGAGTAGATCAGGATGTCGTCCAAGTACACTACGCAAGTCTGATCAAGCAGGCCCCTAAGGGCTCTGTGAATATACGACTAGAAGGTCGCTGGGGCGTTGGCCAACCCAAAGGGCATGACTAGGTACTCAAAGTGCCCATATCGTGTCTTAAACGCGGTCTTCTACTCATCACCTTCCTTGATCCGGAGCCTATGATAGGCGTCACGTAGATCCAGCTTGGTAAAAACCCGCGCCTTTGACAGTCTATTGAGCATCTCACTAACCAGGGGAATTAAGTAGCGATTCTTAATCGTTACCTTGTTCAATCCCTAGTAGTCCACGCACAGTCTCATGGTACTGTTGGCCTTTAGGACAAACAGGATTGGGGCACTAGCTAGAGACTTGCTTGGTCTGATCCACCCCTTCTCCTGCGCTGTGTCGAGGTATTCCCAAAGGATATCTAGTTCCTTGCGAGAAAGGTTGTATATTGGGAGATTTAGCACTTTTGCGCCCTCTACAATGTTAATAGAGTGATCGTACTCCTAGTAAGGGGGCAGCACTCCTAATTGACGTTTGCTGAAAGCGTACCACTTGTGGTAGAGCTTCAGCAGTACGAAACAGAGTTCGTCTTTATCAGGCTTGTCATCCTCAGGTAGAACCTGAGGCACGTCCCTGTCGTAGTCTGCTAGAGACTCTTAACAACCTAGAGTGGGGATAACGCCCGCTATATGCTCCTCTAGTACTGCAGAGACCAACCAAGGGTAGTCATCCCAGCAGGGAGAGTCCAAGTTGCGTTGACAGCGTACAGAGTCGGGGCGCAGCCAGGGAGTGCCCAGCTGACCCTTGGTCCTACGCAGGGCCTGTAGGTAGAGCAAATACAGTTGCTCACCCAGGCCTAGGTTGTCAAACAGTTCTTAGACAGAGGCAATAAAGACTCTCTCTGTTCTGTTAGTATACCATGTAAACGTTCCTTCAGCAAAACAGATGCATAGGTCTGCCTCTGCGAGCTACAGGTACTCTAGAATAAGGTCATACCCGTAGAAGTCAGCTGTCTAAAAGGTTTCTGGTCCTACCTGCTTTACAGTACCTGCGCTGTCAAGGCAGTCTATAGTTAGCTAGCAAGACCCGTAAATCCACAGTTGCTTGTCGTCAATAGTAGTAGCTATTGGTTTCCTCGCGTTGCTGTAGGGTACGATATTCGTCCCCTCTAGACTCGCCCTGTTGGCGAGATTTAGCTCAGCACCTAAATTGTACAGGGCTTAGAGCGTCTTAGGGGCGCCGCCAAGCACCTGTAGGTGCACTGTCACTGCAATACAGGTCTTCTTCCTATTAGAATCTGGCCCCAGTGGCAGTCAGGATAGGTTTGCCACTAGGGCTTTCCTTTTCCCTAGTCCTGCTTCTGTTAGCTGTTCCTATAGTCCTAGTTTTTCCAGTGCGGCTTATAGTAATCCCTTAGTTAGGACTGGTTTCTGCTGCCTTGTAATGTCTAGCGCCTAGAGTTCTGTGCTAGGGCTGTAAGTAGCTGTCAGGGCTTCCCTAGAACGGTGCTAGGTTCGCTACGGGCTGGGGTATTCCCACGGCTGTTCTAGCGTTTGAACTTACGCCTAGACAGAGAACTAGGGCCACGCTTCCCCATTGGTTGTTGGTCAGACTTTTCTAGGGTAGCTTTCAACAGTCCTACAGCAGTTTCCGCGTTGCAGAGGGCCTTCTTAAACTTAGACCACTCCTAGATGTGCTCTAGTGCGCTATTGCGTTAGATTTCCTTCTGTAATGGCTCTAGGATTTTGCTCCAGATAAACGCTATCTTGAACTCGTGGTCCTCTGTGCCATCGTCAAACTTAAAGAAGCTGCGTAGTAGCAGGGACTCTCTTCAACTAAGTAGCATAAGGAACAAGTTTGCAGAGTCTTCCTTCCTCTACTTAATCTCAAAGAACTTCTGGTAGTTCTTGTAACAAGTAAAGACAGGATCTTAGACTAGCTGTTCCTCTACTGCGCAGAGCTCAGCCTATGTCTAGATCAATCCCTCAGTAATCTATTGTTAGATTAATTCTCTGTAAGTACTGAACTGTATAGTACCCATAATCTAGTAGGTGCAGGTGACGGAGTCCTCCAGCACTTGAGTATACTAAAACGCCGTCTCAATGTCTTTCGCCTACTAGTCAACCTGCTAGGGGGTTAGAGACGTTTTCTCCGTGCCCAGCTTTGGCTTTGGCTGGACGTTGTTTAATGTCTGCATAAGCTGCCTGGCCTTGTCAAAGGCTGGCTGGCTATAGCCTAGAGTCTGTCCGCCCTAGGCTTCTTTTATTGTCACCACTGCGCGATCAAGTTGCTTCTGTCGCAGCTTAATCTCAGCAATTGGCGCATTACAAAGCTCCGCTTCCTCTAGGGCATCTAGTCTTTTTGCGACTATTGCCTGGAGGCTTGCTGCTTCTTCCTGGCTCTTGCGCCTCCTTAGGTGTACTGGGAGCGTCGTTGCTCTCGCATCAATAGGCGCGAAATTTCCGTCGCTTGACGCGTCCGCCAGGGTGTTGTCTTCGCAATCAGTGTCGTCGCGACGCGTCTTTAGGGTCGTCCCGGGGTCGTTGAGGGGTGCGTCCCCTGCGCTCTGTGTTGCGCTCCAGAGGGTACGATGTCCTCCAGCCATTGTTAACACGTGGCTGGTAATCCACTCTAAGTCGCAAGTCAACTGCCTCTTCCAAGAGGAAATATGAAGGATTCGAATTGTAAGGTCACTGTAGGCAGGCAATCAGACTCAAGGTAGATGGGATAGCTTCAAGGCCGAATTGGGGTTGTATTTGGATATCAGACGAATCCTTGAGGTGTAAGCCTCTGGATTCGATAGGAGTATATATATGGGAGGCCCGTGCGCGGCCCGGCCCTTGGCCTGGGTGTGCCCGAGGTAGGGCCGAGGGGTATCGGAGAGGAATCCCGTAACACTAATATTAAGGTTGTATCTAAGTTAAGTAGGTTATTAATAGTCTTTAAGTATTTATCTTAGTACTAAGCTAGTAAATAGGTAGAGGTTAGGTAGGAGTTAAGGTAGCACGTAACAGTACTTAACCTCTACCTAACCTCTACTTGTACTAAGTTAATACTAAGTAGGTAAGAGTTAGGTTATCTCTACTTAGAGTAAGAGTTAGGTTAGAGTTGCTAAAAAATATACTAAAAATTAGCTTTGCTAACTCTAACTATATATAGAAAAAATTTACAAGATTCTAAATCTATTATTTTTTAAGAAAATAACTCTATTAGATATTAGAATTATAAGAAATTATTATTACAGCAAATTATTATATTATATAATTATTAGTTTAGAAAGAGTTTGTAATTACTCTTTATAGACATACTTAGAGAATTAGAGTTAGAATATAAACATGTACACTAATTAGCTAAACAACGTTTTACTGCTGCTAAAAGTACTAAGCTTATTATAGTATTAAAAAGCTAGCTTTAAATCTTTCTACTAAATAGTAACCTTCTTTGCATAAATAGTGTTTAGGTTAAGATCTAATAATATTAGCACCTATATTAAATTGTATTTGCAAATATATATACCTTTAAAATATCTTACTAAGAAAGCTTTACTTACTTTTTAAATAGCTTTAATTGCAGAGTGTTAAAAACAAGCGTTGCTTATTACCTAGATATACTATATAATTTTGCAAACAAGGCGTACAAATAGCAGCTTGTAGAAAAGAAGTTTGCTACTTTTTTAGTAGCAACAGATTTTGTAAAAAGTAATAGCTATAGAGAATTAAAACAGTTTTGTAATAATAGCTTGTAATAACTTACTACTAAGCTTGTAGCACTAGAGCTTACAAGCAAGTTTAGTAGATAGAAGTAATTTATAAGTAGCTTTTATAGTAAAGAGCTTAGCTTTTAGCTTTTAAGTAATAGCTTGTACGCTAGCCTTGTTCTTAATATTCTTAAACTTTAGCAGTATAGTAGTAGTTATACAGAGTAATAGATAGGTTGTAAGTAGTAAGTAGATAGTAGATACAAGTAAATAAACAGATATTTTGTAAATATCCTGCAGTTATAGTAAGTTTATTAGGCCTTATAGCTCTATAGCTTAGTGCACAGCTATACTTATAATAATTAACTGTAATAATTATTTTTACACATACAACTAACTAAGTACTTTTAAATAAGCTTATTTTAAAATAGATTTAACTTTAATTAAGTAAGTTCTCTAAATATACAGCTAGAGTTAATAATTATTAAATAGTAGAGTAGGTAAGGCGCAGCCTAGCTTAGAAAATCTGCAAGTAGGGATAGCTTTACAGCTAATTTACTAGCTGTTACTGTAATAGATAACTGTAATAAATTACTATATTATTAAATATAAGACGTACTTTTTAATAATACTATTTTCTAGTTAATTTAATATTTTGCAGCATAGATATGCAAACTATAAGTATAGGAGTCTTGCAATTTAAGCATGTTTTTATTTGCCTATAGTATACAAGCTACTTAGCTTAAAAAAACAAAGCTGTAAACTAGTAACTAGTTAGTAACCTAACTATAATAACTACTATACTTGTATATAATTTTGCATACTATTATTGCAGCTATAGACTCTATAGAAGACGTCTAACAGCTTTATATTAAGCAGGAAGATAAGCCTAAGCTGCTTGCTTTTGCTAGTAGTTTGTACATTCTAGATTGCTTTAAACTAGAAGAATAAAACAGTATTCTTAATATAATTATTACAGCTACTTATTATATTGCTAAAGCTAATTGTAATAGGGCTTTACAACTTAAAAGGCTAAGGTTTGCTATGTCTTTAATTAGCGTAGCTAAGGTAGATCTAAGAAAGGCTACCTTACTAATTTAACATTCTTTTTTAAAAGCTAGCTTAGCAATTCTACCTACGCAATCTAGCAGAGAACTAGAGCTTTACTTTGCAATAAAGAAAAAGTAGCTATTAGTAAAGCTTGCAATACTAACTATACAGTAAAATATTAGCTTTTTAAAAAACTAAAGACAGTAGCAACTTATATAGCTAGTACTGCTAAACAAAAGACTAAGATCTAGTAATAAGCTAAGAAAGATCTTAACTAGACCTGCTATAATATCTATAAGAGTAGTTAGTTATTATGTCTTATTATTATATCTTTATTCTAACTAAATATAGTAGAATAGCTTAAGAATAAGCTTAGTGCTACTTATAAAAAATAAGATACTATTAATTATAAGATTAATATGCGTAACTATTTAATATCTATCTCTAAGGTTAATGCTACTATTAAAAAGAAGGAAGAGTTAAGTACTAGCTAGGCAGCTAAACGCCTGTTTAGTGCTAGTAGTGCCCTTAAAATTATTCTCTAAAAAGAGTATTAAAAGAGTCTTAAGAAGCTAAAAACTAACACTTTTAACTCTAATACTAAGAAAGAAGAGTAGGTTAAGTTTTATAATAAGCTTTTGCTAAAGAGTCTAGCTGTGTGCCTAGATAATAAGTAGGAGTAAGTTATTACATCTAATTATTATATATATTTACTAATAGTACTAAGCAGTATAAGCCTAATAATTACCTAGCTAATCTAGGCAATAGTAGCCTTCTTCTAACTGCAGACAACTCTTATATTAAGAGTAATAATAGCAATAAGTGTAAGAAAGAACTTAAAGATAATAGTACTAAGCTAGAGGTATACTTTACAGCTATACTAAATAAGTATAAGATAGATAAGTAGTATTAGTAAGCTCTTATAGAAGAGGAGAAAACTAATTTTAAGAGTTTTAGCAATTTAGAAGACTTAGCTAGTAATAAAGAAGATAAGAGTAATAATAGTAATAATAATAAGTAGATACAAGCTGTCTAGTACGCTAGCTCCTTAGTAGATTATTACAACTAATTAAAACAGCTTAGACTTTAACAATTTCTCTTAAACTTTAATTATACTTAACTTGTTATAGAAATAATATCTAGAGATTGTTAAAGTAAAGATGCTAAGAATATTAAACGCGTTATCTATAGATTTTCTTTTAGCAATATTCTTTAAACCTGTCTATACTGTTTTTTTTTTCTTACTAAAATATTATATTACAATTAATTATTACGTTTAATTATTATAGCTATGCTTTTACTTCTAGCTAGTAACAGAGCTAATAAGGCATCTAGTATACTGCAAGATCTTAAGGGCCTTAAAATAATTGCACTCTAGACTATAAAAGGTAGAACTTAGCAATTAGTTTACTTGCTAAAGTAACTGCAGCACAGTCTCTAGAAAAGTAAAGAGAGCAAGGCAATACTAATTGTATAGGACAGATAGTAGAGTACTATAGCTTAGGCTAGAGATCTTGTTGTACTATATCTGCAATAAGGTTCTGCCTCTTGCACTAGATATATCTAGACTTAATTTAGAAAGGCTGCTTACACTTTTACTAGCTATCTATATTTATATTACTTTAACTATAAGTATATATTACAACACCTAATAGTAAAAAGTATTAGAACTAAGTATATACTAAATTACTTAAGGTCTTAAACTTATTTGCAAATTAGAACGCCTTTATATAGCTAGCTATCTACTATACTATAACAATAACAATCTTAGCAGGCTACTATTTTACATCTAGTATACTTAATACTTACTTTTAAAAAAAAAATTGTACAGCTTGTTATTAACAATAATTAGTTATTCTAAATAGTTAAGCAGCTATTATTTTAATAGTTTATACGCTTCCTTTAGCCTAAGGCTGTATTAACTAGCTGTTATAAATTTAGTACGTTATTTAAGCATTAATTTAAAGACGCTAAGGCAGCACAACTCTAAGACCTTAGTAAATATACAAGGCTATTTATTGTACTTAACGCCTAGACTTCTAGTAATTACCTAAGCTTCCTAGCAATTAAAGAATACTATATTAACAACAAGTAAAAGCTTTAAAAGGTGCTACTAGATTTTATCCCTATGCAAGGAAGGCATACTAAAACGTCTATAGCTAAAGAAGTTATATAAGTCTTTTAAAGTACAAGCACTATAAAAAGGTTGCTTAGTATTATATATAATAATGCAAGTAATAATAGTACTTTATTATAGTTAGTTAAAGCTCTTCTAGCTAAAGAAAGTTATATATAGAGCTCTAAGAAAAATACTATCTCTTACTTTATGCACGTAATTAATCTTGTTATTTAAGATATTATATTCTATCTAAAGCTGTTAGCTTCTCTAGAAATAGAACAGAGAGAAATACTGCAATCTTACTATATTTAAAATATTTAAACAGATATATTAGTTCTTAATTCTTTATATAAGGTAAACTTTCTTTTATTATAGATATTTATTATATACTTATAAAGACACAGCTGTAAGCTATTGTTATTACAATTAATCTATTGCTTTAACAATTTAAGAGGTTTTTAGCAACCTAGCAGAACCTACTAGCAAGTAAACGCCTGTTAGTTATTTAAGATATAAAAACAAGGTAGAATTCTACGTATAATATGTGTAAACGTACAGTTAAGCTTTAGCTATATATTAACAAATAGCTTAAGCAAGAAATCTAGCTAAAAGGCACAAGTTTTAGAGCTAATTAAGATACTGCTAAGGCAGATTTTAAAGACTTTAAGAAACTCTGCCTTAGAGCATCTAAGTAGTACTATTTCTAGGTAATTATATATATGCTAAAGAACTTTAAGATAGTAATAAGCTATCTAAGTAAGAACTACAAGCCTTATATTCTATACATCTAGCTTATATATAGACACCTTTTTAATTTCTTAGAAGATATAACTAGCAAGCTTAGAGAAGATACTAACAGCGTTAACAGCAATAAGTAGCTAGACGTTGTTTAGGCTGCAGTAAATAAAGGTTGTGCAAAGTTGTTAAAATACTACATAAAAATAAGTAGAGATTAGGGTTTTTTTTTTAATTGCGTAATAATTCTAGACTCTATACAAAAGCTAACTGCTTATAAAGTACTATTATTACAGTTTATTATTACAGCTATATACTAACAAGATCTAGGATAAGTTATAGAAAGTTTATTAAAAGTATACTTACTATTAAGAATTTTTAGACTATCTAGACTGCTATAATAGTACTAAGACTAGAGGTAATAGCCTAGTCTCTAATACTATCTTAAGGCAATTGTTAGAAGGTAAATAGTTTTGTAAGCTAGCTACACTAATTTAATTACAGTTAGTAAGCTTTTTTATATATAGTTAAAGTTTAACTTTTAATATAGATAAGAATATAGGCCTAACTAGATTTAAAAGAGAGTCCTATCTAAGTATACTCTGTATTCTATTAGGTAACAGCTTTAATATCTTAGAGTAGTAGAAGTTAAACAAAGCTTTTTATCCTTATCTTGTACAAGTTATAAAAGATATTCTAGCAGTACTTATCTTATAAGTAAGAGTAGAGTAAGTATTTAATACTACTAGAGACGTGCTTAGAGATTAGAAGCACAGACTTTCTGCCTAAGCTATCTAAGAGATTATAATTCTAAAAGATTTAATATTCTTAGAAGCTATAGTAGAAGACAACACTTTACTTTATAATAAGGTAGATAATCTTCTTAAGTTGCCTGCTTGTGTTAAGCTAGTAGGTAAGATTAGAATTAATATTAAGAGCGAAACAGATAAAGATATTAAAGAAGTTAGCCTATCTACTCCTTTACAAAGAGAATAGCAGCTGTAGAAAAAAGTAAAGCCTACGCAATATAGAAAGTAGCTGTTATTAATAACTGTAATAACTAGTTATTTAACACGTAGAAAATCTAAACTAAAATTACTAAACTTAATAATAAAATTGCACAACTATTCTAAATTAAGAAATAAAGTTAAGCTACTATACTATATTTATATTAGCGTAGATATAACCTTACTAAGTACTCTAAACTTAACTCTAACCTAAGTCTGTGCAACTTAACTCTTACCTCTACCTACGCTAGAAGTACTCTTACCTAACTCTTACCCCTAGCCTGTGCAACCCCTACTCTACTACTACCCCTAGGTCTGTGCAACCCTAACTCTACCCCTACTTACTGCTAGGTACCCTGTACTTATTTGCTAGCCTACTTAGTACAATCTAACACAGCTTTTTTAAAGTTAATCTTAAAGTAGTAAGTTGTAAGAAGTTCTAAACCTATAGGCTTTAGTTATTAAAAGATCTTTAGTATTCTAACTATTATATAAATAAGTTAAAGACTTATTTAGTTTAAGTATAATACTCTAGCTATACTTGTATAAATAACTAAATAAACTATAGTAATATTATTATAAGTTTATTACTAGCTAGAATAAGTTTTAAAGTATAATATAATAATATAGAATGCTAGAAGAGTCTAAATTGTATAAGTATCTACTATAAAGTATATAGAAGTACTAAGATAAACTATAAAATAAGATCTTTATTCTTATAAGTCTTGTATAAAAGAATACTTTAAAACTATCTATCTAAACTCTATAGAGGCTTTTCTTTTTATACCTAGGAGCTTAGAAAAGACTGTACTAAAGAGTAGTTAGAAGACAGATCTAAGTTAGGTAGTTGTTAGGTAGTAAAAAGTAGGCTTAAAGAACTAGGCTTGTTCTTATACTATAGTTATAGTAAGTTTATTAAGCTTTATAGCTTTATAGCTTAGTATATAACTATACCTATAAAACTAACAATAATAATTATTTCTATATATATATCTAACTAAGTGCTTTTAAATAAGCTTATTTTAAGATAGATCTAACTTTAATTAAGTAAGTTCTTTAAATATATAGCTAGAGTAAATAATTATAAGATAGTAAAGTAAGTAAAGCGCAGCTTGTTATAAGTATATACTGTTTAAATCCTAGTGCTTTTATCTATTAGAGTACTATACTTTTTTAGTTAACGTAGCTAAGGTAGGTTTAAGCTAAGGCCTTACAGAGTACTTTAATAGATCTTAAGAGTATAAGCAGTGCAGAATTAATTCTTGCTTACTACTACTTCTAAGCAGCCTAGCTAGCTAATATTAGTTAAATTATAAGGTAGGCTCTTTAGTTGCTATACTGTTGCTGCTAGGAAGTCTAGTATATAATATAGCGTACTTAGGTTACCTAGTTAGTCTTTAGGCAAACCTAGGCTAGTTTCTAAGTAGACCTAGGCTTAAAGAGTGCGCTCTAGTAAGTACTTACTCTATAAGTAGTAAGCTACCTTGTAGAAAAAAAAGCTTAGAAGTATAGCTTTGTCTACTATTATTAAAGGTAGAGTCTAGTAGTAGAGCACACCTTTAGTAGCTTATTAAAAGCAGTACTTAGGGGCAAAAGCTTGTTCTAAGGAGTCTTAAAGTTAAGCCTTAAGAAAGAAGAGTATATTATTATAGGTATATACTATTTAAATCTTAGTACCTTTATTTATTAAAGTATAATACCTTTTTAGTTAGTATAGCTAAGGTAAGTTTAAGCTAAGGCCTTACAGAGTACTCTAAAAGATCTTAAGAGCGTAAATAGTACAGGTTTAATCCTTGCTTGCTACTACTTCTAAGTAGCCTAGCTAGCTAATTTTAGTTAAAGTATAAAGCAGGCTTCTTAGTTACTATGCTGTTACTGCTAAGAGGTCTAGTATATAATATAGCGTACTTAGGTTACCTAGTTAGTTGCTAAGTAAACCTAGGCTAGTCTCTAGGTAGACCTAGGCTTAAAGAGTACACTCTAGTAAGTATATACTCTATAAGTAGTAAGCTACCTTATTAAAGAAGAAGCTTAGAAGCGTAGCTTTGTCTACTATTATTAAGAGTAGAGTCTAGTAGCAGAGTACACCTTTAGTAGCTTATTAAAGGCAGTACTTAGAAGCAAGAGCTTGTTCTAAAGAGTCTTAGAGTTAAGCCTTAAGAAAGAAGAGTATATTGTTATAGGTATATACTATTTAAACCTTAGTGCCTTTATCTATTAAAGTACTATACTTTTTTAGTTAGCGTAGCTAAGGTAAGTTTAAGCTAAGGCCTTATAAAGCCTAGCTTAGAAAATCTATAAGTAAAGATAGCTTTATAGCTAACTTGCTAGCTATTACTATAATAGATAACTATAATAAACTACTATATTATTAAATATAAGATATACTTTCTAATAGCACTATTTTCTAGTTAGTCTAATATTTTGCAGTATAGATATATAGACTACAAGTATAAGAGTCTTATAATTTAAGCATGTTTTTATTTACCTATAGTATACAGGCTACTTCGCTTAAAAAACTAAAGCTGCAAACTAGTAACTAGTTAATAACTTAAATATAATAACTACTATACTTATATATAATTTTAAGTACTATTATTATAGCTATAGACTTTATAGAAGATGTCTTACTGCTCTATATTAAGTAAGAAGATAAGCCTAAGCTACTTACTTTTACTAGTAGTTTGTATATTTAAGATTGCTTTAAACTAGAAGAATAAAACAGTGTTCTTAATATAATTATTACAGCTACTTATTATATTGCTAAAGCTAATTATAGTTAGGCTTTGTAACTTAAAAGGCTAAGATTTGCTATGTCTTTATTTAGCGCAGCTAAGGTAGATCTAAGAAAGGCTGCTCTACTAATTTAATATTCTCTTTTAAAAGCTAGCTTAGTAATTCTACTTGCGTAATCTAGTAAAGAACTAGAGCTTTACTTTGTAATAAAAAAGAAGTAGCTATAAGTAAAGCTTATAATACTAACTACACAGTAAAATATTAGCGTTTAAAAAAACTAAAGACAGTAGCAACTTATATAGCTAGTACTACTAAATAGAAGACTAAGATCTAGTAATAAGCTAAGAAGAATCTTAACTAGACCTTCTATAATATCTGTAAGAGTAGTTAGTTATTACGTTTTATTATTATATCTTTATTCTAACTAAATATAGTAAAATAGCTTAAAGATAAGCTTAGTGCTGCTTATAAAAAATAAGATACTATTAATTGTAAGATTAATATACGTAAATATTTAATATCTCTTTCTAAGGTTAACACTGCTATTAAGAAGAAAAAAAAGTTAGGTACTAGCTAAGTAGCTAAATACCTACTTAGTGCTAGTAGTGCTCTTAAAATTATTCTTTAAAAAGAGTATTAGAAGGGTCTTAAGAAGCTAAAAACTAATACCTTTAACTTTAATACTAAGAAAGAAGAGTAAGTTAAGTTTAATAACAAGCTTTTACTAAAAAGTCTAGCTGTGTATCTAGATAATAAGTAGAAGTAAGTTATTATATCTAATTATTATATATATTTACTAATAGTACTAGGCAGCGTAAGCCTAATAATTACCTAGCTAATCTAG
>JAFISE010000329.1:0-20114 GCA_022560025.1 Stagonosporopsis chrysanthemi
ATACGATTTGTTGAAGCTGTAAAATCGTATAGGGTCAGAGCAGGGGGGGCCGCACGTACCACAATTAAATCGTATAGGGTCTATACGGAAATTGACTAGCAGCTAGATAAGGAGTGAGTCGGGGGTTAGGGTTGCGCGAGTTGGGCCCCTGAGCTACCGGATCGGGACAGCGCGCTAGGCCTAAACGGCCCAAACGGGTTAGGGATCTTGCGATAAGGGCCCTTGTCGTGGGCTCATATGGGTTAGGCTCGCTGATGGCGTTGGCGGTCGGCTCAGCTGTGTCTGTCTCCATCTCGTTGATGGCTTCGTCAACGTCTGCCATGGTTTCGTCTTCTCCATCTTCAGCCCCCACCTCTCCCTCCTCTTCCTCTTCTTCGTCCTCCTCCCCCTCCTCTTCCTCTTCTTCGTCCTGCTCCCCCTCGACGCTTCTCTCCGCCGCCTTGACCAACGCCTCCTATGCCTCGCGCTGCCGCCGGGTGAAACGATACGCTGGACTCTTCCACACGTGCTCCTGTTGTGTTCGTGCAAAAAACATTAATATCTGCTGCCACGGCCGCGTGTGGTCGCTAATTGACTTCTCGTCCATGTACGGCTGCAACGGCTGGAACCGCGTCTGGTGCTTCTCTGTGCGGATCGCCTCTAACTGCACAAACACGCCGATGCGGTGGATGACGGATGCTTGACTGAACCGCGCCAATCCCTCCATTGCCGCCCACATCGCCGCCTCCACGGGCTCGGCCTGCTGCTCCTGCCTGGGATTGGGATCAGCCACGGGCTCCTCGATGCACGCCAACAGCTCTGGCCTCTCTATGCCGACTAAATACGGCAGCCACTGCGTCCGCTCCAGCTACGGGTTGACCTCGTCTTTCTCGCCCGCCTGGATGGTGTTCTGCGCCCGCGTCTCCACGTTCGCCCACGCCTTGGCTATCTGCTTGCCTACCTGCGCCTACGCTGCGTCGCCGTCAATGGGCACCGCCTCTGGGCCGTTGTTGCCCGGCTGGTGGACCTCGAAGTACTGCGACCCCTGGCCCTGCACTATTAACTGCTGGCAGTGCACTGTCTTGCAGTTTTGGCTGATGCGATCCTGGATGCTCTTCTGCTGCACACGAGTTGGGCGTCCACCTTCCCCTGCCGGCGACTAGTCGTGGGTCTTCTGCCAATGTTTCCTCATCGTCTCTGCGCTTTGGAATATCTGGCGGCAACCGTCAGGCTCTATTTGACACATCAACCCATCTGCGTACACCGGCAGCTGTTCCAACGGCTCGATTGTCTGGCTGGGTACCTCCAACTGGCTGGCGTACTTAATCAACCCGGCCCAGCTGCGGACCTCGTCTGCTATCAGCTCGGCTTCCCTACGCTTGACGTGATGGCTGCGCTGCACATAGCTCTTGATCTAGCCAGGCAAAACGCCGTGTTGGCACTCCTTGCACACTGCCAACGCGTACGCGACCAAATGCTCAAAGTGCTCCCCTGCAACGCTGCTCTCTGCTATAGTCTTGACAACGATCAATAAACTACACGCAGTAGGCAGAAATCTAGAAAATAATCTGTGTTCTAATACAGACTCTACGTTGTAAGTTGCATAGTGCATGTGTCTTCCTGCTTGTATATTACGCATAACTTAACGCGTAGTTGACGTTGGCAATAACTAGTTGTTTCTTAGACTACCTCTGAGCCTAGTAGTTTAGGGTATTACAGCGTCGCAAAGCTGACCTCAACCACAAACACAAAACCCTAATGCTATTAACCACACTAGCTATAGGGATGCAAATCTGCTAAGTTGTGTAGTTTGGCCTGCTAATTCACATACTTGAATTTGGAACAAATCCGCCTATAGGAACCTAATAACACTGACCTCTGAACGTAACGCAACTAGGCCTACGTGCTCTAAAATACGCGTGCACTAAAATATCCTGTCCCTAAGAAAAAAAATCCCGTAACGCAACTCAGGGCTGAGTTGCGTTACCGCCCTGGGATAGATTGCGCACTCCTTGCCTATCATGCATTGAGTTCGTGGTGCAAAGAGAAGAAGAGAGGCACACAATTGTGCTCCCAACATTAACGACCAAGACATGTATAACTAAGAACAAATGACTCTTTGCAGCGGTTGGCGCACAAAACCTCTCCAAGAAGAAGCGGGGAGACTCTTCACTTACGCCAACGGATACAAAGAATCTTGAGCGAATAGAATGTACGGGCAATTGGCTAAGGGATAAGCTTGTCGGTATTCAGGACATTCTCACAGTGCCCACAGCGATAAACGACGAGATGAAGACGGACACGGATACAGGGGGGGATGAGGATGAGTATAAGGATGAATCGGGTCTAGAGGACACAGATTGGAGATGAAGAACATCGGCGAGGGACACGTATGAGGGATACGGATTAGAAACACAGACAAAACCCTGCATGTATCAAGGATGTCGTGTTTTCAATGGTAGAGCGATCACAATGTTATTCTCTCCCCCTCCCCCTCACTAAAACTAATGCGATTACTAATCAGTTAGAGCGTTCTACACACTCTACAGGGTAGAATAGAATCAGTGGCTATTCTACAGTAGTGCAGAGTAGAATTAGGGTCTATTCTACTCTACTCTATAATGCCCATGTATAGGCCAGGCCTAGCATTTAACAGGAGACCGTTGGCGTCTACATCTTCTCGTTCCCCAATACGCTATTTGTCATTATCATCCTGTACATTTCTACTGGTTTAAAAGGTTCCCTGATCCAGAATACTTAGGTGGGAGCTCAATTTGGTCGCTGCCAAGCTAGCGTAGATAGGAGCCGACATAAGGGATCGTTCTACAGACGGCTCATTCCTGATCATAGCCCATGCATAGCCCAAAGGAATGACTCTCTCTGCCTCTGGTGATGTCTAATTGCGTCTCAAAGCGCATCATAGATCCATGTTAGTCAGCTTTCTCACGAGACTTGCGTTATCCTGCATCCTGCACGCTTACGTGAGACTGCGTCTAGTTAGCGGATGTACTTCTAGATCAAGACTATCATAGTCATACTTAGTTTAACATCTCTTGCCTACTAACTTGAAAGCATAAAAGCATAAGCAGTGTATTTGTAACAGGACAGCAAAGTTGCGTAAGATGACCTGATCGTAATTTAGAACGTCCGCAACATCAGTATTCAAGGTTGGTTTCCTCAACAGTAGCTAACTACAAGAGCTTACTGTTGCTGCAAAATAATTAAAGCCCTCGTCGTTGGCATCTACTGCTTTACCATCGGTTCTTTCTCTACTTGATTTCTATAGGTTTTTGTTTTCTCCATCAGAACTATGGCTACCAACACTTCATATCCCGGGCTTTGGCTTTATGTCTCTATACTCGCAGTATGTTGCTATTGAGTGCTCGTGGTAGTGCACGACATTTGACATGCTGACATCGACAGGGATCTGCTTACATTATCGTTACCATCGTCTACCGAATCTGGTTCCATCCTTTGTCCAGATTTCCTGGTCCTAAGCACATGGCGATATCGGATCTTTTCAGTCAATGGCACACTTTTGTGAGTATGGACATGGCGACTTATACTCCTATGCTGCACCGCACATACGGAAGTATTGTGCGCATCGGTCCTAACTGTCTTGCTATTGAAGGGAGTATCTGCTGGCCGGAGGTACATGGTGCCCGGAGTACTAGCGATGAGGATGAGTTCAGCAAAATACACGGTTACGCGTTTGCGAGCGATCACCTAGCCTTACTTGGAGCTAACCGAGAGGACCACCGACGCCAACGACATCAAATGGCTTATGCATTCAGTGCCACTGCGCTTCAAGAGCAATCTGGAATTATTGTGCATTACATCGATAAACTTATAAGCCAGCTGACAGCTTCTGCTAAGCAAGACCAATTAGTCGACATTGTCAACTTGCTGAATTGTACGACGTTTGACATCATTGGCGACCTCACCTTCGCCGAGTCATTCCATTGTCTGGAAGGAAACACCACCTTTATTGATAATATATACGGTAGCCTTCTCGGCGGAGCTTACCGACGATTTCTGCTCCAATTCCCTGTCCTTAAGCCAATTCTCGCACTGTATGTAGGCTTAGAAGACCTTCACAAAGCGAATGTCGCAGACAAAGAGAATTACTTGCTAGGGCTCTCCAAAGGCCAAGCACGCATGGCAATGGGAGTGGAACGCAAAGATGGACGCCGTGACTTCGCTACCTACATGCTTCGTAAAGTCAAGAGTGAGGAAGCAGCTCTTAGCGATGAAGAGGTTCAAGCATTATCCGCGGTTTTGGTAGTAGCTGGAAGCGATACAACTGCTGCTGCACTTTCGGGATTCCATTTCTTTATCGGGACGCACGCAGAGAAGAAGAAGATTCTGGTCGATGAGATCCGCTTAGCCTTTACAGATGAGTCTGAGATCACTATAGCGAGTACAGCAAAGCTTCCGTATTTGCGTGCTGTCATCGAAGAAACATTACGACTATACAGTCCCGTCGTTACATTAGCGCCCAGGGTCAGCCCGGGAGCTCAGGTCGGTGGCCAGTGGATACCACGAGGTGTAAGCTTAAGGTTCAATAGTACTTTGTCAAAAGGACAACGCAAGATCTCGGC
Organism: Stagonosporopsis chrysanthemi; assembly: GCA_022560025.1. NCBI lineage: Eukaryota > Fungi > Ascomycota > Dothideomycetes > Pleosporales > Didymellaceae > Stagonosporopsis > Stagonosporopsis chrysanthemi. The sequence goes on from JAFISE010000329.1 coordinate 4,581, forward strand.
TAATTTGATACTATCACTTTAGACTGTCGTTCAGACCTGGCAAACTGCTACGAACCGCAATCCTGATAGCTTTGTGGATCCCGACTCATTCGAGCCTGAGCGGGTACTTACACTTCTAGACATAATTACCGTAGCTTATACGCTAATCTTACTTGTAGTGGTTGTCATCAAAGCATTCATTGTCTAATGCTCGCTTCGTGAACGACAAGAAGGATGTGGTGAAATCCTTCAGCAATGGCACTCGTGATTGCATCGGCAAGAATCTAGCTTATGCCGAAATGCGCACCATCATCTGTCGTATCCTGTTCCGTTTTGATATGGAGCTTCTGTCGGGTCAAGAGAAGTGGTTGGATCAGAGGGCTGCACTTGCGTTCGTGAAGGGTCCATTGATGGTTCGTTACAAGCTACGTCCTGGTGTTGTGGTAGAGTAGCATGAACGAATCTCTTGCTGTTACGAGCAACTTTATTGCTGTTATAACGTACTAGATGAGTTTTCCAGTGTCGCACAGTTAGATGCGGGTATTGTGGACGGAAAATTAGGAGAGTGTGTATGTGTTGTATTGTTTGTAGGCTCCTAGCTAAGCTTATATAAAGGTCATCGCATGCCTCTGTTTAACTATGACGCGCCCTGGTTTCTCCTCGCGTCTTTCAGCACTTTCCAGAGACACTTCGAAGTTTCTAGCTGTCTTAGTTTTGTACTCAAATTTCTGTTTTCACTAGTTAATCACTTTTTTGTTTCAACAAAGTCCCCTTTATTTAGGTTTCACCGGGCGAGAGACCTTCACCACAATTTTTCCTACCAGTTCTCCAGGCACCGGCTGCTCTGCCTTCCAAACCACCAACTTCTCCAATCAACAACCATTCAACTACTGCCTTCCCAACTTTCCTAACAACCTTACTTCTTACTCCGCCTTCACTACTGGCAATGTCTAGACTCAGCAACAACGACAAAATTAACGACTCATCTGAGCCTAAGAAGCGCTTGGAAAAGACCACTTAACAGTCTCGCGATCGCGTTGGAGCCGTTGCTGCAAAGCTCTTCACCTTCGCTACCCCACCTAGCCAGGTCTCCTCCTGTCGCTCTACCCCCTTACCGGCTTCAACGTTTGAGGACTTAGTCAACGAACTCCGACAGGATCGCCTCGACCGCCGCACCTCTCAGCATGCGCTCGCCTATACTCCCCTTCAACGCTCTGAGTCAGTGCCTTCAACCTACTCTCAGCCAGACAATATCGATCCCCACTTTGACAGTTATGATGACGGTAACTCAACTGTCATCCTAAGCAACCTTCCAGACTTACCCCCTGAACTGGTTCTTGAGTCCAACACCTCTCCTTCTCAGCTTCTAGATCAAGTTCATAAACAACACCGCCGCCTTTGACGCTTCTACGCTGGTGCTAAAGGGCTTCAGGAGCTAACCGGAAATTCTCCCGCTGAAGTAAACAATCTCTCGAAGTCTCGACTTGCTTTCCTGGCCGCAGCCTTACTTGATTCTCTACAACAAGGCGATCGTTGGTTGTCCGTACACGGTACGACAACGGCAAGCCGCTACCGTGTCTGTGCACGTGATGCGCGGATTTGCGTGATGCGCCGAACCACCAAAATATGTTGCGGTGAATGCAATTTCATGTATTCTGCTATTCTGTTGTTGTTGTGTTGTTCTTCTCTGCTCTGCATAAAGCAGCAGTCAGGTCTGTTTACATAACGTATCTGTGATGCAGCTTAGGTAAAAGACACTCTATAGGATGAGGAAGCAACACTAGACTACTAACACGTGATCTACTTCTTATAACTGTTACACACTCCCTTATCCTGTAGTTAACTAATAATAGAAGGGTAAACCTCTTAGGTATTATTATCTATCTTACAAACCTTTAAATAAATATTATTTAGGTATAGTTACTATATAAATTTAGTATACTTCTATTATAGAAGGATCTTTATTATAGTGTTAGCAGGTATCTAGTTTGTAGGCTTTTAGTGTACATAAAGGTAGTTCCCCTTAACTTCTTAGCAGACCTAGTTTTAATAAATATTAACATGTTTTAGCTTAGTACTAAGCTTGTCCTGCTCCTTTATAACTATACTTATAGTCTGCTAATTATTGCACTAAATAACTAGCGTCTAGTTTAGCTTTAAAGATAGTCTTTTAAATAGACAGTACTACTCTTTTATCTTTAATCTAGCAAGTAATAGAGTAAGTAGCTCTGCTTTAGTTATAGATTTTATAACTATATATTAGAGCGTTAACTTCTAGTTAATAGTTATACTAAAGAGCTAAAATACGTATCTCTAAGAGCTTTAATATATCTTAATATTGTTAGCAAAGAATATATTAGATGCTCTAAAGAAGATAAGATTATAATAGTCTTATAGTATAGTAAAGTACTCTTATATTTCTGCTTTGTTAACAGCTTAAGCCTGCAGGGCTTAGTACTTTGTCTTAAGAATATAATACTATACCTTCTAAATTAATTTAATATATACTTAGCTAAGACTAGTTAAGTATAAAGTGTAGATAATATAAGCATAAGCTAGATTAGGTTGTATATACTGTGTTAGGTAGGCAAGGTAGCCTACAAGCTCTTAATAAGTCTTTGTTTAAGCTTTATTTAGCTCCTTAAGAGATTATTCTAAGTAATTTGCTAGTATAAGTACTTTTAAAGGGCAGCTAATAGACAGAATATTATACTTTATAGTAACTTTATTAATATAAGTGTCTTGTACTAAGTAAATTGTACGTACTTTAGTATCTTAAACAACGCGTATGCCTAAGAACTACTTAAGTTCTCTAAAGTATTTTAAGCTATAATACTTATTAAGTTTCTCTTTAAAGTCTTAGTGTAAGTGCTTGTTTAATAAGTAGAAAGCTATAATAATATTATTAACGTAGATAAACAGGATTAACTAGCTGTTAATATAGATATATAGAAATCCTAGTATAGGTATTAAGCCTAGAGACTTTAATATCTCTCTTAAGTCCTTGTACTATAAGAGCAGTAATTCCTTTAGTCTATATAGAGCTCTTAGCACCTATAGTAGCTTTCTATCTTTCTTAAAACTAGCTAGTGTCTCTATATATAGCTTTTAGTTAATTGTAGTATTAAGAAATATATTTAAAATATTATACTAAAGTAGGTCTAATCTAAATTAATTAGCTATTATAATAAGTGCTTAAAATATTTAAGCAGCTAGTATAGCAGTGTAAGTATCTCTATATAGCTATTATAAGTTACTATAGATAACAAGTTATACTTTAAATTAATAGAAGTAGCTGTTCTTATTAAACTTATATATAAATACCTATATTAAGAGTAGTACCTCTATATTAGTAGTCTCTACTATTTATGTTGTTTTAGCAAAGCAGCCTTTGCTCTAGATCTTGCAATACTCTCTCTAAGTAGCTTGTTAAAACTACTCTCTAAACTAATAAGAATTAAGCTCTTAGTATAATTATAGAGCTCTTAGTATCTATATACAGTATATCTTTGTAGTTAACTTAGTTTTTAAAGTAGTTAAGAAGGCCTTAAGGTAGTTGTTAAATAATTCTCTATAAGAGACAGCATAAGAGTACTATCTCTCTAGTTTCTAGAGACTAGCGTTCTGTTGTGTATATTATAGGCCTTTAATAATATTGTCTGTGCTAAAATTAAGGTTTTAACATCTTAGAGTATTATTCTTATATCTATTAAGTATATAGCCTTTAATCTGTGTTGCTAACAGATTTTAAGATCCTTGCTTAACATTATATTATTATTCTTAAGCTAACTACCTATTTAGAGCGTATTACTCTAGTAATAATTCTAAGAGTAGAGAATTATCTTATTAATTTTAAATTAAGGTGTCTAGAGTTAGCAATCTTATATTAGGCTGCTCTTTATCTTGTTCTGTTACCTTACTCTCTATCTAAGACTCTGCAAGCTTAGATACTTCTATAGTTTGTTGCTAACAGTATTATTAAGTTATTAAAAGGTCTTCTATTACTATATTATTAGATTTAAACTCCTTAGAAAATACAAGAAGCTTAATAACTTCTTTAATTACTAATTCTTAAGTATAGTCTTACAGGCCTTTATAGAACTTTGTAGGTTAAAAAATAATATCTTGTGTACGTATAACCTAGTTCTTTATAAGCAGCTAGATCCTAAAGATATTAGTAGAGTTATAGCTAACAAGGTAGCTAATAAGTACTCTTAATTTAAGCTTGTCTTTACGCTTAAGTAACTAGTTAAAGGCATACACTTAATAGCCTATTAGTTATATATATTAAACTTTTAGCTTTATTCTTTATATAACTTTATATAGTATCTTCTATTATAGCGCTTTTGTTAGTGTCTAATTAAGGATGTATACTGCTGTTTAGATTAGCTTATAAGCTAAGGACTTTAGCAGTCTTGCTTAGATCCTTATAGCTCTATATTAGGTAATAAGCAGTAATCTTACTCTTTCTACTAGTCTATTCTGTTCTTCTGTGTACTCTGCTTGTAGCTTATATTAAATACTAATGTCTTTGCAAAGTTCTTCTAGGAAGTTTAGTAATATCCTATATCTATACTTGTTATCTATTTTAATTACTATAATATTACAGTTAAAGACTTACTGTATACTTTGTATGTCTTAGATAATCTATTACCTTAGAAAAGGCTTTAATTAATAAGAAAAATTAGATACTTTGTGCTACTTTAAGTATTAATTAATAGAGTGTCTAGCCTATTAATTACTATTTAGGCAGGCTTCTCTTTAAGATACTAATTAAATAACATTAACTAAGATTTAGTAAAAGGGCTTTTAAGCTTAATTTTCTTATTATTATTAAGAGATCTACTTTGTTAATTTTAACTCTGTATAGACAGTATAGAAGCTGTTAGTATCTCTTTTAAAGACAATTCTATTAACATTTAATATAAGCTTTTTAATTACTTTCTTGCTACGTTAACTTTATATCTAGTAAGCTGTCTAAGTATTAACTGTTTAATCTAGTTATAGTGCCTTTAAAGGTTAGTAGGTAGTGCTAAATAATAATAAAATAATTAGCTTTAGTTAGTGTAAGACTTTAGTATCTACTAGCTAGTGTTCTCTGTTATACTCTAGGTATATAAGAACTAATCTTAGATTACTCTTATAGAAAAGATTACGTCCTAAATTAAAGTGTATGTCTAGCTTCTTGTATTAAGCTAAACTAATTAGGCTAGTAATAAAACCTTTAATATATATAATATAAGTAAGTCTTAGTAATTATATACTTATAGGTGTGTTTGCTATAAGCTTTATACTTCCCTAGGCTGTAATCTAAATACATCCTGTTCTAGCTCTAACAAAGTCTGTAACTATAGTGTTGTACTTTCTTGTCTATCTTTTCTATTCCTTAGTATTAATTATATAAGTGTTAAAGCTAAGGTTAAGAATCTATTAGTTGCTAAGCTTATTAATATCTTCTTCTATACTTACTACTATATAGAGGTTGTCTTTTAGCTTTAGTTTATTGTCTATAATTATTATTACTTTAATTCTATAATTGCAAGCTTTTATAGTCTTAAATTGCTCTTTGTTTTAAGTATATAGCTCTTAATCCTAAGTTATATACTATACAGTATTAGCTGTAGGTCTACTAAGATAGTTGCTATTATCTATAGCAATGCTCTCTTTATTCTGTTACTACTTTATATACTACTTATTAAGCGCCTTATTAATCTTGTCTCTTAAGTTGTTATTAGTAGCTAGGGTAGTATTAAGCTTCTTTTAGCTAATTACATTAGTGTAAGCCTTTAGCCTTTATAGGTGCTCTATATTAATTAACTAGTAGTTAACCTAGTAATATTTTAGGCTATATAGGTATTAAGGCTTAGTCTTGTTGCTATCTTTACTCTGCTGCTAAGACTTTGCAATATTAAGCTCTGCTACTATTAAGCTAAGTCTTGTTAACAGCAGTTGCACATACTTAAGGTAAGTAGTAAATTTACTAATATAATCTTTTACTAACAGGATAGTAGTACTAGTGTCCTCTAGGTTAATTAGGGCTTGCAGGCCTAACGTGCTATACTTAGGATTAATTATTCTGCAGGTAACAAAGAAATCTTCCTATACTCTTAATCTTATTATCTTAAGAACTTTTATAGAGATGTATATATTAGTAATCTTTACTTAAGAGTATAGCTATTCTTTAACCTTTTTACTATATAGCAGTGTCTAGAGAGCTTTATATTATATAATTAGATTATATTATTATATTATATTAGATAGTATAAAGTGCTTTTTAAGTGTTACTAGTTGCTTATATAGTATGTCTTTGTTCTTAATTAAGTAAAGGTACTTTATAGTAATTATCTTGCTAATCTTAGAGCTAAACTTAGTAAGAGCTTTCTTCTAACACTTAAACTTAATATTCTTTTGCTCTTATTACTTATACTCCTACTAATAGAGCTTCTGCTGTGTAGTAGTAAGGTAAGCAATTAATATAGCATTATTATTATAATTATTAAGTTAAGGCTCTAATAGTGCTGTTAACATAGGCAAGTCTACTACCTTTATAGCAGGGTCTACGTACTACTAGAGCTTATACTTCTGTACAGTATCTTTTTAAATAAACAGCTACTTATACTAGTTATTAGCTTAATTAAAGATAACAGTTACTTAGGTAACTGCAGAGTCTAATTCTATAGTTATTATTAATAATATATTAGTAGGTTAGCAGCTCTATATAGTATAATTAATTATTAATCTTAATTGTAGGTGCTAATTAGTTATTGTAAGTAAGCAAGCTTTTTAGTTGTAATCTAAGCTTATAACTATTATAGTAAATATAATTTTATATATTCTGCTATTCTGTTGTTATTATATTGTTCTTCTCTGCTCTGTATAAAGTAGTAGTTAGGTCTGTTTATATAACGTATCTATAATACAGCTAAAGTAAAAGACGCTCTATAAGATAAGAAAGCAATACTAGACTACTAATACGTAATCTGCTTCTTATAACTGTTACAAAATAGCTTACTTAAAAATAAGGCTATAGAGCTACATATAATACTGTGTCTGTGCGTATAATACCTAGATTTGTATAATGCTTGCTCTAAGCTTTAAAGCTTATTACAAAATAAAGTTATAGAGCTATATATAATAGCTATTATTGTTAAACAATTTATTAGTCTATTCTATAGACTTATATAACAAAGCTCCTCTATATAAACTATTTATATAAAGTAGCTATAAGGCTACTGCAGGTAGTATAAGTGCGCGTAAGTAAAAGAGGCGTTGCAGGCTTTAAGTAACTATGCATACTTACACTACAATGTGTAGGCTTCTTTTTTACTATAGAAGCTTTTAAAGCTGTCTTATTGCCTCTTTAGAATAATTGTATAGCTTTCTAGGTGTTATAAGCTTGCTTCTAATATTTTTTTTTAGCTTTGTGTTTAGCTACTTCTTTTGCCTTCTTAGCTTTAACACAGTCTTTCTCTTCTTTCTCCCTTGCCTGCTACTTATGCTTTTCCTAAGCTACTTGCTCTTTGTATAGCTTATTAGCGTGCCTAAGTTTAGCTATCTCTGCTTTTCTAGCTTCTTCTACCTTAGCTTCTTGTTGTTTTACTTGCTTATAACGTGTCTGTGCACTAAATACCTAGAGTTACTAAACGCTTACTTTAGGCCTTGCAGCTTATTACAAAAATAAGGCTATAGAGCTACATATAATAGTTGTTATTGCAAGATATTTTAGTAGAGTATTCTATAGACTTATAAAAATAATATCTCTTATATAAATTATCTATATAAAGTAGCAGTGCAGCTGCTGTAAGTAGTGTAAGTACAAGTAGCTAGAAGAGGCGTTGCAGGCTTTAGGCAACTACAAGCACCTATACTATAATATATAAGCTTTAGTTTAACTATAAAAGCTTTTAAAGTTGTAGTCTTGCCTTTTTAAGATAATTGTAAGGCTTTTGCAGCGTTGTTAGCCTGTTTAGCAGTAGCTCTAGCAGCTTTCTAGGCGTCTATTGCTTAACGTTCCTCTGCCTTTATCTTTGCACGCTCTTCTTTCTCTCTTACCTGCTGTTAACACTTCTTTTCTTTAATCTTCTCCTTATATAGCTTATTAGCAGCTGCTAACTCTTTTATTTTAACCTTTCTTTGCTCTTCCTCTTCTTTCTCTGCCTTAGTAACTGCTATCTAAACCTGTGCCTCTTAAATAGCTTAAGGTAACTACATTATAGCTCTGCTATAATACTCCTAATACTATTGCAGGTCTAATTACCTACTAAGTTGCTTTTAACGCTTCTACTTCTTGTGTAGCTTTTACTGCAAGCTATCTAGTTTGTTATAAAGGAGCTCTACCTAGGTTAATAAGTAGTAGATAGTTTAGCTAAGCTTCTAAGCACCTACACTGCAAGGATCCTTTACTTCTGTATGCAGTGTAGTACAAGCTTTAAGCTAGTCTTGTGCTAAATAAGCTGTAGAACTAGAAGTAACTAAGCCTAGGCTAATAGGCATTGTATAGCAGAATCTATTAAGTATAATATTAGAGTTTATTAAGTTAGTTAGTTGGTTAGTTAGTATTTATTTTTTATCTAGTTAATAGAGATTAAGTCTACTATCTTGCTTCCTAAAGGGCATGTACAACGTGCTAAGCTATAGAATTACAGTGCTAATATACTACCTTAGAAAGTATTTCTTGCCTGCACAGATATTGCTACTATTTTAGAGCTACAGCTCCCCTTCTAGTTAGGGAGACTAAGTAGTATATATATACTAGAGTAATTTCCTTGTGTTTCTAAGGCATTTATAAGCTAAGTAAGAAGAAAAGAGAGTGTAGAGAATAGAGGTAAGAAGAGAAAGTAAGAGGGGAGAGAGTAGACAGTGTTAAAGCTATTGTGCTAGGCCTAGTTCTGCTAGGTGCTACTATTACAAGGCTGTAAGAGCTAGCAGGGGCAGATCTTAGTATAGTACTGCATAAGTGTAATAAAGGCTACAAAGGTATCTAGGTCCCCTACTAGTGTTGTAGTGTAAGCTAGACTTTTAGCCTAGCTAGACAGTAGTAGAGACAGTTAAAGCAGCTATCTGCTAAAAGTCCTTAGAGTCTTATAGCAGAGTGTAAAGTATTCTAGTGTCTTATCCTGCTTATATAAGCAGGTAGGATTTGCATTCTTATAGTTGTACTTTTAGTAATACTACGCAAAGTCTCTATGCCTAGTTTAAATAGAGAAAAGCCTAGCTAAGGTGTCTCTTAGTATATTAAGCTTCTTTAGCATACTAGCTAGTGTGTAGTTAAGACTCTAGCCTTTATACTATCTAGAGAGTTTGTTTTTCCTGTTAGCTTACTAGGCTTGTTATATCTAGCACAGTCTCTTGCGCACTATTATCTTAATGCCTAAGAGAGTTAGTATAGCTGCTTTGCTAGTTAGGGGTAACAGATGCTAGGCTTCTAAGTTAGCTAGCCTATCTGCTACTTTGTTTTCTTTAATGCTAAGGTGTCTAAGAGCCTACTTAATAGAGACATTATACGTCTTTATAGTACTATAGTACTTAAAGAAGGCCTACTGTAAGGTAGAGAATACGTTGCCCCTAAAGTACTATATAACTAAGGTACTGTTAATATACAGCTAGATATAGTATATATTAAGCTTAGGTTGTCTTATTGTGTGCTAGAAGCCTCTTTATACTCTTATTGCCTTAGTATTAAAGACATAAGAAGTTAGGCTAAGTAACTCTTAGCTATTATATAGCTGCTGTCTGTTCTAATATACTACAAAGCTATAAGTAACTTGTTTCTCTTTTTTTTTTATATACTGTTTAGAACTATCTAAGAAGATAGTAATATCTAATAGTAAGAGCTAGGCCTACTATTTATAGAAGGCCTTAGCAGCAGTCTTTTTATCTATACTAAGTATTAGATCTATACAGCAGCTAGCTAAGTAGTAAGGCGCTGTAAGTGTAGCCTTAGAGATCTTAGGTAGAAAGGACGCTATCTATTATACTTTAGTCTAAACTTGCTAGACCTGTCTAGTCTTTATACCTCTAGTTATTATGTGTACTTCTGTGCGCTTAGTTAGAAGGTAGTCTATGTCTATAGTGCGCAGGTATACTACAAATCTAAGTTTAGCTTCTTCTAGTACTACTGCTGCTAGTAGTAGTCTAGTATCTTAGAAGAGTGCAGCTGTAGAAGTTGTTCTCTAGGCTAGCAGGATGCTTCTTGCTGCTATAGCTAGTGTCTTGTCTATAGCAGCTATATACTACCTAACATAGGCACTAACTACTTATAGTTTGTTTATTTTAAGGTCTTATACTTGTTTAGTACTGCCTTTATACTAGTATTTAGTCTTATAGAGAAGTAATAGGTATATACAGGCAATAGTAGCTTTGCAAAGTAAGCTAGCTAGAGGCTTATAAGTAGTCTTAGCTAGGCTGTATATATAGTAAGCTACCTTAGCAGCTTTTGCAGTACGTGTAGCAACATAGCGTTAAAAGGTAAGTCTGTAATTAAACTAGACTCCTAGCTACTGCAGGGCAGGCTAACTGTACTCTCTACCTAGAAAGATTAAGTAGATTATAAGCTGCTTGTCTACTATACAGAGAGAGGCGTAGCTACTATGTTGTCTAGTTAAGTAAATTATTTCTTGCTTTTCTAGAGCAAAGGTAACCTTGTTTATATCTCTCTATACTAGGATCTGCCTTAAGTCTGCTACTAAAAGCTTAATATTATTGTCTATAGAGTGTAAGGCTTAGTATAAGTATATATTATTAGCGTACCTAAACTTCTATTCTATGTCTATAAAGAAGAGCTCTGCTAGGTATAGTATATATAGGACAGGCAAAAGCAGTAAGCCTTAAAGTGTGCTGCAGGCAACTAGGTAGCTAAGAGTAGTTACCTAGCTAAGGCAGACTTAAACTCTGCGTTTAGTAAGAAAGGAGTCTATAAAGAGCAGGGTCTCTTGTAGCTAGCCCTGCTAGGCTATCTAGTGCAGCAGACAATTCTTAAAGAGAGTATTAAAGGCTCTCTGCACGTCTAGAGTAACTATTATAATATACTACCTTAGTGCCTATACTGCTTCTATATTATAAGTAAACACTACTATTAGGTCTACTACAGAGTGCTTTAAGAGAGCACTGCTGTACTAAGGGTTAAAGATCTTGTGTGTTATAGCAGTCTAAGCTATTTGTCTAGCTACTGTCTGCTTAAGTCTTTTTCTAATATAAGAGAGGAGCGCTATAGGTTTTAAAGAGCAGAGCAATGTCTAATCTAGTTTCTCTGCCTTTAGTATTATTGTTACCTCTGCAAGCTTCTATTATACTAAGAAGTAACTAAGCTGTAAGTATTACTAGTAGATTCTTTATATAAGCTCTGCTACATAGGTCTAGTAAGTGCAGAGCAAGTGTACAGTAGAGTAATTAGTACTTAGCAAGGTATTTAAGACTCTTATTATATTTTGCTTAGTCTCTTTTAGTAAGATGTGTATGCTCTATAAGAGCGACGCTGCAGTCTCCTCTAGGAAGTAGCTAAGGTTGTCTTCTGCTCTAAACTAGTTAAGAACTTTCTTTTTAAGAGCCTCTGCCTTCTCTAAGAGATCTAATATAGTTGCGTTGTTTACTATAAGCAAAGCGTCTTAGTTCTTTAGTATAAGCTTATACTAGGCAATAATCTTAAACAAGTCTTTATTATACTTAACGTTGTTAATTATATATCTCTAATACTGCCTCTTTGCTTATTAGACTGTAGTCTTAAAGGTCTGTCTCTCTTTAGGTAGACAGCTAGAGTATAGCTAATATGCTTATTTATAGACTTAGTAGGCTGCTTTGTACTCTTCTATTTACTATAGTATAGCACAGCCTTCTTTGTAGATGCTTCTGCTTGCTGTCTATATTACGTGCTTTATAGTCTCTGTAAGCAGCCTAACATACTTATTAAGCTGTAATGTCTCTTATATAGCTAGTAGGTCTAGGATGTTCTAGACTCTTATCTCTACTAGCTTAGTAAACTTAAGTAAGTTTGCCTCTAAGACTTTATAGTAGTGCTGCTTAAAGTACTAAGAGCCTAGTATAGAGACAAGGATAGAGGTTACTATTGTCTTATAGTCTAAGCTGCTGTGCATGTTAGCATTAATAGTAGACTAAGTAAATAAGATATTAGAGAAAGTAAGATCTAGGACGTAGCTAGCACTGTACGTAGGCTGCCTTAGTATCTTAATATAGTCTATAGAGGTATTAGAAGCCTACTTAGCAAGCTCTATCTCTCTATTAGCTATAGTAATAATAGGCTTAAATAATTTGTGTCTAGCGTTAAAGTCTCTTCTTACAAAGTATAGTAGTAAGAGTGTAAAATAAAAGACGTATTGTATAATATCTAGTGTGTAGAGACGCTTGTAGTAGTTAAGTATAGAGATTCTGTTTACTACTACCTATAGTATATCTAGGTAATTAAGGCTCTTTCTAGCCTAATAGTGTAGGTATAATCCTTTGTAGATGTATGTTATTACCTTAGAGCAGGTAGAGCCTAGCGTATTAGAGTTGTCCTAAGTGCTAATAGGTGCAGCATACTTAAAGCTAGAATAAGTAGAAGTTCTAGATTTAGCGCATGTAAAGGGCTTTTAAACGCACACAACGTCTATACCTTTCTAATAGGCTGTTTCTAGTAGTGTAATATACTAGAGTAAGTATCTTCTAATATTAGCTTAGTATATATAGAGGCTAAGTTATTAATACCTGCTAGAGGCTAAAGTGTTGTAGGGGTGTTCTAGTATAAAGATAGTAGGTTATTGCTAGGCTAGCAAATAGGTTTAGAGTACCTAGTAGTAGGTAAAAGTTAAGTTAAGGTTATATAGACCTTAGAGTAGTAGTTAGGTTAAGGTTATATAGGCTAGGGGTAAGAGTTAGGTAAGGGTACCTCTAGCGTAGGTAGGGGTAGAGGTTAGGTTGTACAGACCTAGGTTAGGGTTAAGTTAAGAGTACTTACTAAGGTACGTAATTTTAAGTTGTAATAAATAGCTTATCTTACTATAGAATAACTCTGTTAAGGTAAGCCTACTATAGTGTGTAATAATAAGTAGTAATAATTAGCCTTCTTACTACAAGATAAAATCTTCTACAACGTTAGTGCAACCTTTACTTTACCTTAACTCTAAGTAGAGACGACCTAACCTCTACCTACTTAGTATTAACTTAGCGCAGGTAGGGGTTAAGTAGAGGTTAAGTACTGTTACGTGCTACCTTAACTTCTACCTAACTTCTACCTATTTACTAGCCTAGTTATTGCTTATACTAACATCTTTTCTTTCTAAGGTAGACAAGTTAGTATAGATAGTTAGTTAAGAGCAAAGGTTGCTAGCTAACAGTTGCCTTATATTTAGGCTTCTCTAGCCTATAGTAGCCTGCCTTAGTCTCTTTATTCTGCTATTAGTTAGTACAAGTGTAAGAAGAGCAGCAGTAGCTCTAAGAGCTGCAACTGTTTTGTACTTCTATACTGCAGCTGTTTTAAGCCTTTGTGCTAAAGTATAAGAAGCTGCTAGCTCTGTAGTCTTTTACTAAGCAGCTTCTAGTTAAGAAGCTAACTGTTAAAGAGTCTCTTTAATAGTTTAGTATAAGTGCTACTGTACTATCTTGCCTGCATAGTAGATAGCTTTTAGCTTAGCCTTTGTAGGTTTAACAATGTGCCTGTTAACCTAGCAAGGGGCTGCAGAGTAGTTAGAGTAGCTAGCTAGGTGTAGGCTATAGCAGTTAGCGTAAGAAGCTTTGTAAGAGTACTTTTCTCTATACTAGCCTTAGTGTCTATCTGTGCAGTTGCTGCAGTAAACACAGTAGGCTATCTAAGTACACTAAGCTAAGTTATAGAAGCTCTAACAGCCTAAGTTGTGTTACTAGATAGTAAGATGCTTATTAATCTTTTTTAAGAACTAGCTAGTGCTAAAGAGCCTAAACGCCTTAACTAGCTCTTTGTAGGAGACAATCTAAGTAGTAAGGCCTTAATTATTAGCTCTATGTTGTAAAGGTCTGCAGCTAGCTAGCTGCTTTCTTGTCTGTAAGTAGACTTCTTCTTTAACTAGTTAGGTAGTAGTAGGTATTTCTGTCCCTTCTAGAGTCTAGAAAGAGCTAGGCACTCCTTGCACAGTATAGTTAATCTAGCACTCTAAGAGTTAAACTGTGTTACCTTCTAGAGCTCTAAGTATATAATCTTAGTTTTCTTAGTTTATAAGCTAGTCTTAAATTACCTTACTAGCTAGAGTAATAGCTTATTTTGTTTTAATTAGTACTATAGTAAGAATATCCTAGAGTGTAATACAGCCTATATTCCTGCATAGTACCTGTCTTATTACAAAGAAAAAAGGTTGCTTTAGTTGTATTACTAGGTTAGATACTACTATAAAAATTTAGTAGTCTTTTTTTAGCTTAGCTAAAAGGTAGTGTAGAGCCCTAGCAGAGGGCAGAGGTTAATTGCAGCCTGTCTTTAAGATTTAGGGGTCTTAAGCTACGTCTGCTTAGGAGCAGTGTCTAGATTCTTAGCTCCTCTAGTTGCTGCGCATAGTGTTGCTGCTCTAGCGCAAGCTTAGGGGGGAGACGCTAAGGGAGAGGGGGGCAGTTAGAGCCTAGATTAGGCTGGCAAATAGGTCTCCTTATTAGGATCTTAAATTCGCAATATCTCTGTTAGTTTAAGGCTAATTCTAAAGATTGTTAATTTAATCTGTAGCTGTAATTTAGATCTACATTTTATGTATAGAAAGTATATCTAATAGTCTAGCTGAATAAAAGTTATTTAATGACCTAGGCTGCTAAGAGATAGGTCTCTACATTTAGCTCCGATCTAAGATACCTAGCTAACTAAAAGAGTTAGCTTAAGTCTTTGTATAAATAAAAGATAGATCTAAGTTAGGGCTACAAAATAAGCTACTAATTGTCTAGATTAAGTGTAAGCTTATTAAGATATTGCAGATCCTAAGATCCTAATGTAGAGACCTATTTGCTAGTCTAGCCTAGATAACTCTTTGCTATAGCTTCTTTACAATCTTAGCTTCTTGCAAGTTTGTATAGCTCTTAGTATATTAATTAATTACTACTGTAAAGGTAGTAGTAATTATATTCTAGAGCTTAGTAATTTTCTAAGTCTTGTTAATATAGTGTTAAACTGTATTAAAGGCATAAGGTTTAGGAGTGCCCCTGCTAGGGTTCTAGCTGCTTAGAGAGGGTACAGAGTAAAGCAGGTTCTGCTAAGGCTGTCTTAGGGCGTATATATAGAGCTGCTAAGAAACTACAAAGTCTAGCAACTTTGTGTAGTAAGAAAAGAGTGTCTCTGCTATCCTGTTAGGCTCTTCTGCGCGTTAGCGCAGGGGCCTAGGTAGATATTAGAAGCACGCCTAGAATTAGCGCAGCGAGCTTGTTTAGATAGTGTGATTTTTAGGGCTCTTAGAAAAGTAACCTAAAAATTAAAAGATTAGTATTTAGTAGAGGTTTAGTAAGGTTTAGTAGGTTGGTTGGTTGGTTGGTTGGTATTCATTTTACGTCAAGTTGATAGGGATTAAGTCCACTATCTCGCCTCCCGAAGGGCATATACGACGTGCTAAGCTATGG